>CM032631.1:22544938-23144938 GCA_019097785.1 Fraxinus excelsior | reverse complement strand
TGACCAAAATATAATGTGACTAATTAAATTGATAGATTGGTGATCGATGAATAAATTGTGATGTATAAATTTTTGAATTGTGATCGATGAACAAATTGAAACCTATAAATTTTTTGAATTGTGACCATAAAATAATTTGTGACGTATAAAATTTGTGATTTGTGACCGATGAACAAATTGTCTTATAAAATTTTTGAATTGTAGCCGTAAAATAATTTGTAACATATGAAAATTATGATTTGTGACTAATTATATGGGATTTGTGACCAAATTATATGAATTGTGACCTTAATACATTTAATTAATAAAACATATGTTTAATTAATTAATTTAAAAAACTCTGAAATTTGAAACATAATCTCTTAAATTTGAAATTGGTAAAACTAAACATCTCAGTTATGAAATATTCCCTAAAAATAATTCCCTTAGCCTAAACACTTTTAATAGCCCATCTTTATACCTACATACATACCCAAATATCTTAACTACTCAATACAAACCATCCACCGAAAAACTAACGTTGTTACAGTTCTTTGACCACCGACAATGATGAGGGAAATTCCTTCTCTTGGTTTAACTGGTTATGGGATTTGTATGAATAACATTCTAATTGTTGGTGATCGATTGACTACACGGGTTAATAGCTGCAACAAACTTTCTCCAAGAGTGATTCCGAATTTTGAAATTGAACCACACTTCCACCTTGAGGATAAGATAGATTTTGGGGCGGTGGGTAATAATAGACTCCTATCAAGTTTACATCAGAAGGATTCAGAAGAGTCGATAAATAGTAAATAGTAACAAATCCTGTTAGATTGACAACTGAGGTGGGCAAATTGGTTATAGAATACTTATAAATAGAGAAGAGGTAAGATGTAGTAGGCATGCAAAAAATGGTGAGTAGTAGGTGGAGTAGGGGGGTAATAGCCCTCTCAAAAGGCTATTTGTTACTTCTTTAATTGGTGTATTCTTTTTTTAGTTACATCAATATATTGTTGTCCCTTGATTATCATAGAAATACTACCCTCTATAGCTTGGTTCTTATCAATATGTTCTCCACTCTATTAGAACGATAAACAATACTAAGAATAGGATACGCCAAATGGCATGTTTGGAAAGTTTCCTTCGAGTTTCTAACATCTAAAAAATATATCAAAATTTGACATGCCATGAAGTGTGTTATACACATATCAATATCGAGTACGAGTCGAAAACAAACAAGCCATCCAATAAAAGCGTCTTTGATTCATAGGTCTTATAAGAGAATACTCAACCCAATCACAAGATATGTTTAAATTCACGGTTAACGGGAAAAATGAATAGCAAGATGACCATATAAAATGCACTGTTATTTAACCCTTCATCTTAATAAAATCTACCACTCATTTGAGTTGCGTACAATAACCATACAAGCACTTTGGATAGATATTACCTATGTGAAGGGTGTAAACTCATTTTCTTTGAAAAACACTAATTCTCATATACACTCGTTAAGTAGTGGCATCTACACGAGCATCATGTGAAATCCAATAAAATCATGCCACCTAGATTATTTCGTTTGAGTAATAACTCTTTACTCTCTTTATATTAAATGGGTAGGAGAATATTGGGAAATGTAAATATTAACTTGATCATATTAGTCCATAGGATTGATATCTTGAAATACAAACAGATTTGTAACATATATTCACATTTTTCTCCGTGAATTTTAAGGGTCTAAAATACTTACAAATACCTTAAGTTGTAGATCGTCTTTAGTACTACGTTTTCTAGACAATTTCTATACATACTACTTAAGAAGTAATGATATTTATAAATTCATTATGTACCCATGTTCGATACTTATCCAAACTTGGATACTCTCAAATACACTCTGATACATACTGAAAATGTATTTTTCATTATTTAACATTTTTTATACAAATTAGATACATATTTTTTAATTATTTTCGATACTATCGAATATGTTAGTACATGCGAAGATTTTTTTTTTTTTTTTTAACTCTTTTAAAACTCATTATTATTAGTTATAAATTGATAAAAAAAATTACTTAATTGATAACTATTATTATCATCAAAAACTTCTTGAAAATAGATAATATTTATTGAAAATACACAACTAGAGTTTTAATTTAATTGACAGCTAGGGCTTTTTTGTTATTGGAAATACACAATAGTATTAAGTACTTTAATACATGTAAAATTGTGTTAATAGTTGACATATTTTTATTATTGAAAATAGATAATAGTATTAAGTCTCTATTCGAAAAGAAAATTTAAAATGCGGGACATTATCAGATACTTATTTGATGCTATTGAAGATGATGGGCTGCTAGAGATTGTTAAACTATCATTAGATAATCCAGAGTTGAAAGCTGTTATTTTTTATGATAATGAAGAAGCTGATGTCGGTGAGGTTGAAGAAAAAGTTGGAATAATTAAGGATTAAAATAAAATGAATTAAAATTTTATTTTATTTTTATTATCATGATTCCGTTTTAATTTTTTTATATCACATATATATACACATGTATCCCTGACCCTGTATCATATTTTTTTTAAAAAAAATGTATCAACGTATCCATATCTTATCGTATTCAAATTCGTGCTTCTTAGTACATTACTACATTTTTGTTACTAAATACTTATAAGGATATTGGTCAACAGAGAGTTTTTTTTTTTTTTTGGCAGAGCTTTGATGTGAACCTATGTTTTAAGATTGGTTTGAACAATAGAGAGTTTTAGAGACTCGTTCTATCTTAATGGGCAAATCATAGCATTTCTGTTTCATCGGCTTCCTGTATATTCCTAAGTAGAGGACTTGAATCTTCTTTAAGATGGTGAGTATCTGAAGCTCAGCCTATTGTTACAACCTACTTCAAGTGCACAGAATCAGAATCAGATTCAGCATTCAAATTACTTGTCCCAGCCATTGTAGCACGTGTGTCGCCCATGGCATAAGAGGCATGATGACTTGACGTCATCCTCACCTTCCTCCGGCTTATTACCGGCTATTCAAGTCCAAAAGTCAGTTTCATTTTTCAAATGCATTGGCCTGAGGCTGCATGAATTCTAACAAGGCTGCATATTGATGTGATAGGTTTGCAGTCCTCAAAAATAAATGAGTCATTAAATCAGGCACATCAACTAATTTTCTAATGAAATTTCTTTCCTTAATGTGTAAAAGGTGTACCAGAATATTGTTAATGCTTGCACTAGTTATCAACAAGCTATCTATTTTGAATTTTTCATTGATTTTAAACCTTCCCAAGTTACAAATTCAATTATTTTCCTACCGGCTTAAGCCCAAAAGTTCAATTTTTTCATGAGCATGATTATCACACTATTGTACAATCAACAAGATTTTTTCAAGCATTTCTCTCTCGTGTTTTGAGATAATCACAGAAACTATTACAATCAGCCCCGATGCCCATATTCAGTTACTATAAACATTGGATTTATGTGGGCAAAATATAGTAAAGAGGTGAATCAGACAGCAATAATAGAGCTTTATCATTTACTCATCTTTCTAAATCATTACTGTTTCCTTATTTGATAAAATCTTTTAACATCCTGGTTTTACTTGTGAGTGGTTAATTATAAATCTGCCAATTTGCGTATTATAGAATGCAAAGTAAGAACTTGCCAAATTGAGAAAACACCATCCATGATGTTATTGGCGTTCAGTGTAATGCTGCTACAGTAGTTAAAATTCCATAGGGAAGACTTCCTGGCAGTGGATGTAGGTCCGATGGTCAACAGAAACAGTTCAAGTCTTGTCATTGATCACTATTCTCCTCCTATTCTTCTGCATCCTGTTTGTTGCATTCGTATACCTACTTCGTTTTTAATTGAATAAATTCATTTTATTTTAGTATGTGATTTCTAACTCCCCTTAGACTTTTACTTGTGCCCACTATGTTGACTGATAAGTGCATGAAATCTTACTTTCAGCAATGAACTCAACTGTTGTTTTTAATTTTTTTTTAAAGCTTACTGTTCACCCTCCTCTAGATGTCACTGTCAAGGAGCTTGAATAAGATTTCGAAAATCGTCGAAAATTGAATAAGATTCTGAAGATCGTCGAAGATTACGATTATATTATTATAATTGTATTAGATATATATAGATTGTTTTTACCATTAATTAATATTGTAATTGATTGCTTCCACATTTAGTTGTTATTTTAGTCATATTTAACGAGAGAATCTCTCACAAAGAGGGGGATCGAGTCTTTTATTAAGTATATTTGACGGTCACTTGTTGGTTCAACATCTTTAACCTAAATGAATTTAGATTTTCGAAAAATTAGCAAGTTAAAATCCAAAAAGGCAAGAAAATACCATCAACTTTTGCTAAAACATTATGCATAAGTTGTGTACCTCAAGTTGTTCATGGAGTTGCTTCTGTACTTCCATCTGCACTCTTAGTGCTTCTGTTATTCCCATTGTCCTGCCATCAAAATCACCACAGGTAAGATTTTATATTAGAACACAATAGCAACTCAATGATCTCTATAGGCTATGCACTATGCGGCTCCACTCATTGGTCCGTGTATCATGTTCAGAGCACTTAGACCATCTCCATTCTTCCATATATCTCTTCCTGTTTTCGTCTTATTTACTGTAGGACCTTCATAAAAACTTTATATTTAATTAAACTTAGACCCCAGATCTTCATTTTTTCAAATAACTCTTCCTGTTTTCATCTTATACACCGGGAACCTCATAAAAACCTTAATTTTACTAAAATGCACCAAGGGTTAATGTAAAAATATATAGCAAGCCCGGTAGTAAATAGATTCCATAGACACATTCAAATTACTGTCAGATATCACCATGTGTAGATGGAAAAATGTAAATAAATACACAAGTAAAGAAACTTGCATATATTTTAGGTTTGTGCAAAAATTTGATTGAATATTTTAAGATTGATGCTACAAAATATTTTAGGTTTGTTCAAAGCTTTGTTTGCATCTTTCTCTATATGGGTTCTTGTGAACAGGGTCAAGGAATGGAAGGAACCAATATAAGAGGCTATCTCTAAGATATAACTTTATGCATAGTGCTTGTCCTGTGAGTTTCGAATTTCCCCTTCTACCTTTTGTTTCTTCCGCCAAATTGTACTTATACTTGTTCTTTATTTAAAATAGGAGATAGTGAGAGAGTGATTTGACTTTTTAATCTTTAATATTTTCTGGAACCTTCCAAAAATGTGAGTAGGACATGAACAATTGGATGGATGTGTGTGTGAGTGTGTCAAAGAGAGAGAGAGAGACTCACGTTTTCAAGTCGAGGGATGTCATCTCAGCAATCGCGTTTGACTTCTTCTTTGAAGTTCCTGCATTAAGGAGCTAATAAGTCATTGTCATCAATTATGAGAATGCCCGATAAGAAGAGTATTATCACTAAACCCAAGATATACTTGCGATACTGTTACATTATTGCAGCTTCGAGATCATTAAATCTTGAGCAAGGTTTGATGTCTAAACTATAAATTAAATTGCATAGAAAGTGAAAGTTTTCAACGAAATAAGGCATCATAGATGCTTTCAAGCACAAAAGAAAATAACACACAAATAGAAAGGCAACCCCTACCTTCTGATGTCTCTGGCTTGTATTTGGCAGTTCTATATTTCTGAAATTTCAGAGGAACCACATTAAGTTCGAAAGAAATTTTTTTGCTACAAGAAACCAAAATCTCAATAAAAGCGCTGTGCACATGCCTGCAAGTGGCTTTTCACGTGATAGATTGTTAGGCCTTCAACATTCATGAGCTTCAAGACACCCTTTGGTGTAGCTCCTTTAAAACCCACAGAAAAAGGTTACATGTCAGAGAACTATTGGGTTTCTTCAGTCTCAAGAAATCAGGAGAAAGTTATATGAGCAAGTTACTCACGTTCACTACCACCAAGTTTATTGACCGCATCCACAAAGGCTTCATGAAGTTCTTGGGTCCAACGCATTCGTGCTTTAGTCAAGGGTGCAGCAGCAGCAGGAAGGCTACCTACAGGAGAATCTTTTGCACTTGACACAGGATGCTGCTGCTGCTGATTTATTTGTGGCGGATGCGCAGATGCGTTAGGTGGCAAGTCCAGCAGCTGGTAAGTCAATTCACAATTAATCAATTAATAAAAAAGAAAAATTATTTTCAAGAAATACAAGAATAGACACTATGACATCCTAGTTCTCCAATGAGAATCTTCCTTCCAAGAGCATGCGGGCAGCACAGAATTGGTACTTCCCTTTTTATTTATTGTGCAAATTACATTTTCCACGAGACGAACATGTGTAACCTCTTATTAGTTCAAAATGGTGGTAACATGCACTCAAGAAATTTTGTGTTGAAACTGCAATAAAGGTTAAGATAAGATAGCACATGAAATTATGGGCAAAAACCAGAATCTACGTGGAAGAAGATGAAACCTCTCATATAGTTGTTAAGTGAACTGCACATAACAGTAACTACTGGTTTTGGAAAACAAAAAAAAGTCAGGAAGTGCTAAAACCTATTTCTGTGTCCAAATTTGATGATTACAACTTTAGTCAATGTTAATTCAGAAGCATCAAGTATAATGCAGTTATTGTGAATGAGAAACAAACCTTGGGCTCTGAATCAAGAAAATTGACATCAAGGAGATCACTCCAATTTGAGTCCAGTGTATCATCAACCGTGATCAACTGATCCGCCCAATCCTGCCAATCAGTTCCCTTGGTATGGTCTTCTGAAGCCATTACACCAGTACAGGTTTCTACTTGGCCATTCTGTGCTGGAATGTTCACGCAAAGATCGAGAAAATTCTCAGTTGCGTTTGTACTCCAAGAAATATTAACTTTCTCTGTATTGCAGCCATTCAATGGTCTAGATTTCCTTACTTCATCCGGAGGCTGGTTTGATGCAAAAGACATTCTTTCATTCGGTGACTTACAAATGAATGGAGAAACTTTTAATCGACTTGTTTGAGGTGACATACAAGAGGACTGAAGGGACTGAAGATCGGTAGAGCATCCAGAAGGAGATGAAAACAAATTCCCCGTAGTTTGGTTGTTAATTGACAGTGTAGCAGGGCAAGAAGATTTGAGATTACTAGTCAATTCCTGTGCTAAAGTAACCTGAGGTGAATCTGGTAGCTTGGGATATTACTCTTCCAAAGGAGAAGGCAAAATGGGTAAAGATCTAGACGTAGCTCCTGAGACATCCATTTCATCTGACTCCGTTTGAAATTATTTCTTCTATTCGTAAATTAGTTAATAGGGCACTTTTGCTTCCAGTTCAATAAAACAAAAATTGTTGTTTCATAACCCAATGACTGTCACAATTCAACAACACTGCTGTTCAAAGTATATCACTTTTAGCATCTGGAACAGAAAATATTGACTAATGTCAGTATAGCTCAAATTCAGTTTCAGTTTGAACAATCATATTTGTTGTAATACAAGGCATGCCTACTATGGGAATTCAAATCTCTCAACTTATGCTAAAACTGGTTAAAAGTATACATATATGACATGCCAAATATGATCACTATGTATCAGCTTTCCACTTTAGTTGAAAAAGATATACTGCATTTTTTGCTGCTTTGTAAATTGATACTACACCAGAACTGAGTTTAATTATAATGGTGCAACTCAACAAATCAAAAACTTTAGAACTGCCACAGATGTTATGTTTGATTACACAAACAATGTTTGGCTTCTCTACACGCATACTTATATCATATATGATTCTAAAATTAACTATAAAGGATTCAGTGGTCTCAAAAAGTGATTGTTATGTGTATTTTAGGTTCCATTGTTGAAAGGAGAATTAGAGAGGATCAATGCTTTAGAAGAGCAGGTCTGATAATGTAGAGAAGGGCTACTGTATCGTTAAAAGATCCTCATAAGGTTAAAAATGTAAGTCATAAAGAGCATTGATGAACATAGGGGAATGAGGAATCTAAGATGAATGTCCGATTTTACTACAATAGATAAGATAAGAAATGAAAATATAAGCCAACTACTAAAAGGTAGCATGGATCTTGAACAAAGTAAGAAAGCATGACTTAAGTGGATGGGAAATTTCTTGCATAGACCAATAACAGGCTCTATGATCTAAGTAGAACATGTTAGAAGAGGAAGGGATATAACAAAACTAACATGGATAATTGTGGTTGTTAAGGATATAGATGGTCTTGATCTTCGAATTGATGTAGTAGTGAGTTGTACAAAGTGGTAGAAAAGGATTCATGTCATCGACCTCAAATTTGTTAGGAATAAGGCTTAGTTTATTTTTTGAGACTTTAAAATTCGAATACAAGTGTTGACTGAAATAGAAATTAAATTGATTGTGATGCCTAATGAATATTGGGAATTGGGATCACATAATAAACTTCCAATCAATGTTACTATAATAAGTTGGTAATAATTGAAACGACCAAGCACACTTTAGTTCTTTGTATCCCAACATGGAGGACAGCCTTTGGTCGAAACTTTCTGGATTTCCCCTTATGAGTCGCTATATTGTTTCTACAGTTTTTATAAACATATTGAGACCTCAGAATTCAACATATTTTCACATGCTGATCGATCTACTAATCATTCTTTCCCACTCTTTTGCTTTTCTTTCCTTTGTTAAGCAAGGGTCCATCAGACCCTTTTCTTAATACTTCAGTATATGTGCGCACACACTATTAAAGTCTAAAACTTCATGCTTGATCTTTTTGAATCCTAGTGCCCTCATCCTCACTTCTTTTTCACTGAATTTTAGCCAATCGTACCTCGGTATATCAAATGACAAAGTGAAAGCAAACCCACAAAAATATATTCTGTTACATTTTATAAACTTGAGGAACCATAAAATATTTCATACAAAAAATTTAACAGTACTTTTGAAAGTGAAACCAACCAATGCAAAGTATTATCACGGGATCTAGAAAATTTTAACTGAACATGAAACTTTGACGAGAAGTTGATGTCAACAATGAAATAATGCAGTGAAAGGAGAGCCTTAAAATCATAATAAACATACTCACATCAAAGTAAAACTAAGAACTCCAGAGCTCAACACAAGCATAAAATAAATGTCATAAACCATCATAAAACTCAAAAAAACGCATGGCTTACCAAACTCAACAATTTATTAACTTGATAGAGAAAATAGCCAACACAGCGTATTGTGGGAGTTGGAGATCAACAGACTAGCAAAAAAGGATTCATGTAGCCGACTTCAAATTAATTGAGAACAAAGCTTTGTTTATTGTTCGTGTAGAGAAAAATAGCTCTTAATACTTGAAGAATGCAATCTTTTCACGGAAGTTAATGAGAACACCTTTTAGTTTAAGCAAATTAACAACCCAAAAGTCAGCTAATCCACATCCAAGTATCTTATCCGTATGCACACGAAATTCGAAGACTAAAAGTGGTCCCATCCATCATTCTCATATCCTAAACTTCGAAATTACACCCAAGAGAATTGGAAACTTTCATAGACAAGCTAGCTCCTTTGACTTGAACTTTTGAAAAGATTAACCCGTGTTTGGTACACATTCTTTCAAAGTAAATTTTTTTTTTTAAACTCATTTTCAGCTGCACATTCTTCAATCAATTAATATTTTTTATCACATCAATAACTCAATAATATCCATCAAACACACCCCAAATATTTTCTACAAATTTATAACAACCCATCTCAATTCAAGCAAATCAACAACAGAAAACCCAGCAAACAAACCAAGCCGAAAGATAATTTCAAGCATTTTAAGCAGGTATGTCGAATAGAGCATAGGAAGGGGGGGGGGGGGGCGGGGGGGCTCAAACCCTTCAAGAAATTCGGGGCCACCCATTTCGAAAAAAAAAAAAAAAAAAAAAACCAGTTGAACCACACATTCATGAATAGTATAGGCAGAGATTCTAGAATAAAAACTGGATGACGGATGAGAAGTAAACCTCTGAATAATCTGATGGTATAATGATGTCCGACGGCTGGGAAATAATTGGATATATATGTGAGGACAAGAAATAAAGTGAATTTAGCAACAACAGCGATGGTAACAAGAGCGATAATCCAACGTTAGAAGAAGTTAATTTGTAGAAATATCTGACTTTCCAGATTAAGTGAATTGAATGACATGATTGATGTGAATATTTGTTGGGCGTGTTCAATCTGGACCGTTGATATCCGTTGCCATGCTGATTGGATGTGAATCGATGGTTAAAAAAGGACCCAATTTGGCTTAATAAATAATTAATTTAGTCCTAAGAATAAATACATAATTATTTGGCATTGCTTGTGGGGATAAATTGTATTGGAAGTCACCCAATTTTAAAAAGTCTTAATCAAGTCATCAAATATTAATTTTATTTGGAATTCAGTCACTCTATTAGATGACGGGATTTTCTTTCATGAACGTTAAAATCAGATGAAATGGAAAGTACGACCTACGTGGACCATGAAAATGCCACGCCAATGAATTTTTCACAACAAAATTGTTTGCTTTTGCAAACACGATTTCCTCAACCTACAAACACTTCTACCATATCATTCAAATGTTTATACTATATGTCCTTGTTTGAGCTCCGGAAAAAATGAGATTTTATAATAATGAGTTTGCAAAGAATGTATACCGAAAAAACACTTCTGAATTTCTCTGCTTTTCTGAGGCCCGAGTGTAGCAAAGTCCATTTTATAATATGCATTAATTGCATCCAACATAATGATTAAAATGAAAGTTTAATTACTTGATCGAAACACTTAAAAATTTATTGAACCTCAACTAACGTTTAGCCTTGTTTTTTGTTGAAAAGTCAGGACAAATTATGATCCCTAGGGCCACCAATGATTTTCTTTTGGGAAAAATTGCAAGGTGGAGCCTCCATTCTTGTGTAAATTTAGTTATCTACTTTTTTTTTTAATTAGTAATTGAATTGCACGTTTTCTATTCACTTGGCACGTAAAAAGTTACGTGCATTAAAAGACTTAGATTAAGAAATGATTATGTTATTCATGGTCTACTGTTCTTCATCGTTCTTAAACTGCCATCCCAAGAGTGATGGGGGTAGAAAAAGGGCACAGTAAATAATGCATTTCACATATAACTTTTTAATGGTCCAAGTTGACAAAATCATTAATTGATGTGTGCTATAAAATGGAAGTTTAGGGACAAGTATTATTTAATGGGATCAACAATTCTCAGCTATGTTTGAGTCCCAATTCTGAGGAAAAATAGATTTTGCAATAGTAATTGTTTGAAGAATGTGAGGTTAAAAATAAGTAAAAGCTTTGGATTCACATATAAGATTATTTTATGGGGAGAATGTGTGGTTGACAATGAGTTTGAAAAAAAAAAGAATAACTACACTAAAAATGATCATTCGTAACGAGCAAAAAATATTGTTAGACCTTTTATAACGTTTAGGCGTTGTTGTGGGTTTCGATATTACTGTAGAGTACAAGTATACGACAATATTTAAAGACCGTTGCAAAAGGCCTACAAAAAATGTTGTTATTATTATTATTTTTTTTTGGCAATGTTCTTTGATTGTTTTGTTACATTTTTTAACTGTTTTCTTCAACTTATTTGCAATATTTACTGAGTATTGTCTTTACCTTTGTATTCACTTTTTGACAAAAAGTTTTGCTTCTTGTCTTTTCTTTTTTCCTAATTTGTTGCAACGTTACATGATTGTTGTCTTTTCTTTTATCTTCTCTTTTTGGCAACACTTTTTGTTGGTTGCCATAGGTCCTTTTATGTTTTTTTTTTTTTTTTGTCTATTTATTCTACATTTTTTTATATTTTTATAGCAATTACGTACGTTGACCAACAAAATTAAGACCTTTTTCCAGTAATTTACGCACGGGTACGGGTATTTTGGGACAACATAAGATTGAAAATAACTTCATTACGAAATTTTGAATCTATACACAATAGATACAGAACACATGTAGCTATTGCTTCTTTAGAACACAATAAACAAACTCTCTAAAACAGACACGAGGGCCAAACGAATCAAAGACCAACAAAACACTCGCAAATAAGGAAGCCCACCATCATACTTTTATGCAAAGATCAACATTAACGAAACAATTATTATTGAGGGCGAGTTAAGAACTTATACATCAACTTGCTAAAACTTTTCAAGAACAGTAAAATCCTAGCCAAAAAGGCGGAGAAAACGACATAACAAAAAAGAGAGACGAGCGATGACATATCGGAAAGAAGTGACGAGTGTGAAAAACTGCGGCAGACATAATGTTGATTGGCTTAAGAGGCAGAGACAAATGTAGATGTTTGAATGCTGTAGAAGCTTCGAGGTTTAGGGTTGATGTCGTGAAACCTGGTTTTTTATATCTTTTCGGACTGGTCAGGCCAGGTTGTGAATGGGGCTGGGTGAAAAACGCAAGTTCGATCCTAACAATATCTAGAGGGGGTGAATAAGTATTTAATGCGGAATTAAAAATAAATCACGAATTAAACAGTAACAAATCACTTTTAATTCTTATCTAGATGGTTAATTATACAAATCAGATTATCCTATGTTGAATTACCGCAGTTTGCATATAATAAATAATGAATAATAAAGTAGTAAAGAACACAAGAATTGTTCACGGAGAAACCCAATTGGGAAAAATTCGGGCACTTTACCAGTCAATCCACTATAAATGATTTTGTACTTACAGTCTATCAAACTAGACGACGACATAATTATCTGATCTCCTGACTACAATTCTGACAGCTCTCCTGAATTTTGTGCTCCCCTTCACCAATTCCAGCTGCAATAACCAACGCCATATTGGAACTCCGCTATCCTGCAGCAGCCCCTAGTTTAGTAGAATCGCCTATCTCCCGCGAATCATGAAGAACAACCCGTTCTTCACAGACTGGAACTCTAGTCGCCTTACTTGATCTTCAGCACCTCTGATAGATATGTAGAAAGTTTGATTTTTGGTATTAGGATATTGAAACTAATGTTTTTCTGACCACCAGGAACGAATCTCAAAGAAACATGAAAGTTGAAAGCTTCAAGAATGAAAGAAACTGACAGCACATTGTTTGCTTATTGATCAACCTTAGAAATCTCGTTCTATAGTTTTAGGATATTTATAAATAGGGTAGAAAACAGATGGGTCGGGAAAAAAACCTTTAAAACGCGAAATAAAATATTTTCGTATAAAACTGTCGCTCGAGCGACGGAGGGACGACGATCTAGCGACGATGTTTCTTCTTTTGTAACTCGAGCCAACTATTGGGGACAATCCAACGAAAATCCGTGCCATTTTTCTCCTTGTTCCAAACTCGAAACCCTAGACCTAATAACCAACTTTTAAGCAATTTGCACATTACTCATTAAACTATCACACTCTATCAATTTAAGTCATTTTGTTCACAAAATTGACTAATTACAAAATCAACTAAAACCTAACAAACTCCCCATTTGACTTTTTGTGACAAAACACTAATCTATGTCAAAACAATAATAAAGTAATCGTTACAAACTCAAAACAATGATACAACCTAAACTACAAACTATCTTGAACGAACTCTACAGTACCTGTTTCCTGAAATAGACAACTCAAATACCAGTGTAAAATGTGTGGAAAACATGATCAAAGATAACCACAGTTCAAAAAGTTCAATTGTAAGTGTTATTTAAGTAATCGTAAGCAATTGTAACTCATATAGCATATTTTTCAGTTCTAAATCACAAGCTAAATCAAGACATAGTGTCAATGCAACCCAAAATACCAAAACGAAACATTGACATTGTAAAAACATCAAAAACTTAATTTAGCGAAATTGAACTCAACCAAATATGCATGTGCTCCCCTAACTGCAAACTCTCGATGTGTTCAAGCAGTAGTTAAATGTATCTATGTCTCACCTCAACGATCCCTCAAGACATAAGACATAAGTGAAAAAAATCAATGCAATGTATATCAAGTCAAATGTCAAAATGTATCTATATCTCACCCCAACGACCCCTCAGACATAAATTGCAAATCACAAAATGCAGTTCAACATTTTTCTCCCCCTTTTTGTCACAAAATGACAAGGGGCAAAACAGAATCACACAACATCTCAATAATATAGGTATAAGCAATCACAAGTAGATGCAGTGAACAATAAACTTTCTCACAATTCCAATGTAAAGCACACATGGAGTAAATAATATAAGTGACTCATATGTGTTAAGTGTCACTAATACTCTTGTAGTAGGACTCCAAATCTTAAATTTGTGAGAAATGACATGCTAAACATCACTGCTAATAAGTATATTCTTCTACTTATGAAAGTCAAACCATATAGCACATTAGAACATATATATGAAAGCTCATTTCTGATGAAGAATTTCTTTTCTCCCCCTGACTTACAGCACAAACATTTTCGTTTTTATCACAACTTTCAAAAAGAATGCTCACATATATTTATTCATCTTAAGTATATGCTCCTTTCCATTAAGCGACTAACATGACCTCTGTAACGAGCGTTAGGTCGGTTAACCCAAGTTAGTCGATCATAGGCACCAGGTTATGAGAAACCTCGCAGGCTTAATTACTCAAGTCACGTAGGCTTCGAAAAGAAGTATTAAGATATTGAGTCCCTTATAATTTTTTTTCTAGACAGATATGGATTCATGCAGGGATTATTTCGAGCTTAGGTCTAATAAAAATGGTCAATTCATGTTCAAAGTCACATTACTGACAATTATCCCAAATCTCAAACACGTGGTAGAGTCCCACTTTTAAGATCATAGTGTGCAGTGCAGATGGTATATGAAGAGACCTATATTAAATACTCCATAAGTATCCTAAGCTAGCAATGAAAATTATATTACAGTTCACCAAATAAACTCGCTCTTGATTAGAACCAACAAAATCAAGTGTATTGTAAGTTATGCTGTAAAACCAATTTCCAAATCAAACTCTCTTTAGTCTCAAAAATTTTGATGTACTTGTTTTTTTTTTCTATTTTTTTTTTCGCAAAACTTGGAACTAAAGCAATAAAAGAAAAAAAAATTGTTTATTTTCCGAATAAAAACATGAATGCACCAAGCACACATAACATAAAAGTTCAAATAAAATACAAAACACAAAATAAAATGCATGAGAACAAGTAAAGAAATATGATACATGCATAACAAAATGTCATACAACAGTAGAATACGAGCATGCATCAGAAAGACTCAGTCAATGAGGTACACAAACACCAATAACTGTTTGAGGAGATTCAAAATGAAGATCATCCAAAGGTTTAGTACATAAATCAGCTAATTGGTTCTCTGTAGAAATATGTTCAAGATTTACAATTTGAGTTTCCATAAGCTCTCGAATAAAATGATGTTTGAGGTTAATATGTTTAGTTCGAGAGTGTTGAACATAGTTTTTAGAAATATAAATAGCGTTGGCGTTATCACAAAACACATTTATAGTACCATGTTCAATCTCATAATCACTCAACATCTGCTTCATCCAAAGCAGTTGAGTGTAACAAATTTCTGCCGCAATGTACTCGGCCTCAACTGTGGACAATGAGATAGAATTTTGTTTCTTACTCTTCCAAGCAATGAGATTAGCACTAATATAAAAACAATCTCCAGAAGTACTATTTCTATCATCGACATTCCAGCTCAATCAACATCGAAATAACCAGCAAGGTCAAGATTAGAGTCCCTAGAGTACATGATCCTTTCATCAATAGTACCATTGACATATCTAATAATACGTCGCACAACGCTCATGTGTGATTCCTTGGGATCAGCCTAAAAGCACACACAGACCCCTACACTTAGTGTAAAGTAGACTACCTATCATACTCGTATACAGTGTTTGATCAACACTCTTGCTTGTAGGATCTAAACCTAACTTGATACTAGTACTCATAGGGGTTCTAGTGTGTTTCTTGTTGTCTAATCCAAACCGCTTAACAAGATTCTTGACATATTTAATTGAGATATGAATAATCCTTTATCACTCTGCTTGACTTGAAGTCCAAGAAAGTACGTTAACTCACCAATCTTACTCATTTCAAATTCTTGTTTCATACACTCAGCAAACTCATGAGCAAGTGAATCAATGGGAGAACCAAAGACGATGTCATCCACATAGATCTGAGCTATGGTAATGGTATCCTCAATCCGTCTAATAAATAAGGTTTTGTCTGCACCACCTCTCGCGAAACCATGTTCCAGGATGTATACAGTAAGTCGATCATACCAAGCTCTATGAGCTTGTTTCGGCCTATACATATACCAAGGATATTTCGGATCAACAAATCCTTTAGGTTGTTCCTCGTAGGCTTCTTCCTGAAGAATACCATTCAGGAAGGTACTCTTGACATCCATTTGGTATAGTTTGAAGCCCAAAGTACATGCAATCGCAAGGAGAATTCTAATGGATTCAAGCCTAGCTACCGGGGCAAACGTTTTATCAAAATCAATACCTTCAACCTGAGTGTATCCCTGAGCAACTAACCTAGCCTTATTTCTCGTAATGGTACCTTGATCATCCGTCTCATTCTTGAATATCCACTTAGTACCAATCGAATTGTAATCATGAGGCCTATGCACTAAATCCCAAACTTTGTTTCTAACAAACTGATTTAACTCATCATGCATAGCATTAATCCTATATTCATCCCTAAGAGCTTCCTCAACATTCTTTAGTTCAATTTGAGACACATAGCTTGCATGCGTATGGCAGATTGTTCAAAACCCTCTTGCAAAGTCTCATTCCTTCTTTTATATCTCCAATCACATTATCCTTAGGGTGATTCAATTTGATTCTGGATGAAGGTTCTTTAGGTGATTAGCTTCATTATCAGAGGTAGAATCCTTAGTTGAAACAACCATCTCATTTGGTGTTTGTGGGAGATCTGGAATTAAACCTTCCTTAGGTTTAGTTATCTTGACTGGATCAACTTCCAACTGTTCCAGCTCAACACACTCTCCACCAATCTCCCTCTCACTACAAGCATCATCAACCACCATATTGATAGATTCCATCACAACGCGTGTGCGGTTATTGTACACCCGTAAGCTTGACTATTCTTGGAATATCCTAAGAATATACCTTCATCACTCTTGGAATCAAACTTTCCCAAGTTCTCTCTGTCTCTCAGAATGTAGCACTTGCAGCCAAATACGTGAAAGTACTTACCAGTAGGCCGTTTACCCTTCCAGATCTCGTACGGAGTCATGTCAATTTTTTGGTCTAAGATAAACTTTATTGACAATGTGACATGCATATTTATGGCTTCACCCCATAAATGCATAGCCAATCTTTACCATGAAGCATAGCTCTCGCCATTTCTTGATGCACACAATTTTTTCTCTCAACTATCCCATTTTGTTGTGGAGTGATTGGTGAGGAGAACTCATGTTAGATTCCCTCCTCCTGACAGAAGTTCTCAAGATTGGAGTTTTCGAACTCCTTGCCATGATCATTACAATTTCTGGACACAGAATGACCTTTCTCATTTCTAAGTTTCTTATACAAAGAGATGACAAGACCGAACATTTCAGTTTTATCTCTCAGCAATTCAATCTAAGTGAATCGAGAAAAGTCATCTACCACAACCAAGATATATCTTTTACCACAAAGACTTTTGGTCCTCAATGGTCCCATCAGATCCATATGGAGTAATTCAAGAGGCTTTCTCGTCAAGATCTCAGAAGTTTTTTTGTGGGGCACCGTAAGTTGTTTATATTGTTGACACGAACCACAAACAGTGGTATCAGAATTATCCAGCTTAGGTAGGTAGGCCATTGACAATCTCATTCTTGGCAAGTTTAGACAAACTGTTATGGTTTATGTGACCCAGTCGTTGATGCAACAACTCAGCTTTGTTGATCGTGGCACTACTACACCTGTATTTAGAATTAGGTAAGACTCCGTAACAATTTTCAGATATTCTCACACCTTCAAGAACAATGTTTCCAGTCGAGTCATATACAGACACCTTTTCTGGACAAATGTAACCTCAAAATAAGCATCACAAATTTGACTGATGCTCAACAAATTGGACTTTAAACCTTTCACATACAACACATATGAGATGACAGGTAGTCCAACAATATTTACAACTTATTTTCCAAGTATCGGTGCAGAGTTCCATCACCAAATGTAATAACACCACCATTCCACTCATAAAGTGAAGAAAATAGAGATTTGTCACCATACATGTGTATTGAACATGCACTGTCAAGATACCACATGGAATTATTTTGCACTTTGAGAGCAAGGTGAGCAACACGACAATTCAACAATTCTCCCCATCTTTTACTCTCATCCTCAGACATCTCATCATGAGAACTATAATCAGACTCCTCATCACTCATGGTCATGGCTAAAGCCTTACGCCTTTCTTTACACCGAACTCTTCATCAAATTAGTACATTTACTCCTAATGTGATCGTAACCCTTGCACTCACGACATTGGACAAATCGAGTTTTACTAATGGGAGTTCTAGGGGTATTCTTCTCACATCTACCACTCGAGAGTTTATTAGGGACTTCACTATTCAACACTTGAGGCTTTCTCCTATTCCTCATCACCTCTAGAATTTTTTAACAAAATATACAATTTCATTGTCCCTAAGTGTCTCAATGTTAGTGGACTTGCTCTCAACTTCTCTAATAGTGTTCATGGCGATGTATCTTTGTTTTTTAGGCTGTGTTAAGGTCAATTCATAAGTTTGTAGGGATCCTACGAGTTCTTCTACTTTAACGTTGTCTAGGTCCTTATTTTCTTCAATTGCATTTACCTTAGGTCTAAACCTTTCAGATAGAGATCTAAGAACCTTACGAATGATTTTTTACTCGGGGATGCTCTCGCCTAGATTAAAATTAGAATTCACAATATCGTTCAACTTAGCATAGAACTTATAAAATCTCTCATCATCATTCATTCTAAGTTCTTCAAATCTAGTCGTTAACATTTGTAATTTGGAGTTTTTCACAATTTTAGTACCCTCATGGATTGTCTCCAAAATGTCCCAAACTTTCTTAGCTGTCTTACACATAGACAATTTTTTAAATTCCTCAGTAGACACAGTCATAAACAAAGCATGCAGACCTTTACTATTCCAATTTTAATGTTGCGAAAAATTTGATTTTTTGCAACGTTTATTAAACGTTGCAGAAGATCAACTTTTTGTAGCGTTTAATAAACGTTGTGAAAAGTAAAATGGGTTAGACGAATTGGATTGGGTCAATTTTTTTTAATTATGGACTGAATTAATCCGACCCGCCTGAAGTCTTAGGTTTACCAAGATCCCTTCTCCTCAACCCATCTCAAGTTATTTGTCTTTTTCCTCAACCCATCTTCAGACTCTTCCATCTTCATTCGTCGATTCTTTAGATCTCATTTGTGATTTTACTGAAATTGACGTGAATAGCGCGGGAGAGGAATTCATAAAGCCACCTTAGGGATTTCGTTCTCTGATTTTCATACTGTGCATGTTTTTGTGTCCGAAAAATTCAAGATGGATTCACAAAGAAACGGTGATAGCCCAGCAGAAATTCAGAAGTTAAGATGAAAGACACCGCGAAAACCCAAGGTTGCCGAACTTCTTAAACAGAGTATGTTGATATCAATTTTGCTCTTTTCCTTTCCTTTTGTTTTTTTTTAATATGATAGAGTTTCCATTACAATGTCTAGTATCTCTATCTGGTTAAATTAAAACGTCGATGTGCTTTTATCGTCCACAAACTTTCAAGCATAACACAATATATATATGTTACAATTTTTAGTTTTGGATGAAGCAGACAGAGTTCTTGATGTTGGCTTTGAAAGAGATTTAAGAGTTATCTTCCGGTGCTTTCCCAAGAATCTACAAACCTTACTATTTTCTGCTACCATGACAAGTAATTTACAAACATTGCTCGAGCTTTCTGCAAATAATGCATATGAAGGCTTCAAGACAATAGAGTCTCTGAAGCAGCTGTATCTTTTTATCCCAAAAAATGTGAAGGATGAATATCTTTTGCACGTTCTGACCAAAATGGAAGAAATGGAGATTCGATCTGCTATAATTTTTGTTTCCACCTGCAGGTATTGTTTCATTTTAATATCAAGGATATCTCTTTAATCTCTCTTTTCATCGTTCAATTTCAGTTGACAAGGACATTAGATTAGCTATAAGCCTATAATTGTTGTAAACATGGTATTATGTTATTATCATGATACTAAATGACTGCAGGGAATTCACCAATGTCTTCATAACCTTTAATGGATGCATGGCAAGTTATCTTATGTGTGTGAGATATCGATGTAAAAACACGCTTCAAACACTACATTTTATATTAGAAAATAGGATAATTTTTGGGCAAAGCTACAATCTGTCAGTTGAATTGCTATGGCATGACTGTCAAATAGTTGACTCAATCTCATAAAATGTCCATGACTGAAGTAGAGTAAATTCAAGCATCAGCACAATAAGTCTACAGCTTAGTTTCTATAGCAGTAGTGAAAATGCCCATTTGCCCTGCCAACGCTAATTTTTCAAAATAAGAGAGCTCAAGAGTGGAACATGGTGCATCAGTTAGTGTGTATCTTGCATCGATGAATAGCATAGTCTTATTGTAAGTTTAATAACAAAAAGTTAAGTTTAACTATTGATAGATCACTTTTGAGAATTTAACATGGTCAGGTTCCTTGTTTATATGGGAATTGATTAGTTCTTGTGCAAACCTCTTCATTTGTCTTATTTGATCTTCATTGGATGTTTTCTGTGTGTACTGGGATTGAGCAGGATTTGCGAGCTCTTGTCTTTGTTGCTAGAAGAACTAGAAGTGGAAGTTGCAGCATTACATTCTTTCAAATCCCAGTCTCTGAGACTTTCTGCGTTGCATAAATTCAAAGGAACTGTTTCATTGAGCTATATGAAATAGAAATATTTTAAGAATTTGCGAGAGAAAGACTACCTATATTGTCAGATTTAGAATGTCGGCTCCTCTTGCTCCATATCCAACGGTTTCAGCACCTTTCATGCCACCCGCCAATGGTAAAATTTCAATTCTATTTTTATTTTAACATGAAGATGCCAGATGGTAAGAATGGTGAACCTTTTTTGTCTAGAAATTAAGGGTGATTATTAACTGGCCAGTACTGTTGGAGCTGGATATATAAGACACAACTAAAAGATAACAAAATTCCATCTGCACCTCATCTAGGTTTATATCCAGACTTGCCTCAAAATCGAGTGTTCAATTCAAATATGTTTTGATGACTCTAATATTCATTTAAATGTCTAATTAAATAGTTGTCATAATCATCTAATGGCACTTAACCAGCCATTGAAATGGCACAATTGGTTTAGGAAGGTTTCTCTTTGTATGTGTACTCATCTGACTTATCTTTGCTTAATTTTGCTCTGGAAATTGGACCAAGACCAGTCCAACCGAGGACTGAATCGTAAATAATTGCCCTTTAATCGAAGTGCGTAGAAATTGTAAATGGCCGATCACCTGTTTCCAAACAGATATGCATGGTGTGTATTGGGTCGTGTTTAAGTCATTTTTTTGGGTGTGTTGGGTATTTGGGCTCGGCATGCTCCCAGTTCATATTTTTCAGCATTCTCCAAAAGTCCCAAGGGTATTTAGTCAGGTTTGGCACGACCCAGCTGCAGGGGCAAATGGCCTACTGCACGACCCAGTTCAGGTCAATTTGTAACACCTCTAGTATTTTTTATTTATTTATATTATTCCTTTTCTGTTGTGGATTTTCAATAGATTATATTTAAAATAGATATCTAGAGTACTACCTTCACACACACTGATACCAAGTTTGACATTCAATTCTTTATGACCTAATAGCCATAGGCAGTTCCACAAGTCATAAATTATTATTTTTTCCTATTTTTCGCTGTGTTACAATTTAATGTTCTGGGGAAGGTCTAATTGTTTCCATGAATCTTTATAATTTTACTTTAGTTTGGACCCCTGCCATCACATAGAATTGAACAATAATTATAGACAAAATTTAGAACTTCATTGTCAAACAAGCCCTAACTGTATCAAGGATTGCATGTTCTGTGTGATCAAAAAGATTTTACCTTCTTTTTTTTAATATAATTTAATCCAATTTTTAATCTCTTCCTCACTGGCAACAAGGGCTGCGTGTGGCTCAAAGACTTGCAGCTCTTTTTTTATCATTTTGAAACAGAATGTTATTGAAAATTTTAATCCCTATCAAACAGGGATTTTAATCTCCACGAAACATGGCTTTATAGATCTTATAAATATATGAATAAAATTAATTTATAGATCTTCAGATGAGTACACAATAGTAGTAAGCTATACCGAAAACTTAAAGAACACGTGGATTATTTCTGATTTTCAAAATATGCCGTCAACTCCCGCCACATCCAAACCCAACCAGCCACCCCTCAACCCAACCGGCGATGTCACCATCGCCGGTCACCACCCCCGACGACCTAACCTGTCAGGCCTCACGCCACATATCTTAAGCCCAAACACCGAAACCCTTGCAGAGGAAGGAAACCCTAATGCCATTACCCGCAGTCGAGCAATCGGAGGCCCACTTGACGGCGCACATGACGGCGAACCAGCAGGGACCCACAGCGACCCCATTCACGATGGTAACATTGTAAAAACAGATCTAGGGAAGAAGATGAACAGTTTGACCTACGAGAGCCAAATCCCGATTCTACTTGCTCCGGCTGCCTGCCACACGCGCCTGCCCAGGGGGCCGCGCAGGCTATTCCGACCCCGACAGGGGCGGCGCCGGGAGTTCGCGCCGATCTGCCGGTGCGTGGGCCCCACGCGCCACCGCCTGAAAACACACAGCATCCCCTCGCCGCCAGAGGCCAATCAGACAGTCAATTCCATCATCAGCTGGGTCGATTGCACGGAATTGGGGAAGACAGACTTATAATGTGGCTCCTAAGATCTTCAGCTCACGTTTCTCAGTTGAGGCAAAGGACTTTGCAGTGTCTGTTACTGATTCAGGTATTGTTAGATTTTCAGAATGGGGATCGAAGATTTCAGACACTATCTGCATGGGTCGATATGGCGCTGTTTGGATGGTGAATATGATGGATAAGTTGCGGGTGGCTAGCAGGACGGTGGAGTTTGTCGCTAAGTTTGATGAGTCCTCTCGAGCTTTTCTGGCACAACGTTGTGCTAACAGTCGTGGTAAGTTCTTGATGATAGCACAGTACGGGGAGAGGCGTTGCAAAGGAGTTGTGATGGTGCCGGAAGGAATGAATGGAGAGGGGTGGACGTCGGTTTCACGAGTGTTTCAGGCAGTCGTTGATTCATTTGTCGCCAGAGACAAGGCAAAGCATCGACAAGCGAAAGAAAGGAGCCGACTTGGGAGGACCTACGCCGAGGTTACGGCGAACGTTGGGAAATCGCAACAAACTAATCAGCGTGTGCTGTTGCATAATAGCAGCGTGGTAAACGAGAAAAGTGATCATAATGCACTATTAAGGGCTCGCATTCAGGCGCTGAAAGATGAATTGGATGAATTGCTTAAGGTTGTGGATAGTGGGGCTATAGGGGGTTCCAGGAACTATTATTGCCATAAGTGTGGGACGGGATTGGATGAGCCCCTAGACAGTGGAAAATTTATGGCGGAGTTGGATGCTAAGGAGATATCATCTGGTGAAGGAAACAAGGTGGAGACGGAGGGAACATGTGGGGAGGTAATGGATTTAATGATTGAGACATATCGAGAGGCGGAACCTTGTGTTGAATTAGGGGAGCCGAGCACCACGACTTTGAAGTCGGAAACTTTGGCGGGGAACAACTGCCCTAGGAATGAGAGCGCTTTGGTTGAAATTTCTACTTCGTTGACTGAGAAAATGATAAACTCAGCATCTAAGGTCGGAAATACCTATTGTAGGAGATACCCCAAGTCTTTGAAGGAAGGGGATTCAAGGAATAATAGTGCGTTGGTGGTGTGGGTTGGTGAAGGAAAGAGGAGGGACACATACAATGATGATGGGCGGGTGGAGGAAGAGGATGGACATTACATTGATCATAGCTATGTTGGGGAGATGGTGGAAGCTAGTACACTTGACGTCAAATCCCGACCGTCAGGTTGGGTCCTTCAGAAAATCCTGGACTTTAGTAAGATGGTTGGAGTTTCATGTGATGGGTATGAAAACAGACTTTCGCAAATATTTGAAGAGTTGGAGGCTAACAGGGTGCATGAGTTGGGTACTCCAGGAGGTAAGACAAGAAGAAAAGGAGATCGTGAGCTTAAGCGTCTCGAATGTTCGATTAATTATGATGCCAAAGGTGGAGAACCCAAGAGAGGTATGATAGGGAGGGATGACGAATTGTTTAGATGACTCCGAAAATTATTAGTTGGAATGTGCGGGGGCTGAATGAAGCTGGGAAAAGACTGGGTGTTCGGAATCTGTTAAGGGGTTGGAGGGCTGACCTTGTGTGTCTACAAGAAACTAAGTTGGAGGTTATTTCGAGGACTATTGTGAGAAGCCTTTGGGGTGGACAGCATGTGGGGTATCAGTATGTTGGATCAGTGGGGGCGTCAGGAGGAGTGTTAGTGATGTGGGATATGAGGGTTTTCGACCTGGAGGAGGTTAGTGAAGGGATTTTCACTCTATCGCTTGCATTTAGAAATATTGGGGATAACTATCGGTGGATGTTTATAGGAGTTTATGGGCCTAATGTTGATGAAAGTAGGGGTCGATTGTGGGATGAATTGGCTGGGATGAGGAATTGGTGGAACCTCCCCACGTGCATTGGAGGAGACTTTAATGTGGTTCGGTTTCCTTCTGAGAGGTCCAGTGGGGGGAGAGTCAGAAGGGCTATGGAGGACTTTTCAGATTTTATTAGGGAGAACTTGCTGGTGGACCTGCCTTTGTGTGGGGGAGATTTTACTTGGTCATCGAATCGAGATCAACCTGTCCTTTCCCGTATTGATCGATTTTTGGTGTGTGGGAAATGGGAGGCTAAGTACCCTGATGTCACGCAGAGAAGATTGGGGAGATCATATTCAGATCACTTTCCTATTTCGCTTTATGGGAACATGATGCAGAGTGGAAAGAGGCCTTTTAGGTTCGAGAGGATGTGGTTAAAAATTGAAGGTTTTGGGGACCGAGTGCGGAATTGGTGGGCATCTTATGATTTTCGGGGGTCTCCTAGTTATGTGTTTGATCGAAAATTGAAGGCCTTGAAAAACGATCTTAAGAGGTGGAATGAAGAGGTGGTGGGAGATGTCAGTTATCGCAAAAATCAATGTCTTTTAGAGATTGACGAGTTGGATAGGAGGGAGGAATGTGGAGGACTGGTTGGGGAGGATAGGGCGAAAAATAGAGAATTAAGGGAGGAGCTGGAGAGGTTGGTGGAGTTTGAGGAGATTGCTTGGCGTCAGAAATCTAGGGTCAAGTGGCTGAAAGAGGGGGATAGATGCACCCAATTTTTCCATAAGGTAGCTAATTCAAACAGGCGCAACAATTCTATCACTATGTTGGAGGTTGATGGGGTTACTTATGAGGATCCACAGGATATCGGGACCCATATGGTTAGCTTTTATCAGAATTTGTATCGAGAGCAGTTGGACTGGAGGCCAGAATTGGATAGGCTCGATTTTTCTACTATTAATGAAGAGGATGCTAAATGGCTTGAGAGAGCATTTGGGGAGGATGAAATTAAGGAGGTGGTTTTCAGCATGAACGACGATAAGGCCCCAGGACCCGATGGATTCTCTTTTTCGTTTTATAAAGCTTGTTGGGAAGTGGTGCGATCTGATATTGTGGAGGTCCTTTCTTACTTCTACATTTATTGTGCTTATTCCTAAGAAACCGGGAGCGACTGATATTAAAGACTTTCGTCCTATTGCTTAGTGAGTGGGGTATACAAGATTATTGCGAAGATTCTAGCAAATAGATTGAAGGAGGTGTTGGGCAAAGTGGTATCTAAATTTCAGAATGCCTTCGTCAAAGGGCGTCAGATTCTGGATTACGTACTTATTGCAAATGAATGTATTGATTCTAGAATGCGACTAAAGGTTCCAGGGATGTTATGTAAGCTTGACATTCAAAAGGCCTATGATCATGTTAACTGGGGGTTTGTTTTGTATATGCTTAGGAGATGTGGTTTTGGAGAGAAGTGGTGCCAGTGGATTCAGTTTTGTATCTCTACGGTTTCCTTCTCAGTCATGGTAAATGGCAGTCCGGAGGGTTTTTTCGCAGTAGTAGAGGTTTGAGGCAAGGGGATCCTCTGTCCCCATTGCTGTTTGTCATCGTTATGGAAGCTTTCAGTAGGATGGTTGAGAAGGCTGTGGGGTAAAATTTATTAAGGGGCTTTGTTGTTGAGCAATTGCAGGTTTCTCACTTGCTATTTGCGGATGACACGCTAATTTTCTGTGATCCAGATGTTGAGCAGTTCAGGAATTTGCGTCGTCTACTCTTGTGCTTCGAAGCCGTTTCTGGATTGAAAATAAATTTGGGAAAATCTGAAGCTATCACAGTGGGAGAGGTTAATAATGTGGAGGAGTTGGCTGCGATTTTGGGTTGTAGGGTGGCACAATTACCTATGACATATCTCGGACTTCCTTTAGGAGCCCGGTTTAAAAGCAGGCAGATCTGGAACAGTATTGTGGAACGAATGGAGAAGAGGCTTGCGAGGTGGAAGCGTATGCACCTTTCAAAGGGAGGTCGTCTTACCCTCATAAAGTCCACTTTGTCGAATCTTCCCACTTATTACTTGTCATTATTCCCTATCCCTGTTGCAGTGGCGAAAAGATTAGAGATGATCCAAATGGAGTTTCTTTGGGGAGGATTGGGGGTGGAGAGGAAGTTACATCTGGCTAATTGGCGTGCAGTTTGTTCTCCTATTCGATCCGGTGGTCTTGGTTTGAGAAGCCTTGTGTTGTTTAACAAAGCTTTGCTAGGTAAATGGTTATGGCGTTTCGGAAGGGAGAGGGAGAGTTTTTGGAGAGATATTATTGGGGCAAAATATGGTGTCTTGGAGGGGGGATGGTGCTCAGGCGAGGAACGAGGTTCCTATGGAGTGAGTTTGTGGCGGTACATCCGGCGAGGGTGGAGTGACTTTCGGGAGAGATTGACTTTTGTCGTGGGGATTGGTAATACTATCAGATTTTGGGATGATTGTTGGTGTGGAGATCAACCGCTCAAATTGAAATTTCCTTCGCTGTATCGTATTGCGTTGGAGTCGTCTGCTATGGTAAATGATGTTTTAGGTAGTCACAATGGGAATTTCAGTTGGAACATTGTTTTTTGCCGAGGTTTGCAGGACTGGGAAATGGATGATTATGCGCTGTTTTTGACCACATTATACGAAGTTCATCTCAGGGTTGGAGATAGTGATTGTAGCAAGTGGAGACTGTCCCGTGATGGTATTTTCTCCGTTCGCACTTACTTTAGTTCATTATTGAGATCTACTGAGAGCTCATTCCCGTGGAAGATGGTTTGGAAATGTAAACTACCCCCCACGAGTGGCATTTCTTCTATGGATGGTGGTCAGAGGACATGTGTTAACGGTGGATAATCTTCGAACTAGGGGTTTCTGTATTACAGAGTGGTGCTATATGTGTAAGAGGGATGGGGAGACGACTGACCACTTGTTTCTTCATTGTGATGTTGCTCGCTTGCTGTGGAATGATATATTGACATCACAATACATGGACTGGGTGTTGCCGAGGCGTATGGATGACACATTAAGGGCATGTAGGAGAAAATTTCGAGACAAGAACAACAAAATTGTTTGGAATCTTATTCCGGGTTGCCTCGTTTGGTGTGTGTGGAGAGAAAGAAACAGTCGTTGTTTTGAAGATCAATCACGGACAACAGAACAGTTTAGGAAATTGTTTTATTTCACTTTGTATTCATGGTTCAATGCCGTAGCCACTAGGCATATTGACGGGTTGCCTGAGTTTATGTCGTTTCTTTCTGATTTAAGTTGATTATACACTCCCCGTGTATTATGCTTTCTGATTAATAAAATTTTGATTACCTTTAAAAAAAAAAAGATGAGTACACATACAGAGAGAAACCTTCCTAAATTATACTATATATTTACACTGGTTTCACAAATGGCAATCCTAGTTATTTGCTTTGGAAACTATGAATTCTTAGTTAATTTGTTGCACTCTGCAGGTTCTGTCTATAAATGAGGTAGTGAGTATATGGAAAACCTGAACTCCAGTGCACACTTATACTAGATGCCATATGTGCTATGTTGGAGAGCCTGTTGCACTTGGTTGGAGTTGTGAAAGATAAGAAAGATGCTTCACCTTTAAGGAAAAGGCAATCTGAAGGGGTATGTTACACAATGGCACATCTTTGAAATGTGCAGCCTAACCTATGTGCTTCCATTGAGCATCTTCTGAACTTCAGTCTATAAACCGTCTCTTGCCACTATGGGTTCTAGTTTGTAAAGAGCTCATTGTAGACAATACAATGCTACTCTTCCAATCTTTGTTGAAAATTATCATCATGCCTGCTATCTTTATTTGGTGTGCCCACGCATTGCCTCTACACTAATAAGAAGGATGACTTAGTGTGCAAGTTTGAGGATAGAAAGTTAGAGATACTACAGCGGCATGGCGTTTGAAAACTACAAGTCCATTACATTGACTCAATGTTGTATTGTATCACATTCTAATTTTATATTGATTCAGAAATTTATAATGAAATTATCAACTTTTATGCAATTCCAGAATTTGTTCACAAAGTGCTATTTTCAATTTTGTTGGTCGATGACCATATATAACTGTAAAAAAAAGGTCTACAGCAACGTTTAAAAAATGCTGCAAAAAAGTTTTTTGCAACGTTTGAAAAACGCTGCAAAAGGGTCTATTGCAACGTTTAAAAAACGCCACAAAAGGGTTTTTTCGCAACGTTTAAAAAACGCTGCAAAAAGTCTTCTCTCAACAACAACACTGAATTTCGCAACACATGCTAAAATGCTGCAAAAGGTTTATCGCAGCGTTTTTTTGCTGCTGCAAAAGGTGTTTTTTGGTGTAGTGTATAGCTCAAAAATCATTTTTTGTACGAAGAAATATTTTCATATCATTTGCATAAAATATTTTTGATAAAAAATAAGATTGATCTTTCAAAGTGTACTTGAAATAGATCATATCTAAAAATAAAAAAAAATTCTGCCGGGGCGGTTGATCGGACTTCTCCAACGGTCCAAAATTTGACCATTCTGACTTGTACAAATGGTTATATTGGTTATCCGAAAATTGACAATCAACCGGACCGGCCATTCGATTTGACGAAAAATTTGGCATTTTTCACTTCTATAAATACCAACTCACTTGCCATTCATTTCAACATTTTAAAAGCGTTCAAATGAGATACTTTTGAGCAAAATTATATTGATTTCTCATCTCATTTATTATTATCAAATCATTTAGCTTTGAAAAACTTTTGATCAATTAACTTTTCAAAATCTACTCATCAAAGTCTTTCATTTGAAAAATATTCTTTTAACTTACATTCATTTAAATTTATTTTTTCATAGTAAAAAATTTGATTGTTGAATCAAACTTCTTGAATCATTTCCCTTATCAAGATTTTTCATTTTTCTCTTAGTACTTAATTTATCACAAATTATTCATTGAAAGAGAGATATATTCTTGAAAAAGACTTTTGCACTTACATTACATAAAATTTTCTTCTTTTTCTTCATATTAAAACTTTGATTGATTGAACTAAACTTGTAAAATCACCACATTCATCAAAGTTGATCACTTTTCTTTTAATATTTAATTTATTACAATCATCCAATAAAATAGAGATATTTATTGAGAAGATTTTTGAACCTATAGCGTATTTATCTCTTCATCTTCTTATTGAAACACTTTGATTGATTGAATTTAATCTTTCACTATAATATTCATCAAAAATTTTCATCTAACATTTGAGGTATCATTCATTACTATTCATTGAAGTGTTAGCCTCTCTTAGTACTTATTTGTTTGTATTATTTATCAAGAGAGGAATTTCATTGTAAAATCACTTTGATAAAGTGTGGGTCATGTTGAAGTGCCTTAAAGATCAACATTGTTTAAAGATCCGTGCTCCTTATTGTAAGTCACCGTGTGGGTCATATTAAGCTCCCGTAAAGCTTAATAGTGTGGGTCGTGTTGAGGTCCCATAAAACTCAACATTGTATAAGGATCGATGCTCCTTGTTTGTAAGTCACCAAAAGCGTTGTGAAGGGTTGGATTGCACCATAAGTCAATCAACATTGTGAAAAGGCATTGCTCGTGCCGGAGAGCTTGGTAACAGAGGACGTAGATCATTGCTTTGGATCGAACCTCCACAATTATATCGTTTGCATCATCTATCCTTTTTACTTATCACTTTTATAATTTATTATTTGAATTAATCTATTTAGTCTTTACTTGCTTGAATTTAGATCAATTCTTTGAAAAAAATTTAAAAACCAATTCACCCCTTCTTGGTTAGTTATTCTTGAGCTTTCAATTGGTATCAGATAGAGGTGCTCAATTTTAAAGATTTCACAATCTTGAGTAATGAATAACCATATTTTTCAAAATTTTGAGGGGCATTCTAAAAATCGTTCTCTTTTTTTTTTTTTATGGTACTCATTATAACAATTGAAAGGCTAGAATGACAATATTTATTCAATCAATATATTATAATATTTGGGAAGTAATTGAATTTGGTCCCAACGTTCCTAAAAAGCTTATTAAAGAGGATGGTAAATCGGATCAAATAACTTCTAAACCTAGAGAGGAATATAATGAAGAGGATAAAAGAAAACTGTCTTTAAATACTAGAGCAAAAAATATACTTTATTGTGCTTTAGATAGAAACGAATTTAATCGTATTAGTACATGTGATTCCGCTTATGATATTTGGCACGCTTTAGAAATTATTCATGTTGGATCTAGCAATGTAAAAGAAACTAAGATAAATATCTTAGTTAAATATTTTAAAAATTTCTTCATGAAAGCGAATGAATCTATTGTTGATATGATTACTCGCTACACCGATATTGTTAATGGCCTCAAAAGCTTTGATTGTGAATTTACCAATGGTGAGCCTATACGTAAAATGCTGAGGTCACTCTCGAAAGAATGGAGCCCATTGAGAATGTTGATAGAAAACACCAAAGATATCAACACATATCCATTGGAAGAGCTCTATGGAGTATTGATGACATATGAGCTAAATCGCACCGAGACAAAGGAGAAAACAATGAAAAGTAAAGAAGAGGAAATGTGACAAATTGCTTTTAAATTCGTAGTTGATGTAGGCATTTCAAGCAAAAATATGAATGATGAAGAACTTGATGATCTAGTTCTTCTTGTTAAGAAATGAAAAGGTTTTCGCAAAAAATATTGATTTCAAAAGAAAGAAGAAAATGGCGAAAAGAAGAATATAATAAAAAAGAAAGCCCTTCAATCAACATGGGATGAGAGTCAAGATAATGATCATGAAGAAGATGGAAGTCAAGAGGAAATTGCCAACATGTGCTTCATGACTATTGATGATGAGGTAAATTCGAATGAAAATTATTCATATGATGAATTATCTACCTCTTATGATGAAAATCGTGAAGAATTTCAAAAGCTTGTTTTAAATCATTCGATCCTCAAAAAGAAAAATTCTTTATTGGAAATTGAGGTAAATGCAATTTTAAAATTTCAAAATGATTTTGAAAAATGAAAAGGCGATTACGATTTTTTAATAAAGGAGAATTCTTTTTTACAAGAAAGGATTTTAGATTTGACTCAAATTATTCACAAATTTACTCAAGGCAAGAAAAAAAATTTGATTTAATGCTTGGTGAGCAAAAATATGTTTTTGATGAGGAATTGGATATAAACCATTTTTGAAACAAAAGTCTCTTAAAGATTTCTTTGTTAAAGCTTCCACTTCCCCTATTTCAAATGTCACATGTAATTTTTGCAATAAAAATGGACATGTAGCTTTTTATTGTTCTATCAAAAAGTGGTTGTATTTTGAAAGCAAGTATAAGTAGCTTCAAAAATCCACTAACACTAATTATCGAGGACTCAATGATGTATGGGTACCAAAGACCAAAAAATGAATTATTTTTGTAGGTATCAAAGAAAATAGACAGCAAATGGACATTGGATAATGGATGCTCAAAGCACATGACCGGAAATCAAGCTTTATTATCAATCTTCAAAATAAAGGATGGCGATCATGATACTTTTGGAGATAATGCGAAAGGAAAAATTATTGACATTGAAATTATTGATAATCATTCATTTCCCTTTATTGAAAATGTCTTATTAGTAGATAACCTTAAACATAATCTACATAGTTTTAATAAATTGTATGATGAATGCTATCATATCAAATTTGATTCTTCCAAGTGCAGTATTGAGAATACTACATCAAAAGATGTGATGTTTATCGGAAGCCGAAGTAAGAATGTTTATGTCATAAACACTAAATTTGAATGCAGAGAAAAATGTTTATCAAATATAAAATATGATACCTGTTTATGAGATAAAAGATTAGATCATATTAGCATGGACCTACTTTCAGAATTTTCCAAAATTGTTTTGTTAAAGGTTCATCAAGTTTTGAAATTTGAGAAAGACAAAATTTGTGATGCATGGAAAACAAATAAAGAGTTCTTTCAAAATAAAGCAACATTGTTCAACTACAAAATCTTTTGACTTTTCCACATAATATTTTTGGATCATCTAGTATCACAAGCTTAAATGGTAAGCATTATGCTTTCGACATTATTGATGGCTTTTCTAGATTATTTGAGTCCCATTTTTTAACCTAAAAGATGAAATATTGAATGCATTTGAACATTCTTGTAAAAAGGTTCACAGTAGAAAGGGACATACTATTACTAACATTAGGAATGATCGTGGTGGAGAACTTGAAAATATTGCATTTAATGATTTTTGCAAAAACTTTTGGCTATGATCATAATTTCTCAGCTCATAAAACTCTTCAACAAAATGGTGGAGTAAAAAGAAGAGTTGTACATTGCAAAAAATGGCTCGGACTATATTAAATAAAAATACTTTACCAAAATACTTTTGTGCCGAAGCCTTTAACACTACTTGCTATATTGTTTATAGAGTTTCAATTAGTTGAAATAAAACACAAAGCTGGATAAGTTTTGGAAAAATAGAATTTCAAATATCGGTTATTTCAAATTTTTGGTTGCAAATGCTTCATTTTGAATACAAAAGAAAAAAATGAAAAATCTAATTTAAAATCCGATATTGGAATCATTTTAGATTTTCCATTGACTAGCAAAGCTTATAGAGTCTTTAACAAAAGAACTCTAGTCATTGAATAATCCATGCATGACACCTTTGATGAAACTAATCTTTTTGATCGTGAGAATTGTATTACTAATGATGTAGGAACGGAAACTCCTTTCGAACAAATGACTATTCAAGACCAAAATAAGGAAAATCCAAAAAATGAACACTCCTATGAGCTCATCAATCAAAATGGACAAAGATGATGAAAGTACTTCCATAAATATAAAAAAATATCGAAGTATGATCGGATATCTTCTTTACTTAATCTCAAGTAAAGTCGATATTATGTTTGGTGTGTGAATATGTGTTTGATCTCCAACCCAATTCTCAAAAATCACACTTTAGGGGGGGGGGGGGGGTGTATTCAATTGGGTCTTTTGAAAACTTTGATGAACTTTTTTTAAGTGATGACTTATGTGGATTTCATGGATTTTTTAAAGATTTGTATGGAAATCTTTTGTGGACTTTTATAAACTTTCATTTAAAAACTTTTAGAGAGTTTTGTAGAATTCAAGAGACTTTTGAAAACTTTCATTTGAGATAAAATTTATGGGAATCTAGTGCAATATTATGAAATTATCACATACAAGGAGATGCTTCTCACCATTCCCCATTCTCATTCCTTTTCCCCCCATATAATAAAAAAATATTTTAAAAAGAAGAAAAATTTAAGACTTTAATTAAATAAATAAAAATAATTATACATATAGAAAATAAATTTAATATTCAACATTAATAATATAATATACCTTTAAAAAATAAATAATATATAATTTAATTAAAAATAAATATTTTTCAGAAAAAATGAATGAAGAAAAAGTTATAAAAATACAATTTAATTCTTTCATAAACAATATAAATAAACAATTAGAGCGAGAAAAAGGAAAATAGAAACTAATATAATGAATAGAAAAAAAAATTTAATCATAACTCTCGTAGAAGAGAAAATGAAAGAGAAATATTGAAAAAAAATGTATATTAATTCCTTTTTTATTTTATATGAAAGTCTATCAAAATCTTGTAATTAATGAGAGACACATTTTGAGATTTTATTTTAGTACTTTGTGCTTAAAATTTAGTATCATGGAAACTTTTATAAAAATCTCTAAAAGTCATAAAAATTTGAATACCCTAAAACTCATAAAGACTTCTAAAAAGTTTTAATTGAATACACCGTGACTTTTATAAACTTTTTAAAAGTTTATAAAAGTCTCAATCTTAGTGACACTAAGACATCATCTATGATATTCTAAAGGTACCCAGAAGGAGGTTATTGTATTTGAATTTGTAAATACGAAGAATCAATTGATCAATATTCTCACTAGACCTCTAACACTTGATAAGATTTCCATATATTTAAAAATGTTTGAAAATTATAAATGAATTTGTAGTTTGTGGCTAAATCGAATTCTTGCTAAATGTTCTCTTATGATTGATTCTATGTGAATAATTGGTTGGAATGTATATAAATTTTACCTAAATGATTATGCTTTTGTCATTTCATCATTTATGCTTTGATTATTTTCTACTATACATGTGATGATTATCCTTTTATTTAAACTTGCATATATTTGGCATCTGGTGCTTAATTGAGGGGAAATATATTACTTTTTTTTGTTTGATTTAATAATTTGATCTTATATGTCATACTCTTCTTCTCATATGTGCTATCATTTTGCTTATGCTAAATGGAGAGATTGGGTAAGTTAGATTTGAAAAGCATTGAAAAGGAGATATCTTTTATTGATCCCTATGGTTGTCTTTTGATATTAAATCCTATTCCTTTTTGTTTATGCCAAAAAAAAGGGAAAATATGAAGTGAGATGATGATTATGCATGTTTTGATTTGAAAATATAATATGCTTAGAGTATATGAAAAGGGGAAAGAAGGAGAATCATTTATATGATTTAAATGTGTAGTTATTGATTTGTAAAAGACAGGGGAACATGAATTACACGATAAATTTATAATGTATATTCCTTTATCAAAATGATATTAATTGTTCAAATCTTATATTTCAAATCATCTTGTATGTCATAATCAAAAAGGGGAAAATTGTTATCCTATGGTTGATTTCATCCTCAATGTTTTGATTATAACAAACAAGATTACTATTGTTTCTAAGAATTGATTTTGAGTAAAGATAGTTCAATGTTAAAATCTATCAAGTATTGACAAAATCAACACATCATAAATCGGACTCAAAATGAATATCAAAGTGAAAGTTAAGTATTCAAGTCAAATCATTCGAGACAAGAGCTTAAAATATCAAAATCAAAACTATCAAATCGGGCTCATGAAGAAGAACAAGATCAACAGTTTAAGAGCCAAATATGAAAGAAACTTCGACAGGCTAGCTCAAAAATCATTTTGTGCACGAAGAATTATTTTCCTGTCACTTGCATAAAGTATTTTTGATCAAAAGTAAGATTGATCTTTCAAAGTGTACTTAAACTCAGATCATATCTCAAAAAGAAAAGAAAAAAAATATGTCGGGATGGTCGACCGGACTTCTCCAACGGTCCAAAATTTGATTGTTTTGACTTGTACAAACGGTTGTATTGGTCATCTGAAAATTAGCGGTCGACCGGACCGGCCATCCGGTTTGATAGAAAATTTGGTGTTTCTCACTTCTATAAATACCTACTCACTTGCCATTCATTTCAACATTTTAAGAGCGTTTAGATGTGATACTTTTGAGCAAAATTATATTGATTTCTCATATCATTTATTATTATCAAATCATTTATCTTTGAAAAACTTTTGATCAATTAACTTTTGAAAATCTACTTATCAAAATTTTTCATTTGAAAAATATTCTTTTAACTTACATTCATTTAAATTTATTTCTTCATAGCAAAAACTTTGACTGTTGGATCAAACTTCTTGAATCATTTGTCTTATCAAAGTTTTTCATTTCTCTCTTAGTACTTAATTTATCACAAATTATTCATTGAAAAAGAGATATATTATTGAAGAAGATTTTTGTACTTACATTGCATAAAATTTTCTTTTTCTACTTCATATTGAAAATTTGATTGATTGAATAAACTTGTAAAATCATCGCATTCATCAAAGTTGCTCGCTTCTCTTAGTACTTAATTTATTACAATTATCATTAAAAGAGAGATATTTCTTGAGAAGATTTTTTGAACCTACATTGTACTTATTTCTTTATTTTTTCATTGAAACACTTTGATTGATTGAATCTAATTTTTTACTATCATATTCATCAAAGTTTTTCATCTAATACTCGAACTATCATTTATTACTATTCATTAAAGTGTTAGTCTCTCTTAGTACTTAATTTGTTTTATTATTTATCAAGAGATGAATTTCATTGTAAAATCACTTTGATAAAGTGTGGATCGTGTTGAAGTCCCTTAAAGATCAGCATTGTATAAGAATCAATGCTTCTTGTTGTAAGTCATCGTGTGGGTTATATTGAGGTCTCATAAAGCTCAATAGTGTGGGTCGTGTTGACGTCCCGTAAAGCTCAATATTGTATAAGGACCGGTGCTCCTTGTTTGTAAGTCATTGGGAGTGTTGTAAAGGATTGGGTTGCACCATAAGATAATCAGCATAGTGAAAAGGTCATGCTCGTGCCGAAGAGTTTGGTAATGGAGGACGTAGATCATTGTTTTGGATCAAGCATCCAAAATTTTATCATTTGCATCATCTATCCCTTTTACTTGTTGCTTTTATATTTGTACTTATTATTTGAATTAATTTATTTAGTCTTTACTTGCTTGAATTTAGATCAATTCTTTGAAAATGTTTTAAAAACCAATTTATCCCCTCTTGGTTAGTTATTCTTGAGCTTTCATTCGAGAGTAATGTTCTTGAATATCAGTAGGAATACCAATAAAATGTTCGATGATGTGTAGACTAAGCTTGCAAAACTATCATTAGTGTCATCACTTTTGACAGAAGATGCAATCTTATCTCTATCTGCAGCAACGATATAATTGAACCACCAATTTTTGAGTTGTCCGGAAAAATCAAGGACAAGATTGTTGGTTGCTTCATACCTACTACTTCCATTAGTAATATAGGGATTGAAACAGATATCCATTTTCTCAAGGAGTTGAACAATTTGATATTCAGATGGTCCATCAAGATTCCATTCAATGATGGAGTCTCCATTATATTTGAATTATTTTTTGTCTTTCTCCTCAAAGAGCAAGCTAGGAGGAGTATGACGAGGATAATAGGTTGGAATTTTTGAATATTGAACTTTTTGTCCTCGAAGCCTATTAACTTGTAGATCAGTTTCTTCACTAAACTGAGATTCTATTTAGTCATTAGTATTGATATTTTTTGAAGAAGAGGATAAGTTTGATAATTGAAAAGCAAGTATTTTGAGAACATTTTCTTTTGAATCGAGTTTCTTTGGAGAAACATCATGAAAATGGCATAGAGAAAAAATGTGCATTTCCGTTTTCTTCTTTTTACCTTTGTCATTTTTTGAAGGTTCGGATGTTTGGGTTTCGGATTTAGAATTCTTTTCAATTCTGTTGAGTTGAGAACACATGGATTGAAGAACAGCATTAGTATCATTGTTCTGAGTCATAACATTTTTGATATCCTTTGCATGAACAAAATAATCATCTACACGTTCAATCTTTTTGAAAGAAGATGCAAAAATTTCTGTATTTCCATGAGAAATAACAATTTCTTCCATCGGAGGATGTGAAGATTGAATAGTATCATCTGAAGATGTTTTCCAGGTTTTCTTTGAAGAAGTAGTGTTTTGAGTAGTTTTTGTTTTGACCTTTTTTTGGAATTTTTTTGAAGACTGAAATATGTCCATTCATAAAAATTAATATCTTCTGGGGATTAATCAAATTCTTCCCAGTAAAAATCTATTTGTTCTTTTGAAAAAGACTTTTTGATTAACTGTAAAAACAATTTGACTTCTGGAGTTCGATCAGTTTTGAATTCATTTCTTCGATCAATCTTTTGAAGAAATAACATTGTACTGATGATCAAGTCTCTCCGACGGGGGATGAGGTACCATGTCTGATAAAGTAGGAGAAGTAAGAGGTTCTACTTCTTCTTCTTTATCAAACTCTTCATTTTGATAAGAAGGGTTTTGGAATTGTTGGATTAAAATGGACTCCTTTAATAGAGGAAGTTCAAAATCTAGCAAATTGAAAAGAGCTTGTACTAGATCTATTTTCAGATCTACACGAATGAGATCTTTGAAGATAGTTTGAAGATGAATGCTTATCAAAGATAACTTTGACATAATGAATAATTTGGTATGAATTTCTTCTAACAGGTGTTGGAATTGGATTTTGTTCATTCTCAAATCCCATTCTAGACCTCTTGCTTGAAGATTCCAAGGAATCCTTTTGGGGATCATGATATTTGAATGAAGTGGATTGACATCAACCAACAAACTTTCATCATCTCAAAGAAGATCAAAGAACACGAATATTGAGTTGAGAGTTTAATAGCTTATAATATATACGGTATATTAAAGCAAACCTTTTGATCTATCATCAACATCAAAGTTCTTAGTTTGAATACAGAAATTAAGAGCATAGAAAATTGCTCCATCTTGAAGGCTTATTGAGAAATTTGGATAACAGTTTGAGAATACTGGACCACTCGCAAGATGAGACTCGAGCATTGACAATAATGAATGTTCAAACCTTAAGAGTGTAACGACCTAAATTTTTTTAGAATTTAATTCGCTAACAAAAGTTTCATTGAAATTTTTTCAAGACAAATAATTAATTACAAATTTTGCAGAGTTGGTTTATATTTTTTATTTATGGAAAGAAAATGACAATAATCATATGATGTTATTATTATGCTTAGAACCAACAGCAAAGTCATAGAAAAGAAAGTCCATAAAATTTGATTTCTGACACAACTCTCAGAATTGATTGATCCAAAATAATTACATAGATTAGGTCAACTTACCAATTTCACGTATAGACTCAACAGACAACGATACAACGTGTTTTAAATTTCAGATTCATGCAAACTCAAAAATAAATGCTAAAAACCATTAGTATCACAATTATGGAATAAATAATAAAATTCTGATTCTACCAATAATGCATAAAGTAGTCTTAAATTTATAACCCGACAAAACACAATAAAAATAAAAATCCTTATGAGCTAAAACTAAGAAATTACTGAATTAAAATAAAAATAAAATTTTGCATTTGTTACACCGGATTATTCTTATTGTCTCATGAATCTTGGTACCACGACTGCACCTCATCACCCGCCAACCAACGACCCGATCTAATCTGTGAGAAGTAGGGAAATGAATGAGTACATGGGAATACTTAGTAGGAACAAAAAAATATGGTGCAATCTCGAGTAAAACTTTTAGAACATACATCAGAAAAATCATACCGTCATCATATCTTTAGAGATCCGTAAGAGCTCATATCATATCATAACATAACATTTGTACCGGAATGACCATAATGATAAGTGTATTTTATACACTTATTTGTACCGTTAGACTAAAACAATTGTTGTTACTTTAGATGATTTGATGCTTAATATTATATATATTGTATTTTCTAGGTACATCTAGATGCAAAACCATGGAATTGAAGAAAATGGACAGAAAAATGGCTAAAGTGGACCTAATCCAAAGTTTGGGGACTAAATCGCAAAGTGTTAATAGATGATTCGGACCTAGTATCGATGATTGGAGAGATGTTGGAGCCAATTACACGAAATTAGAAGATGGAGGGTCAAGAAAATACAAAGAAAGAACCAAAATAAATAAAGAATGCAATTCGGGGATCAAAGTGTAACAATTGGAAGATTTTCACGGGCTTAGCTTTTATTTACCGAGAGTGAAACATATACACGGGGCGCGGGCAAGAATATATACGGCGCTTGCGCATAGGCCATTTCTGGGTCTAAACGGCCCAATTTTCTGGTTTTATCCAAATTCCCATAAAAATCAATTTTAACCTACTTTCTATGGGGGAGGAACGGCGTGAACGACCCAGAGCATATTAAATTCAATTTTTCACAAAAAGAAAGGGTCTAGCACAAGATTCAAAGGCGATTATCACAAGATATTGAAGATTCAAAATCCGGGTTGAAGAAATACAAAGAAGAAATTGAGTTTTCACTTTTCATTCATTATTTTTCATTCCGGGTGATGTTTTTCCAAATCTTATTTTGTGATTTACATAACACGATGCTAGGCTTAGTTTATTTGTATTGGATGGATGATGAAACTATTTGATTTCTAGTTTTTAATTCAAGACTTGTGATTTTTAGTTTGATTCTCGCGTTGTGATTCCATATACATGCTTTTTCATATTGTTTTAATGTTTGCGCACCATTAGGGCAATAAGTTGCTTATTTGTAGTGTTGGAAAACTCACGATAAGTAGAACACTGTATGTGTAACACATGAACAATAAATATTAGGAATAATATTTGTAAAGTGTGTGATCTTATATGATAATCCTATATTTTAATGGATATTCATCATATGAATGCGGACTAGGGATAGGATCGTGTCGTGATCAATATATGTTTATTATATCTTGGAAAATAATAATAAATAGAAGTGAAATTATCGGTCGTCACCAATGCAAGGATTAAAGTAATTATCACAAGTTGAGAATTGAATGCTAGAGTCACTTAGTGGAATCAGAAATCCAATACTCTCTTTCACATTTAATTTAAAAAATCATAATTTTATTGTTTTCGTAATTCTAGAGCATAGTTAAATAAAACCTACCATATCTTGTAATTGTTTCGAATTTAGATATATCGATTGCACTAGAATTAAGCCGTATTCACCGTGGGACGATAACTCACTCATCACATTTATTACTTGTACAATGATCATATACGCTTGCATGATTATTTTGCAATCCATAACATCATAACATAAAACATCACATCATAACTTTAACTTTCATAAGTATAAAATTCATCAGTATAAATAAAAGATTTAAATGAGATAAATCAACTGCACCTCTTTTCCTACCTTGTTAAATTAAAAATTCCTGAATGATGAAAAAAAACCCAAAAATCACTTTTATTCTTCTGCCTCAGGTTGTGTTCCATGCAAAAAAAATATATCATTTGCGTTTCTTCTATCAACTTAAGCATATAGGTAAATAGACCATTAATAACCTAGGTTTTAATGAGTTGTGAATAATGGGAAAACGTGTGGGAGTGGAATAGGATAGTCGTGTAAGAGGTTGAAACAAGAATTTGACTAAGTCTACAACTAACCACGTCACTTCACCAACATACCTTTCAAACACGTATACCCCTATCAATTACATCAAAAGTAAAAATTAATATAATATAAGAATCTCATTTTCCCATGTGACTACTTTCAACTCTCTCTCTCTCTCTCTCTCTCTCTCCTTTATATATATATATATATATATATATATATATATATATATATAATCTTTACAAACATAACCTTTCGACGTCGATAAATTAGGCTTCCCTCATTCAAATTAACTCTTTCTCGAGCCTAAAATGAATAATTAAATATGATCTATCTAATGAGATCAATATTCATATACTTATCATTACTCGGTCAAAATCTAAAATATAACCCAATTAAAATTGAAATTCGCTATATACCATCTTAGTCCCTAGCTTTTCAAAACAATGAAGGATAACAACAAAATTAAATTATACTTTAAAAATTTCGGAGTATTACAAAGAGTCTCTTATCTCTTAAAGTTATGAGAACAAGAATGTCTAGACCAAGTTGAAACAAGGGTTTGATAGAAATTTGAACAAGACCAACATAAAGATATTGAAATTTCTTCTTGGCTAAAATAACTTCTTTTGAAAGTAAATTGATAGAAACAATTTGTTTTTTGACACGAATAGTTTGCTCCAAAGGTTTGAAACATAACTTTGAGTAAAATCAAATCTACCTATCTCATAGATAGAACTCTTGTCTACCTTTGGATAATCCAATTTTGAAGTTTTTGTTCATTTTGAGCAATTTACAGTTCTTTTGAATTGATATTGTATTGCTACCAAAACTATTTATAAGAAAAACCATAAATTACACAATGTTGCTTGCAATTATGTAGCAATAATTTACTAAATTTTATGTAGAGAAATTTTCTAATCTAAAGATTTTTCCTAATATCACAGTATATTCATACATGTTTGGATAGACCATATGAAAATCAATCTAAAACTTAATAATTAGGGACACAATTTTGTAGAGTTCTAGAAATCATAAGAATGACAAATGAAAATGGATTGCTAACGTTATCATCCTCTAATTTATTATAAATCCAATTTCAAGTATAATTCAATATATCAATTAATGCCACGTAAAATTAATGAGCAAAATTAGTCATCTGACCTAAGAAACATCATCAATATTTTACTCCCCACTTTGAAGAAATTCCTTCTTGTAAATTACAGCTACTTTTATAATACCAATGACATGTCCATATAACAATTAATTGATTTTCTATCCCATTGCAAGCATACATGTATTCTTCATGCAAAATGGACAGGTTACTCTCTTCCTATTACTAGAAAATTTTGTTAAATTAACAAGAGAGTTCATTTTGAAAATTCAGTAGCAAAGAACACATCACCCAAATTAATAATAATAAATCAGTGTCATCAAATCTCATTACAAAAATACATAACCAAATAATTCATCTTTCTAATTTCCAATTAGATGTCCACAAAATAATGAAACTCCAGATTATTGATGAAAATAAAATCTTGAGTCACATTACACTGAATTTGCTTTATTAAGTTCAATGAACTCCGGCACCACGACTGCACCTCGTCGCCCGCCAACCAACGACCCGTTCTAACCTGTGAAGTAGGGAAAATGGTGAGTATATGTGAATAAAAATATGGTGCAATCCTGAATAAAATATTTAAATCATGCATCAAGAAAAATCATATCTTTAGAAACCGGTAAGAGTTCATATCATATCATATCATTTGTACCGGAATGACCATAACATCATATCATATCTTTAACTTTCATAAGTATAAAATTTCATCAACATGAAGGAAATATATTTTAATTGGGATAAATCAACTGCACCTCTTTTCATTCCTTGTTAACTTGCTTTAATTTTTAGAAGACAACAGAAAAAATCACGTTCCCTTTCTTTCTTTCTTTTCTGCCTCTGTTGTTTACCATATAGTCACTCTGTTTTTTTTTTTTTTTTTTTTTTTTGTGTGTGTTCGCGCGTGCGTGTCCCCTCCAATATACATGTATCTATATGCATAAGCAATAATAACATATCCTCAAGAGTTGGCACGTAGTGGGAATCGTGTAGAATAAGGTGAGTAATTGGATAAACGTTGGGGAAAACAGAAATTGAAACAAAAAATGTTAGACAAAGTCAACTCAATACAGAATTCGTACACATGTCTAAAGAGCTTTTAACAATCGTACACATGCCCAAATATAACATTTCCATACACGCGCAGTACCTCCACTTACATATTCAAAGTTATAATTAAATAAAAAATAAATTAGCTTTTAACAATTTCTTCAATCTGAAATATCTTGGAGCTGACTTATTCAAATCGACTTTTTCTCGAGCCTGAATTACATATTTAATTATGATCTATCCAATGAGACCAATATTCATATAATTATCATACTCGGTCAAAATCTAATTATATGACTCAAATAAAATTTGAAATTGCAATATATCATTTTAGTCCCTAACTTTTTAAAACATTAAAATATAGCATACAAAAATTAAATTCTATTCTATGAAAGTTTTCAGGGCATTACAAATATCATCAGAAAAAGATGTAGATGTAGATGAAGATGCACCATTATTTTGATCAATTTCTTCCTTATCATCTTCAAAATATTTTGACATATGATAACCTTCTTTTAAACTACCACATTTAGTAAACTAGTTAGACATGAAAGACATAATTGAATGTTATGAAGAGAAATAGTGATCTTACCACTATAGACAAAATGCTACAGGTTAGACCGATGCTTATCCAAAGCCTACAAAGGGGACCACCCTAAACGCTTACCCTAGCTCACACAGGCTCACCAAACCTCTATTCAGCAAACATCCATGGCTACACACCAATAATAATTCTACGTCGTCATGAACGTTAAATTAGACCCTAATACTAGTTAAATTCTATTCAATGAGACTGGTAAAAATTATTGAAGCCTAAAAAACCTCCTCATCGTTCTTGCTAAGGTCAACTGACTCGCTTGAAGGTTTGTAGACCTCATCGTATACCGGAACCCATTTGTCTAATAAATCTTAGGTTGATGTATATACCAAAATAAGTAACTGCCCTATAAGAAAGCACATCGATGAATAACACTTACACAGAAAAGGAAGAAGTGCTAGAAAAATATTTGAGCCTAGCACTCCTAAAATCAGAATCATAAGGCACACTCTAAGGACCACTCTAGGAAGGTATTGCACATAAATTTTACAAGATAGATGAAAAGATAACACGAACCAAGACAGAAGACTTCGAAGAAGATAAGGAATATAACTAGATCCATCACTTAAAGGCATAAAATACAGGACACCCATATGGGTAATGACATATTTATAGATTTCTGACGGAAGGTATACACCGTTGAATCATCCAAGTGACAATCGTGGCCGTTGAAAATAAATGTCAAGAGTTTGAAATGTTCATACACTGCAATATACTTGGAAGTATCTTTCAATGAAATTCAGCTTCAAGAAAATTCCCTGAGATTTCATTATCTCCGTCGATATTCACAGCAAAGAAGAGATAATGAAGACGGTTGAAGGTAAGTCCACTATAAAACATGCATTACCATTACATAATATATAGACTCATACTAGTCCTTTAACAATTACTAACTTGAGCTGTCATGCCCTCTGCTAAATTTTTTGTCAATATGTAGCCTATTATTGTTATGCTATGTACAGTGGGTTATTCCACATTTGATGAAGGCAAAACATTTGAAATTTTATTTATTGTACCATAAAGTCATATTGAATGTTGCATCTTTTTTTTAAAAAAAAAAAAAAAGAGGATGTGTAACACCTTTAATTCTTTACATCAAGGTTCTAAAAGACTGGAGGGATGACAAAACGACAAGGTCAAAAATCAAGTTTTACGAGCCCACACATGTTTGGGCTAAGCCTAAGCGTAATAAGGTATTTTCCATATTTCTATTATTATTTAATTCTTCTAAGACCATTACATCTATGTAAGTTCATCATCATAGTCATTGCAATTCAAAACAATTCAGTAAACAAATTAATCATGAGTTCTGCAAGACAACAACACATTCTCACAATTTTTGGAAAGCATTATCTAGTGTTTTATAAGATTTATGTATATGAACAACACTTTACTTAAACATACCCATGCAATTATTTCTTCCAAGATAGAGAATTTGAAGCTTTGAGAAGTTCCCGAGTTTCATTGGAATGTTTCCAGCAAAATTATTGTACAATAGAGAAAGTGGTTCAACATTTGGGCATATTCCCATGAAATTCTTAGCTTCTCCAACTTTGGAAGACTGTATATCCGTGGGAAGACTCCTAGAGAGTTCTATAAAAGAAGAGATGTTGAAAATCTTGTTATGAATATCCCCATTGAGTATGTTATGGGAGAGATTTAACATATGTAGATTTACAAGAAATCCAAAACTTAACGGAATGGAACCATTGCTCATTTCACTGCATCTCTATTTCTCGAAGTTGGCTCAAATTACACACTTCATCAGGGATAAATCCCTGGAAATTGTTGCTAATAATCAATGATCTCAAAAAGAGAGTTCACCTATCAATTTTGTAATAGTGCCTCACAAGCCCATGTTTGATAGATTTAAGCATCTAACTCTTCGATGTCTTCTGCCACAAGTAATTCCAATCAAATAACACAAGGAGGTTCGTTGTGACCAATTCTTTGCCAATTTTTTTAGATTAGAAATTTGAGATTTGAAAACTAGAAGAGCATGCTCATCAGTTGAACTATTGAGAGAAGCAACAACGTAGATAAGCAAATAAAGCATTGTTAGCAACGTAAAGATCACAATTTTTTTCCATGGCTAATTTAAATACATAAAGAAGATTGAGAGGTGGCTGTAATAAGCTATTTTATATAATTGTAAGTGTATATATTATATGAAATAAAAGCTTCTTGCAAGGTACATGTACAAGGTATTCGTTGGTTAAGAGTTGTGCTTCAGGTTTTTATCTCAAGGGAGTGGTGCTCTCCATTAGTCTCAGGATAGATGGGACAACGGTCATGGATAAGCCGTTGGGGTATAATGACAATTGAATCCAACGACCTTATTTGGCACTCAATTACTTTCTTTCTCAATTAATAATCATTAATGTGTCAACCAATGAGTAGTTAGGTGTTTCTATTCATTAAACTCTCCCTACAATTTTCCAACCCCTAAAAAGGCTTCCATGACATAATACTTCTTTCTTCATTGATTTAAACTACACCATTTCTTAGAAACACACATCCTCTCTCTCCCCACAATTATGAAAATTTGCGTGTAAATTTCGATGAATAAAATGTCATGTTGCTTGAATATATTTAAAAAAGGGAGAAATCAATTTGTATAGAAAACAATCCACAGAAATACAACGGAATAGAGACAACAGTAGGTCCCATCGTGTATTTAAAATGAAAAAATGTGTGGGTCCCACCCTTGTGTGAGTATTCTGTTGCATTTCTGTAAAGTTTTTTTTTTCTATACGTGCATCACTTCTCTTAAAAAATAATAATTTGTGTATAAGACCACTTCTTTCCAAAATAAAAACTAAGTTTCCTCAACTACCAAACTCAATAAATCCATTGCATAGATTTTTCTTTATCTTCATCGTGGAAATTGTGGAAGTTTTTCGATGCATTCTATAAATAATCCACATTGGATTCCACAATTCTTCTTTTACGCTTGCATTCACACATTTTCACACACCTGCATAAATACACATTAGCGACATCAATTTATTATACATACACTTATATTTATTTATGCATAAAGAAAATAAACATAGAGATGGAGGGAGAGGGAGAGAGACCATGTTGTGTACAGTAGGTGGCGATGGTTGAGGGCAGCGGGATGTTTTGAAGGAAAATAAGAGTTGTACCAAATATTAAGTGGAGAGTTGAAGTTTAAATGTCAATTTTAACCTTACTTAAAAGGTTACTTGCAATTTTAGTCATTGAACTTTTGTGAAAATCTCAATTGAGTCACTTTTCTTTAATTTATCTCTATCAATCAAAGAATTTAGAGGTTAATCATCCTATTAGATCCCACTACTAAAATTAACACCCAATTCATCCATGGATGTCAGCAGATAACGGTTCTTTCTTGTAGCAACATCAGTTTAATGCTAATATATAGTGTTGCTATGTGTATGGATGTGAATAAAAGATGCAGGAATTATTCAAGTGTACAATCAAGGAAAGCCGTGCTTTGATAATAGCACTTGGAAAAGGAGACATTACCTTTCATCGTTGTCAATGTGTACACTAGCTTCTTTAGAAGATATTAATGAAATATCATCTCTACTAACATGATAAACGCTAAGACTCAGAGTCATTTGCTCCATGGAGATGCCCTAAGCAAATGAATCAGCTATCATTGGTCAGAGCAAGACATCATCGCCAACACATTATAAGCAAACATTTGTTTGACACTGCAAGTGATCTACACAGTATTTTCCTAGAAAACTTTCCTTAGTTTTCTGAGTCCTTAAAAGAAACCATCAACAAATCTAATTCACTGGCAAAAGTGGAAGGATCAAAATGGTAATTGGATATGAGCATGTATCAAAAGTTAATAACATGGGTCTACCACAACAACTGCAACTTTTTATCAGAATGCATAGATAGAGATGTACACATAGAGGTCCATTTTTCTTACACTTATTAAACACCTCTTAGCCCGTAAACAACAACCTCTGACCATAATATATAACACTTAAACTTCGTCCATGGTCATTTAACTTTTAGTAAAATATCAATCGAGTTAATCAACTTTAATTTGTCACAATGGGTTGTTGATCTTTAATCTAATTTCCAATTCATCGCTCCATCACCTATCGTCCCCAAAACTGAATAATATTACTTAGTTGACATCAAAAATGTCATGCTACACTCAACATTCCTCCTTCACATTTTTGTTGGAAACACCAAGGCAATCTCTTAGTGTTTCGAACTTCCCTTTGCCTAATGACTTTGTTAATTTATTAGCAAGTTGTTCATCTGATCTGCCATGCAACAGTTCAATCTCATTCCTTTCTTGTGCCTCTCTGATTGAATAATACTTAATCTTAATATATTTGGTTCTTCCATAAAACATAGGGTTCCTAACCATTGCTGCTACAGACTCATTGTCACAATAAATTATAGTAGCTTCATCTTGTTTATGCTTTAAGTCCTCTAGCACTTTCCTTAGCCAAATAGCTTGATTGGTGGCTTCTGATGCAGCAATGTATTCAGCTTCAGCTGTTGATTGAGCCATTGTCTTTTGCTTCATCGAATTCCAGTAAATGACATTTGATCCCAAGTAGAATATATATATCCAAATGTGCTCTTCATATCCTCATGACACCCTGCCCAATCACTGTCTGTGAAGCCAATTAGCTTTCAATTTTTAGACCTTTTGAACCAGTTTCCTAAGTCCTATGTTCCATTGATTTATCTTAGAACTTTCTTGGCTGCTTGAAAATGTAATTCACTTGGCTCTTCTCTGAACTTTGATAGGATATTTGCAACATATGTAACATCAGGTCTAGTTGCAGTAAGATAGAGTAGACAACCAACAATACTTCTATAGACTTTTGCATCTATCTTCTTGGCATCATCATCTTTCAGCAATTTTGCATTCTGAATCAATGGGTTGGCTACAGGCTTGCAATTTTTCCCAAGTCTGTCATTTCAAATGACTTCTTTAAATCATTCATCACACCTTCAATCAATGCATAGTTGCTGCCTGTGATTAACAGATCATCCATATAGAAGAAAATGATAACCGTATCCTTTTTCTCCTCCTTTACATACAAAGTTTGTTCATTCAAGCTTTTAATAAAACCAAGGCAGATTAGATGCTCATCGATTTTGTTGTACCAAACCCTTGGAGCCTGCTTTAATCCATATAATGCTTTCTTTAGAAGATAGACTTTATCTTCCATTCCATCAACCATGAAACCTTCAGGGTGTTCAATGAAGATTTTTTCATTTAAGTAACCATTTAAGAATGCTGATTTCACATCTAACTGAAAGATATTCCAACCTTTTTGAGCTGCCATAGCCATTAGCGATCTTATTGTTTCATACATTGCAGCTGGTGCAAAGGTATCTATGAAATCCACTCCATACTTATGAGCATAACCTTTGACAACTAGCCTTGCTTCAGCTCGTTGACAGATCCATCAAGGTTTAACTTCATTTATACACCCATTTAACCCCAATCACTTGCTTATTAGAGGTCTGCCAGTTAATTCCCAATTGTCATTCTTTTCTATCATTTTGATCTCTTTCTCCATCGCAGCCATCCAATTAGATGACTTAGCTACTTCAACAAAGCTTGCAGACTTTACAATTGCAGCATTACACCTTACATAAATGCCTGCTAAAAGCTTCATCTTTACTCTGCCATTGTTTGTGTTTGAATCATCATCAGATTCCACCACATCTTCATTAATTTCTTCATCTTTGTTCTTAGGAATCAAGTTATTTATTTTTGCTTTAACAAGTGAACTATCTTCCCAACTCCATATTGCATTTTCACCCACTTTAAGATCCCTATTGGAGATTATCTTCTCTGACTGAGGATTGAACACCCTATATCCCTTGGCATTGTTGCAATATCCAACTAGTATCCCAATTTTCGGATTTTTACTTAGCTTATCTCTCTTTGCATCAGGAATATGAGTGTAACGAACACTCCCAAACACCTTCAAGTGTGTGATATCTGGTTTCACATAATACCAAGCTTCATATGGAGTTTTCTTTTCCAATGATTTTGTAGGCAAACAGTTGAGGAGATAAACAGCAATGTTAACTACTTGGGAACCTTTTTCTCAATCAACAAACACCTAGCCATTTCCATCACAGTCCTAGTTTTCCTCTTACTAACTCGATTCTGTTGAGGAGAATATGGAATGGTTAGTTGATGCTTAACACCATTAGCTTTACATAAATTGTCAAATTGACAACAACTATACTCAATTCCATTATCAGTTCTAATTGTCTTTATTTTTTAGCCACTTTCATTCTCCACCATTTTCTTGACTGTTTGAAACACAGCTGCAACTTCTGATTTAGCTTTCAAGAAATAGACCAAATACATTCCAGTTAAGTCATCAATGAAGAGGATGAAATATCTGCTGCCATTCAGTGTGGTTATTTTCATTGGACCATAGACATCTGAATGCACTAACTCAAGCTTATTGACCGCTATTCTTGACTGGTTCTTTGTAAATGGCAATCTCGTTTGCTTTCCAAGTTGATAGACATCACAGAAACATGTATCATCAATGATTTTAGGTAATTTTTGAACAATATTAAAATCATACATTTGCCTAAGTGAAGTATGGATAGCGTGACCAAATCATCTATGCCATAAAGAAGACTCACTTTCTTCAGCTAGACATGCGTGTGTAGTGATATTTTTCCAATCTATAGGAAAGCTTCTATTTTCCATTTGAACTGTTATTGTCTCTTGTCCATTTCCATCTAGTATAGTGCAGGTTTTATCTTTAAACATTAAGAAATGATTTTTCTCTAGCAATTGCCGTAAAACATCGGGTATATGTTTAATACCCATTGAAGCCTGAACATCAATCACCCATTTGCCTTTCACTTCCAAAAAATCTCGATTTCCCACTTTAACTCTAGACTTGTAGGCTTTATTCAATTCAACAAAGATGTTGGAGTTTGCAGTCATGTGGTGAGTACAACCACTGTCCAATAACCAAGTTTCAACCTTACTATAGGCTTTGATAGCTGAGAACAGATGCTCATCTAGCATTTCATCCTGATTTTCTACCATTTTTGCTTGCTGCTGAGGTTGCTTCCACTTTTTTGTTTTTGCACACCTTTTCAACATGGCCAAATTGCTTGTAGCCTCAACACTGAACTCCAGGCCTATACTAGTACCATTTGTGTGAATGCCCCAAATGAGGACAAGGTGCAAACTTATCCTCTTTGTTTTCAGTTTTACTGCTTTCTGGTTCATTCTTTTCGGACTGAAATTTCTTCATTCCAAGGCTCATTTGAGGTTTGTATTTACCCTTAGCAAACAGAGTTTCTTTTGTTTGTTCCTCTTGCCTCATTAACCTTCTTTGTTCAGTTGCTTGCAAGGCATTAACCAACTCAGCCAAGGTTGTAGATGACAGGTCTCTAGAATCCTCCAGTGATGATATCTTAGCTTCAAACTTTTTTGGGTGGGCTTATTGATCGTTTGATTTCCCGCAAGTGAATGAGATCGTGAACAAGTAATAAAGTGATGAATAGAGTGTCGAACCCCGAAGACTACATATTTGATTGAGTTAAAATTAATTGCAACTTTAATCGAATAGCAAATAGATTTTGTGATTTGTTCTATACTAATACCTAAATTATCAATCAAACTAAAGAAAATAAGTAAATGTGTTTTTCAAATCGTGAGATGCATTGTTAAGATGTCGAATCCCCCTTATTATTCTATTTTTAGTATAACAATTAAATTGACAAATTTAAAATCATTCATGTTGGTCAATATTCCTAATTTAATTGAAAGCCTCTCTTGATAGCGATCAAATCTATTCCCCTCATGTAACGCTTCTATCTCTCGATGAAAGATGCAAACATGATAAATGCATTAACAAGTACTAGAACATCTATTGAAATCATATAAATCATAGATGTATCTCTATCCTCTATCGAACCTTACAATGTTTATTATAATGTGCTTAAACCCTATTGTCTCTCTCGATAACAATAAAATTCACTAACAATTCAATTGGTGATCAAGCAATTGAAAAGAACAATAAAGACAATAATAAACATCCATAAATCAAATCAAATTAAAGTCAAAATAATTAATTAAGAACTGAAAATATCATAATAAGGGTTCATCTCATCCTAGCAATATATAAAATTAGCCTAACATATTGAAATTACAAGAAATCATATATAAGTGAAAAGATATAACCCGATTTTGATAAATTGAGAAGATGAAGATGAATCTTGAAATCTTGAATCTCTTCAATGGTTTCTTGATGAATCTTCACTTGCGCCTTCTCTTCTTTGCCTAAAAATTAGTGAATCTTTACTTGATTGGATTCTTACAAATTCCCTTTAATTCTCTCACAAGAATTATGAATTCTCCTTCTTTGATGATATTAATTGATGAATATTGGAGTATAATATGTATGGGAGCTCTCCCTATGTATTCTGTTGTTCTCTATTTGTAGGAGCCGAAAATTGGTTGAGAATCACATCCAATTTGGTTTCCAAAAGAGTTCTAACCAAATAAGGAAAGTTGTCTTCGCGCGCGGATTTTTTTGGTCTCTGCACAACAGTCAGTATTTTGGCCATAACTTTCTCTTCTGATATCCAATTGATGAGGTTAAAAGTGTGTTGTAAAGATAACTCAAAGGGCTATAACTTTGATAAAAATATTCTTTTTCCAATTCCGACGTCTACTATACCAAAAATCGGTTTCAATCATCGACTAGAAATCTGGAATATAACTTGTGCGAATGAAAATTCATGTTTATTGTATTCCATTTCTTTTTTAATTCTAGTTCCATCCAATTGTCTCATAAAAATCTTTCAAGTATCATCTTTTGATTCAAATCAACTATTGAGTATTTACAATTTGGTACTCTGACTTTGGATTTTGCCATTTTCTACCATTTTCGCTTATTTCTTCAATTCTTTTTCCATTCAAAGAGTTTTACCTATATAACATAAAATACAACAATTTAGAATATATTTTTGTCAAAAGAAGTATCAAATGTTGTTATTTTAGGTCCCGAATAAGTGTATAAAATACACTTTTCAAATATCCCCAAGCTTAAACATTTGTTTGTCCTTAAACAAAATTATAACTTAAATAACAACAAACAGACAAGTATGCAAAAATATTTGGTTAGATAATCTAGCTTTTTATCTTAGTATTTGAAATTACAGTACTAAATCTATAAATTGTTTCAAAGTCATAATACCAAACCAATATCCACTCTTCCAATGCAAAACCGAGTGTGGGTGTGAATAATTAAGTAGACAATCATGAATGTACAAGTTGTTTCAATTCCCGACCCTCTGTGGTCAAATATATCATTTCACCTCTCATACGGTTCGCACACCTCCAAACTTGTTCTTTTTCACTCGTTTCCCAGTGTGTAATATAAGGTTGAATTTTTCATTACTATCCCCACCCTCTCTAGTTCAAGTGGACTTTACCAATTGCAAGTCAACACATCAGTAAACAAGGATTCTCCAATTCTTTGATTGCTTCGACATCCAAGACTCAATTAGACTAATAATCCTTCATCAAAAGTCAAATTCTCTTAAACAAGTGTTTGGAGCTCAAACCAAGGCATTCAATGCTTTTTTTTTCATGCACCTTTTTTTTTCTGATTTTCAAATGTTTTTTTTATATTCTCTCCCTTAAACTTTCGAAATGACCCATGTAGCACACTTTAGGCCGATGACTCCCAAATCAGATGACTTTACAGCACCAGATTTTAAACACCTTTACATGCTTAATAATCTAAGTCAAAAAGGCTTCGAAGAGAATTTTCACATTTTTTATGATGCCTTAATCAGTGCAATGCCCCTTATCAAACACCTATTCAAGCAAACCGACCTTCAACTTAAGATTTTCGCCAAATTTTATCTCATTAATCTAAGACAATCCACAAAAAAATTCTACACATGGAATCCATGTCCACATCTGTATCTTCCTACAACAGTAAAATCACTCCCAAATTGTGCTAAATTTGGTCTAAGGATAAGTAATTTATTATGCATTGGGTAAAAGTATCTATGTTCAATCTATCAACTAATCCAACATATGAATCAACTCATAGCATCACGATGTCTAACTCAATTCTGGTGCACGTATAATATCAAATTTTGCAAGGTTAAGTCTCAATCAGTCTAGCATGCATCCTATCCACAGTTCATAAATTAACACCAAATCTCAAATTTAATCATCATTGTCTGCCAGACTATCTAACACACGCAAACTCAAAGCTTAAAATGAGAAAATATAATTTTTTTAAAATTTCAAGTTTTTTTATATTTATATTATATACTAAAGGAATAACGAAAAATAAACACACAAACACTCAAAAACATACATAAAGTAAAAACTCAAAGTTTTTCCCACCTCCAAACTTAGAATTGACATTGTCTTCAATGTCATAAAACATACGTAAGAATATAAGGGGACGGAGGAAGAAAATGAAGAAGGTACTCCCCGATTTTTTTTCTGTTGACTGCATGAGGCATTATGTGTTATAGCTAGACAATCTTGTTCTATCATGCTTTTCCCTTGGTTTGTGTTCGATTGAGTATTCCGCGACGTCATGTTTCTGCACACAGCGGTCAAATCAAACAATAAATATCTAATAACCTAAAGCATGCGTTACTTAGCCCAAACACTTGAAACAACCAACAACAAATGCAATGGCCAAATGGAAAATAAGTTAAGATGATAATACATTATAAATAAAAACATGAAAACAACTAATGCAACCTATTAATCAAGAATAAAATTATGTGCAATGAAATATGAAAAATAAAATAAATAAAAGGATAGGAAATTGGGTTGCCTCCCGACAAGCGTTGAATTTATAGTCTTTAGCTAGATTTGACAGTTTGATCATGGTGGTTCATGCTGGGATCTTGTAACCTTACACTCCTTGCAATTTCCAGCCTTGCGTCCTCTTTTTGCCGTCCAAACTTTGAACAATTTGTTCTCCTTTTGTGCATAGCTCTCTAGAGGTTTAGGTTTTGTATCATTTGACATTTGTTGAACTTCTTCAGCAATAGATTTGGCTTCCTCCAGGACTAATGGTTGCTTGGGTGGATTATGTAATTTAAAAATCTTACGTGCGCCCTCAACCCTCACAATCAGCTCGTCCTTCTCCATGTCAATCAAAGTTCGACTTGTTGCTAAAAAAGGTCGACCCAAGATAATTGGCATATCGTGGTCATCTTCGAGATCCATAACAAGGAAGTCCACTAGGAATATCAGCTTCCCAACCTTGATGAGCATATCCTCAATCTTGTCCCATGGGTATCTGATGCGCCTATCTGCCAGTTGCAGCATTACATTCGATCCTTGGACTTCTCCAACTCCTAGTCTCCTCAAGTAGATAAAGGCATTAAATTTACACTTTCACCTGTATCACATAAAACATTAAAATGGAATTCTTTGCCTAGTGAAATAGGTAAATTGAAACTCCCTGGGTCCTTGAGTTTTGGTGGCAATTTATTTTGCAGTCTTGCACTGCTCTCTTCGGTTAATGCCACTTCTTCCAAATCTGGAAGCTTTCTTTTCTTGGATTATCATATCCTTCAAGAACTTTGCATACATCGGGATCTGTCATATAGCATCGATGAACGAAATATTGATGTGGAGCTTTTTCAGCATATCTAGGAACTTTTCGAATTGATCATCAACTTTTTCTTTTGCAATCTCTGAGGAAATGGGATAGGAGGCACATAAGGTTTAATAAAAGTTGTTTCCTTAACCTTCGGATCCTTTGATGCTCTTTCTTGTTCCTCGTTCTGATTAGACTTTTCCAAATTTTCCTCAACTGTGGTAGGTACTTTCTCTTGTGTAGCAGCTGGTCTCTTTACATTAATCTCTGGCAATTGAACTCCACTGCGGGTAGTTATTGCCTCAATTTGTTCTTCCTCCACGACCTTCACTACCATTACCTTCTATTTGGAATTTATCTTAGTGTCACTAGGCAGTGCTTCTGGTGGTCTCTCTGAAAGTGCTTTTGCAATTTGTCTCATGTGATTTTCCAAGTTCTTGATGGCAGCTCCATGAACTTGTAAGGTTTTGTTTGTTCTTTGCATGTGTTGAGTAGATATCTCAGCCAATTTAGTCACAAGGTCTTCTAATGAAGACTTCTTCTTAGGGTGCTGGAAACCTGCTGGTGCAGTCTGAGCCTCCTGATTATTGTTCCATGCGAAATTTAGATGATTTATCCACCTCGGATTGTATGTATTTGAATAGGGATTATTTTGCTCCCTCTGGAAGTTTTGTGTGTAGTTAACATCTTCAACTAATTGGACAAATAGACTACCCACAGTACAATCTACGCTCTTATGGTTCCCTCCACAATAGTTGCATTTTGGTCCCACTGTTTGAGTTACATTCAACTATTCCACTTTTCGAGCTAGAGCTGCCAGTTGTGTTGAGATGGCTATTAATTGATCCACCTTATGTATCCCAAATGCTTTCTGCATACCTTTTCTCTTTGTTGGCCACAGTGCACTGGTGAATGCCAAGTCCTCTATAATTTGATATACTTGATCCTCTGTTCTCTTCATAATTGACCCATCGCAAGCGGAGTCAACATTAGCTCTGCTTGTCAAATTTAGCCCAATGTAGAAATATTGTACTTGGAGCCATTTTTGCAGTCCATGTTGTGGGCACTGGCGGAGCAATCCCTTGTATCTTTCCCAAGCTTCATAGTAGCACTCTGAGTTAAGTTAAGAAAATGTAGTGATTTCACCCCTCAATCTGGCAATTCGTTTTGGTGGGAAGTATTTGTTCAGGAATTTCTGATTTAGGCTATTCCAACTGGTGATGCTTCAAGGAGAAAATCTGTACAACCATTCCCTAGCTAAATCTCTCAAAGTGTATGGGAAGAGCCTCATCCTAATTGCTTCGCTTGAAACACCCGGATATTCGATGGTAGCACACATGTCCAAGAATATTGAGATATGGGCATTGGAATTTTCAGTAGGTCTCCCAAAGAATTGTAATGCATTCTGGAACATGTTGATCACGTCCGTCCTCAGGTGGAAGTTTGCCTGGCCAAACGCCAGATATACTAGTTGGATTGGCTTTCCACGACCAGTGGGACCATGTAATCTCCCATCAACTTTGCGTTTTCGTTGGCTGCAACTTCCCATTGTTGCTCTACTCTCAAATTAGCCCCGATGGCTATTTGATTAGGATTTTCTTCAGCCATATTTTTCTCTTTATATTTTTGGTTTGTTTCCAACAGTTGTCTTCTTCGAAAGTTGAATGTTCGTTCGATCTCCGGGTCAAATTGAGCAAGATCTTCGGTTCTCGAACTTCGCATACACGTTCTCAAAAAAGTAAGCAGAAACACAATAATTTTTTTTATATAAAACTAAACTAATAAAATAATAAAATTCAGATTAAAGTTAAAATTAATTTAACGTATCAAAAACAGTAGTCCTCGGCAACGGTGCCGAAAACTTGATCGTTTGATTTCCTGCAAGTGAAAGAGATCGTGAACAAGTAATAAAGTGATGAATAGAGTGTCGAACCCACGAAAACTACGTATTTGATCGAGTACAAATTAATTGCAACTTTAATCGAATAGCAAATAGATTTTGTGATTTGTTCTATACTAATACCTAAATTATCAATCAAACTAAAGAAAATAAGTGAATGTGTTTTTCAAATCGTGAGATGCATTGCTAAGATGTTGAATCCCTCTTATTATTCTATTTTTAGCATAACAATTAAATTGACAAATTTAAAATCATTCATGTTGGTCAATGTTCCTAATTTAATTGAAAGTCTCTCTCGATAACGATCAAATCTATTCCCCTCATGTAACTCTTCTATCTCTCGATGAAAGATGCAAATATGATAAATGCATTAACAAGTACTAGAACATCTATTGAAACCATATAAAGTATAGAAGTATATCTCTATCCTCTATCGAACCTTACAATGTTTATTATAATGTGCTTAAACCTTATTATCTCTCTCGATAACAAAAAAATTCACTAACAATTTAATTTGTGATCAAGCAATTGAAAAGAACAATAAAGACGATAATAAACATTCACAAGAATTATGAATTCTCCTCCTTTGATTGGATTTTTACAAATTCCCTTTAATTCTCTCACAAGAATTATGAATTCTCCTCCTTTGATGATATTAATTGATGAATATTGGAGTCTAATATGTATATGAGTGCTCTTCCTATGTATTTTGCTGTTCTCTATTTGTAGGAGTCGAAAATTGGTTGAGAATCACGTCCAATTTGGTTTCCAAAAGAGTTTTAACCAAATAAGGAAAGTTGTCTCCGCGATCGGATTTTTTGGTCTCTGCACAATAGTCAGTATTTTGGGCATAACTTTCTCTTCTGATATCCAATTGATGAGTTTAAAAGTGCGTTGTAAAGGCAACTCAAAGAGCTATAACTTTGATAGAAATATGCTTTTTCCAATTCGGACGTCTACTATACCAGAATTCGGTTTCAATTTTCGGCTAGAAATCTGGAATATAACTTGTGCGGTTGGAAATTCATGTTTATTGTATTCTATTCCTTTTTTAATTCTAATTCCATCCAATTATCTCATAAAAATCTTTCAAGTATCATCTTTTGGTCCAAATCAACTATTGAATATTTGCAATTTGGTACTCTGACTTTGGATTTTGCCATTTTCACCATTTTCGCTTCTTCTTTCAATTCATTTTCCATTCAAAAAGTTTTACCTATATAACATAAAATACAACAATTTAGAATATATTTTTGTCAAAAGAAGTATCAAATGTTATTATTTTAGGTCCCGAATAAGTATATAAAATACACTTATCAAATATCCCAAACTTAAACATTTGTTTGTCCTCAAATAAAATTATAATCTAAATAACAACAAACGGACAAGCATGCAAAAATATTTGGTTAGATAATCTAGCTTTTTATCTTAGTATTTGAAATTACAGTACTAAATCTATAAATTGTTTCAAAGTCACAATACCAAACCAATATCCACTCTTCCAATGCAAAACCGATGTGTGTGTGTGTGTGTGTGAATAATTAAGTAGACAATCATGAATATACAAGTTGCTTCAATTCCCGACCCTCTGTAGTCAAATATATCATTTCACCTCTCATACGATCCACACACCTCCAAACTTGTTCTTTTTCACTCGTTTCCCAGTGTGTAATATAAGGTTGGATTTTTCATTACTATCCCCACCCTCTTCAGTTCAAGTGGACTTTACCAATTGCAAGTCAACACATTAGTAAACAAGGATTCTCCAATTCTTTGATTGCTTCGACATCCAAGACTCAATTAGGCTAATAATCCTTCATCAAAAGTCAAATTCTCTTAAACAAGTGTTTGGAGCTCAAACCAAGGCATTCAATGCTTTTTTTTTTTTTTTTTTCATGCACCTTTTTTTTTCCTGATTTTCAATTTTATTTTTCTTTCTTTTTTATATTCTCTCCCTTAAACTTTCTAATGACCCATGTAGCAGGTTTTAGACCGATGACTCCAACTTAAGATTTTAGCCAAATTTTATCTCGTTAATCTTAGACAATCCACACAAAAAATTTCACACATGGAATCCATGTCCACATTCGTATCTTCATACAACAGTAAAATCACTCCCAAACTGTGCTAAATTTGGTCTAAAGATAAGTATTTTTGTAGCGACCAAGAATTTTTAAATAATATAAAATTATTTTATCGAAAAACGTGTCGCTAAATTTTAAACCATAACGTCAAAGTGAAAACGTGTTCGTATAGCCGTTATAAACGAATTTAAATTATTTCGAATCGAATTCATTTTCAAATAATTATAAAGTATCAATTTCTTATTATTTTGTTTTAAATCCGAATTTTAGTAAATTTATATATATCCTATAGTTGTTTAAAGCCCAATTATTTAAAGTCTGATTCTATAAAGGTCCAATTAGGATTATCCCTAAAGCCCAATTTTCTGGGCCTAATTAGCTTACTAGGGATTTGTGCCATAGAAAATTCTATTCAAAGTAGACTCCACCTCTCTCCCCTCCTTACCATTATAGAAGCTACTATTTTGGTAAGTCTCTCCCTCCCTCAATATCATTGTGATTTCACCATTGGTGCTAGAACATCCATTTCTAGCATTAACAGAAAACCACCAACAGCACCACACCACACCTCACTATACTACCAATACCACCACCTCAAACTACCAAGCTCAACTACTGCAAAACACCAACAATAGTGAACTTACAAGCTGCAACACGGTGCAGCCCTTTCACCAACATCACCAAACTGAGACCAACTCACCACCCAAACCCAATGCTCAAGCTACTGCCATCACCAAGCCAACACCCAAGCTGCCACTTCAATCCAGAACCAGCCAACACCCAGCTACAAGCAGTCACACAAACCCAACCAAACTGCAAATGCAAGCAGTCACCACTCAATCCACGTCCAGCCAGCGAGCCAAATCCACCATCAACACCACCCAGCTGGAAGCAAACTCACACACCAATCGACAGCCACTAGCCACCTATACCCAAAAATCAAAACTAAGCTCGCCCAACACTTCACTACCAACCCGTCGCCCAAAAACCTCCAAAAAACTAAATACAAACAGTCCCAAAATCCATCACAAACCACAAAAAACCAAGAAAACCAAAAACCCATAACTTACCTCAGCCCCGACCCTTTTTCTGGCCGATTTCCCGTCAGAAAACTCGAAAATCCGAACCTCCTTTACCTCGGTCATTCTCGAACAGTACCCAAAATAGGGGGAGAGCCCCAATCGCCCTCCCACACTCGCCGGCACCTCCGTCGCCGGTGGTGAAAGCCGAAGGAGGAGGCTGCCAGCCTCCTCCCGTCGCTCTCTCTCATTTCTCTCTCTTTCTCTGTAAATGAGAGAGAGAGAGAGAGGAAGAAGAAGAAGAAGAAGAATTCAATTTTAATTATTTTAATTTATGAAGTTTGTCTTTTAAGCCCCCAAGTTTTTAAATTTATTTATTTAAATTCCAAAGTTTTAAGTGTTTTAATTTCAGTCCTTAATTCTCATTTTTCAGTTTTAATGAATTTCAATTTAGTCCCTACTTTAGAAAGGTTTAATTTCAACCCTTTTAGTTTTTATTTTCAGCTTTAATAGATTTACAGTTTAGTCCCTAACTTCTAAAAGTTATTATTTCAGCTTTTAGTTGTTATTTTCAGCTTTAATAGATTTACAGTTTAGTTCCTAACTTCTAAAAGTTATTATTTCAGCCTTTAGTTTTTATTTTCAGATTTACAGTTTAGTCCCTAACATCTAAAAGTTACTATTTCAGTTCTTAATTTTTTATTTTCAGTTTTAATAAATTTTCAATTAAGTCACTGAACTTTATTTTATCATTTTAAGTTATTTATTTTAGTTTCAATAATTTTCAATTAAGTCTCTAAACTTTATTTTATCACTTTAAAATTTTAAAGTTTCGAAATACTAATTCAAAACTTATTTTCTATTTTGGCTAGACGAAACGTACGGACGATTAAGAGCTTGAGATTACTTTTCGCTCCATTTTGCACGTAACTCGAGATTATTGAGGTAGACTCGCCTCCATTAATTAGTTTAAATTATAATTGCATGTCTTATGTAAATTTACGTAATTTATATGCTTTAATGCATGAGAAGAGAACTTGTCATATGAGATATATGATATTGTTGTGCTTGCCATAACTTGTATGCTTTAATGCATGAGTATGTCACATTATATATTAAAGAGTATGCTTGCCACACCCTATGATTTTTAAGAAAATGAGCCTATGATGATGATGATTATGTCACATTATATATTGCATAAGTATGTGTTCAATTATTTTGTAAATTAATTATCGACGATGAGTCTACTGAGTATTTCTTCAAAATACTCATTCCGCTATTTTAACAATATTTGCAGATTTCGGAGATTATCGAGTGTGATGGGCAGTGGTGGCATGAATTGAAAGTCATAGTTATTTACTTACTATTTTGAGCACTATTAACGTACTTTGTTATTTCGTTTATTTGAAAAACTTGAGATTGAAATCTTTAAACGATTATTCTAAGTTATTTAAATGAGTTTTGTTGCCGACGATTATTACCGTTATGAATGTGATGCGATTTTAAAAATTAGGTTATTTCCGCAGATTTGATTATTAAAATTAGGGCAAAAGACGATGACGTGACGATCAAATCTATTCCCCTTATGTAACCCTTCTATCTCTCGATGAAAGATGAAAACATGATAAATGCATTACAAGTACTAGAACATCTATTGAAACTATATAAAGTATAGAGGTATATCTCTATCCTCTATCGAACCTTACAATGTTTATTTTAATGTGCTTAAACCCTATTATCTCTCTTGATAACAATAAAATTCACTAACAATTCAATTGGTGATCAAACAATTGAAAAGAACAATAAAGACGATAATAAACATCCACAAATCAAATCAAATTAAAGTCAAAATAATTAATTAAGAACTGAAAATATCATAACAATGGTTCATCTCATCCTAGCAATATATAAAATTAGCCTAACATATTGAAATTACAAGAAATCATATATAAGTGAAAAGATATAACCCAATTTTGATAAATTGAGAAGATGAAGATAAATCTTGAAATCTTGAATCTCTTCAATGGTTTCTTAATGAATCTCCACTTGCGCCTTCTCTTCTTTGCCCAAAAATTAGTGAATCTTTACTTGATTGGATTCTTACAAATTCCCTTTAATTCTCTCACAAGAATTATGAATTCTCCTTCTTTGATGATATTAATTGATGAATATTGGAGTATAATATGTATATAAGAGTTCTCCCTACGTATTCTGTTGTTCTCTATTTGTAGGAGTCAAAAATTGATTGAGAATCATGTCCAATTTGGTTTCCAAAAGAGTTCTAATCGAATAAGGGAAGTTGTCTTCGTGCACGGATTTTTTGGTCTCTGCACAACAGTCAATATTTTGGCCATAACTTTCTCTTTTGATATCCAATTGATGAGATTAAAAGTGCGTTGTAAAGATAACTCAAAGGGATATAACTTTTATAGAAATATGCTTTTTCCAATTCGGACGTCTACTATACCAAAAATAGATTTCAATCTTTGACTAGAAATCTGGAATATAACTTGTGCGATTAGAAATTGATGTTTATTGTATTCCATTCCTTTTTGAATTCTAATTCCATCCAATTGTCTCATAAAAATCTTTCAAGTATCATCTTTTGGTCTAAATCAACTATTGAGTATTTGCAATTTGGTACTCTGACTTTGGATTTTGCCATTTTTCGCTTCTTTCTTCAATTCCTTTTCCATTCAAAGAGTTTTACCTATATAACATAAAATACAACAATTTAGAATATATTTTTTGTCAAAAGAAGTATCAAGTGTTATTTTAGGTCCCGAATAAGTGTATAAAATACACTTATCACTTATTAAAACTTTTTTCACCATGTTTTACTAGGTAAGTCATCTCCCAATAGCCTAATCTGATTTACAACCTTTATCAACCTATCTGCAAAGTCCTTTACTATCCCAGTTCTTTCATTTTCAACGTCTGAAACACTCTTCTTAAGTTGAGTACTTACATTTGCCTTGCACGTTCATTTCCTTAGAATTTCTCCTTGAGTCTATCCCTATAATGCCTCGAAAATTTTCATAGAATATATTTTAATTTGTATTCGATTCATTTGTAGACGATAGAAGATAACAAACTATTCATGTTTAAACATCATGTTAACGCTAATATATGTTGTTGCTATGTAAATGCATGCAAATAGAAAATTTAGAGGATTATTCGAGTAAACAATTGAGAAGCTTTGATAATAGCACTTTCCTTGGAACGGAAGACTTGCCCACCTTTCATCATTATCAATGTGTACACTAGCATAGAAAATAGTGAAATATTATCTTTGATAACATGGTAAATACTAAGACTACAGTCATTTTTTCCATGGAGATCTCCTAAGCAAATGAATCAGCTATCGCCTATCAGAGCAAGACTCATCTCCCACGCATTGTAAGCAAACATTTGTTTCACACAGCAAGTGATATACACATTATTTCCTAGAAAACTTTCCTTAAAAGTCTTATGAGATATTAAAATAAACTATCAAGGAATCTAATCCATTGGTAAAAGTGGAAGGATTACATGAACATCTAGAATCAAAGATTGCAAGGAAAAAATCAAAAGTTTTCATCCAAATTAGTTATTGTCAATTTCGCATTCAAAATCATGAGTTATTGAGTTGTAATTAAAGTTAAAATACCTTTAAGAGCTTGTAAAGGGTCGGATTTAAAGAATACTACTCAGTGGAGTTTAGGATATATGGATAATGTTGCTTTTCCACCATCACCTGCGGTGCCATTGTATTCAATTGCTAGGGACGAACCTAGTGGTAAAATGTATATGAATGCTGATTTTGTTGAGCATGCTTTCAACGTAGTAGAAGTTGTATAATCTAGTAAGGGTCTTTCTTTAAAAGCATTTGTGTTTGATTTTAGTTTGGGGTATGTTACAACCTAGTTTGGTGGATTTTAAAATCATTATCATTTTTTGAGAATTTGAAGTAATTTTGCAGAGTAGTGCTTGGATTCATTAGAAGAGGTAGAATATTTTGTGTTTGGTTGTAGAAATCGGTTTTGGTTATTGTTGAAGAGTCAGTTCATTACTTATAGACGGATTTTCTTCTCCAAGTGGAGAATATTCCGGATCTTTGCTCGTTGCAGTGAAATTCGTGTCAAAGTGGATATTGTTAGAATTTGGGTGTGTCCCGAATTTTCTATTGAAGTAATTGAAGAATTCTAATTGAAGTGCATGTCAAGAAGAATTTAGTTTGGAATGCTATTGGAGTCCTATGTCAAGTTGAAGTTCTATTTTGGAAGCTCGTTGGGAGTTGGAAATTGGTATTAGACTTGAAGAAGAGGTTGTGATCGAGAAAAAAACTTGGAACAAAAACATTTGGTCAGAATGCCCAATGCCGTAGTACCAAGCACGGGCTTCATAGTCGAGGTGCCAGGAGGTGGCACCGTACTTGTTCCGGGTTTTTTTGCATTCTTCTTTCATTTTTCGTTTTGAACTCACCGCCTGCCAGTGACTCTCCCTCGGACCTTGCTTCTCAGTTGGGTATGATGCAACTACAGCTGGATTCGATGCAACATTATATGTATACGCAGTTTAAGTATCAGAATGCCTTCAATACTGTCTTAGCCTCCATCTATTCTGACCACAGATTCTCTCACACGCCTCATTTACCTATTCCTGCTCCCCACTCGGCCCCTACTCGAGATACCGCCGACGATGTCGAAGACACCTAATGTCTTCTCAGGTAAGTTCCACTTTCTATCCTTTTTTTCACATTGGGGACAATATTTATCTTTAGTTTGGGGGTATTTTTTGGCGTATGTGTTGTGTACATGGCTAGTTTATTAAGTTTTTTTTATGATTGTGTGAGTGACTCATGTGCTTAAAAAAAATAAAAAAATCTGCATTTTCTTTAGGAATTTACAACTTTTGTGTGCTTGTGTGAGTTGGATAGTCATGCCTCCATGATGAATATAGCTGAGAAAATGAATTAGTTTGTGAATGATGACAAATTATGTGCTTGAGTCTTAATTTTCATTTATCCATGACAAATGTGAGGATATTGATGCACTGAATTGAGGTATAGCGTTGTACACGAACATGAGGTTCACATGCTTAAGTTAGAGACATGACCTAGAGGCTTAACCCCATATTTCACGATTCACAAAATCCCTTGACTACAACTACATTTGGAACATTTTAACTAGTGAAGGATATGGTTTAGGATTGTGATGATTCCGTGTTTGTTATAAAATTTGTGTAGAAACCTGCTCTAATTTAGCTTATGTCTCACGTCGGCACCTTTTTTACTCGAGTAATTAAGTTTGCAGGGTATCTTATGACTTGGTACCTTTTTGGCATTCAAAAGCTGTGGAGTTACCGACTAAAAGCTCGCTAGAGGGGTCAAGAAGAGAAATATGGGTGAGGTTAATAAAGGGCTAACAAAAAGGGAATATTTTGATGTCTGTTTTCGGGGTTTTAGATAACTAGTGGGTTTGAATCACTTAGCGTAAACTAGTTTGTTGAACACTCATTTTTGGGAGGATCATAACATGAATAGACTGTTGATATTGTTGGTTAAACGAATCTAAATTTGAGAAATATAAGGACATAAAAGAATAAAACTGAGCTTAGGAATACACCATTGGGAGATCATAAAAGAAAACAAGTTTGGGGGTGTGTGAATCTCACGAACGATGTAAGGAAAGAATTGTCCATTCGGGATGGGAAACTAAACCAAATTGTGAATGTCGACGCTATACTTGATTTACACACACACACACACACACACCCGTTTGCATGAGATAAGTGAAAATTGACTCTTGTTATGTAATTTTGAATTCATTCATAGATGTAATACATTGATCTCAGTTCTGAGTTAACGACATGCTATCTAACTAAGTTGGGTACCGTATTTTCTTTTAGTTGATTTTCTTTGTGTATGAGTTTGCTCGAGGACTAGCAAAATGTTTAGTTTGGGGGTATTTAATCAGTGTGTTTTGCACATGAATTTTGTACCATTGGAGCTTCATTTATATGATTAATATGTTGATTATTGAATGAATTTAATGTTTTTGATAGTGTTTTGGTTGAAGGAATGATGAAAGGATGAAAAAGAGTGTTTTTTAAGCAAAGTAAAGAAAGAAATGGAGCAGAAAATTTAATAAAACTTAAGCAAATCAAGCGCCCGGAAATAGCGCCGACAAACGAAACAGAAAAACTTTTGACAGACATGTAGCGCTCAAGCGCTACCCTAGTAAAGATCGTGGCGTTCAAGCGTTGCGCCGTGAGGAAAAATAGTTTATTTTTGGGCTACGAAAAAGCCCACAAAAAGAAATCCAACTTGGCCAAGGATGAATGAGATGTATAAATAGGCTAAGAGAGGCACGATAGAGGGGTTCCACACCTTGCAAAATAGAGAGAAAAACACAAGATAAACGTGGAATTTGCAAGAAGACTTACATCAAGGATTCAAATCAAAATCAAGAATTGGAAGCGGAAGAAGATCTTGGTGCAAGAAATAATTCTTTTCCAACTTTTGTATCATTTAAATCCGGTGATGTATTCAACTTTTGTTATTTATTTCATTGCTTTGATTATGAGTAGCTAATTTTATTATTAGGGCGAACAATGTAATCTTTTGAAACCATTAGTTATTAAATTCATTAATTTCTAAGTTTTATTCTTCCATATGTTGATTTTATTATGTGTGTAATGCTTTATATAATCTGGCCAATAATTTGATGATATATTGAATTTCTTACGAGTCGAGAGGTAAGTTCGAAACTTAGAACGTGTGATAAAATTCGGTAACGAGGTATAACGTGTAGAGATACATATACTAAGTGTTGCGGTCGTTATATGAATTCTTAGTGCCTTAACTCGTTTAACTAAGGAGAATTTGCATAGAGATATGGAATTGATTTAGTTAAATAGGCTTAATGAGAACTCGAGATGGGTAAATTGAATACCGTAGGAGAATTCGATCAAACACTACATTAGGCTAGAATCTTGAATTGATAACTAAGGTGATCATTAGGTGAAATTGTTCTGCCCTAATACTTCTCGCATATTTGAATCTTAGATCTGTTTGTCTCCAATATTCTTTCATCAATTTTCATTCTTTCTAGGAATTTAGTTCTTCTAAAACATCCATATTCATTGTAATCTAAATTTAGAGTTTGTTTATTTTCATCAAATAGTAGTAGGAGAAATATATCCAGTACTAAAGTATAGTTCTCGTGGTAACGATAATCCAAACTCTTAGGTCCACTATATTACTTGTTAGACATTGTACACTTGCGATATAAAAAATGCAACAATAACCTAAGCACTTTACTCACAAGTTCATCGTTAGTGAATTTTTGATCAAAACCTTTGAGGCCATTAACAACATATGTAAAATGAGTGATCATGTTAAAAATTGGTTCATTTTCTTTCATAAAAAAAAAATTTCAAAATCTTTAACTAAGAGATTTATCTTAGTTTCTTTCACTTTACTAGTTCCAACATGTGTAATTTCTAATGCATGTCAAATATCATAAGCGGAATCACATGTACTAATACGATTAAATTCATTTCTATTTAAAGACAATAAAGTATATTTTTGGTTTTAGCATTTAAAGATAATTTTCTTTTGTCCTCTTCATTATATTCCTATCTAGATTTGGAAATTATTTGATCCAGTTTACCATCCTCTTTAATAACCTTTTTAGACACATATGGACCAATTTCAATTACTTTCCAAATATTATAATCTATTGATTGAATAAATACTATCATTCTAACCTTCCAATAGTTATAATGAGTATCATCAAAGAAAGGAGGACGATTTGTAGAATGTCCCTCAAGATTTTGAAAAATATGGTTAGTCATTACTCAAGATTGTGAAAACTTTAAAATTGAGCACATTGCTCTGATACAAATTGATAGCCCAAGAAAAACTGACCAAGAGGGAGGGTGAATTGGTTTTTAATACTTTTTCGAAGAATTAATCTAAATTCAACCAAGTAAAGACTAAATAAATTAATTCAAATAGTAAGCACAAATATAAAAGCGATAAGTAAAAAGGAGGGGGGATGCAAACGATATAATTGTAGAGGTTCGATCCAAAGCAATGTTTTACGTCCTCCTTTACCAAGCTCTCCGACACGAGCAAGACATTTTAACTATGTTGATTGACTTATGGTGCAATCTAACTCTTTAGAACACTTTCGATGACTTACAAATTATGATCGTCGGTCTTTATACAGTGTTAGCTTTATGGGACCTCAATACGACCTACACTATTGGGGTTTTCAGGTCCTCAATATGACACATATGATGACTTACAGCAAGGAGCATCGATCTTTATACAATATTGATCTTTAAGGGACTTCAACACGACCCACACTTTATCAACGTGATTTTACAATGAAATTCCCCTCTTGATAAATAATACAAACAAATTAAGTACTAAGATATGCTAACACTTCAATGAATAGTAATAAATGATAGGCAAGTGCTAGATGAAAAACTCTGATGAATATGATAGTCGAAAATTAGATTCAATCAATCAAAGTGTTTTAATGAGAAGATGAAGAAATAAATACAATGTAGGTTCAAACATCTTGTCAAGAAATATCTCTATTTTAATGGATGATTGTAATAAATTAAGCACTAAGAGAGAAATGAGAAAATATGATGAATATGATGATTTTACAAGTTTAGTTCAATCCATCACAATTTCAATAAAAATAAGAAGAAGAAAAGTTTATGCAATCTAAGTGCAAAATATCTTCTTCAGAAATATATCTCTTTTAAGATTGATATAGATAAATTAAGCACAAAGAGAAATGAAAAAAAATTGATAAGAGAAATGATTCAAGAGGTTTGATCCAATAATCAAAATTTTTGTTATGAAGAAATAAGTTTAAATGAATGTAAAAATGTAAGCTCAAAGAATATATCTCAAATGAAAAACTTTGATCACTAGATTTTCAAAAGTTTTTCAAAGCTAAATGATTTGATAATAATAAATGAAATAAGAAATCAATATAATTTTGCTCAAAAGTATCTCATTGAAATGCTCTTAAGTCTTAAAATGTGGCAAATGAGTTTGTATTTATAGCAATCAAACTGTCCAATATTCTGTCAAACTGGATGACCAACTACTCATTACGATCAGAACAATCGAAAAACGAACCGTTGGGATTCATCAATCTAGACGTCTCGTTGACCGTTGACTTTTTTTTCAAAGAGATATGATCTAAGTTCAAGTATCACTTTGAAAGATTAATCCTAATTTAAAAAAAAAATATGAATTAACTCTTCGTGCGCAAAATGATTTTTGACCTATTGTCATTCATTACTAGAGATCAAAGTGTTATACATTTACACATGATCTCGAAAGTCTAGTCTTTGATCTTGCTTCGAAGTTTCTTTCCTGTCGATTCTTAAACTTTTGATCTTGATCTTGACGTTTGCCTTTAATACTTGACTTCGATCTTGACCTTCTTCATGACCCCGATTGATAATCTTGATTTTGATCTTTTAACCACTCATCTCGAATGATTTGACTTACTTAACTTTCACTTTGATCTTCATTTTAACTCCATTTTATGATGTGTTGATTTTGGCAATACTTGATTGATTTTAAATTGAACTATCATCACTCAAAATCAATTGCTCTTAGAAATAATATTAATCTTATTTGTTATGATCAAACATTAAGGGTGAAATCAACCATAGGTTAACATCTATGAGTTGCAATTCATTGTCAATAAAATAAAGGCCGTGAAGATTGATCTTCCCAAAACCTTCCTAGTTGGTACAATCATTGTGAAATTAACACCTTCATGGAAATGTTATAGGAAAAAAATCTTTCACAATTCTCAAGATTATTCTTTGGAATAGATTCTAAAACATCTTCGAATTGAGGAAAATTTAATGACACAAGATGAGAATAAACATTCTCATTGGGGCACTTTCGAAGTCCATGTCGTGGATCAACCAAACATATACAACAAGGATTCCAAGAAGAGGAATTCTTAAACCCCAACAAAGATAAGAAGAACAAAAAGAAATTCAAAGTTTCTTGTTATGTGTGTGACAAATCCAAACATTATGCCCGAGATTGTAGACATCGCCAATAACCAATGCAAGATGGCAAAGTAAACTTCATTAATAACATCATTGTTAATGTAAGCATTGTGTATTCAATCAAAGGAAAGGTTCAAAGATCATGGTATGATGTTTGTGCTACCATACATGTGTGCTCTAATAGATCCCTTTTCAAAATTTATCAGGAAGTGGATGACGAACACATTCAAATGGGGAACGAAATTCAATCAAATGTTGTTGGCCAAGGAAGCATAAACTTATGTTCACATCCGGCAATAAGATGACATTAATAAGTATATTGCATGTACCAGATAGAAATCTTGTAAGCGGTGATTTGTTAAAAAAAAAATGGGATTCAAGTCCACATATGAGTCGAGCAAATTTTTACTTTCTCGGAATGATGTGTTCTTAGAAAAGGCTATTCTAGTGATGAAATTGTCAAACTTTGTAATATTGACATTAATATCAGTACAACTACAAATCAATAGACTGGACACGTTGGCTTTTTTACTTTAAAAAGAATGATTAAAATCGAAATGATTTAATGTGAAAACATTGGACATAATAAACGTAATGTGCTAAGTCTAAAATGATTAAGAAACCTTTTCATAGTGTTGAAAGCACATCTAAATTGTTAGACTTAATTCATTTCGACATGTGAATTAAATGGAATATTAACTAGAGGATGTAAGGGTCCGTTTGATAGACCACATTTTCTATGAATTCTTTTCATTTTCCAACTTTTGTAGTATTTGATAGACAAAATTTTTCCAGGAAAATATTTTTCAACTTTCCAAATTTTCCACCTTTTTGAAAAAAATAAATTCTTGATATTTTGATGGGTAAATATTTTCCAAATATTTTTTTATTTGCAATTGGAAAATATTCTATACACAATGATAAAACAAAATTCACTTTTATTGACAATTTTCATGCAAAACAAAATCAAAAGAATGGTATTCGGTATAGTTTTTTTCAATTTTTTTTCAATTTTTTTTTTTTGTAATTGGAACAAATTCTAGATTCAATAGTAGAAAATATTATCACTTTAATGGACAATTTTCATAAAAAACGAAGTCAAACGGACACCAAACTTTCAACATTTTTCATAAAAAATTATACTAATCGAACGCAATTAATTACAATTCCCAATAAAATAATTTCTAAGAAATTCTTTTCCATGTAAAACATTTTATTTCCACCAATTTTCCACTTTTCAATCAAACGGACCCTAATAGATAGATAATTCATAATATTCCTAGATGATCATTCTAGGGTTTGCTATATCTAGACGAAACATAAGGATGAAACCTTTAACATGTTTAGATATACAAAGTCGAAGTAAAAAATTAACTAAATAGAAAGATTAAAATTCTTAGAAGTGATCGGGGGTGAATACTTCTCTAGTGTGTTTTATTTATTTAATTTTTTTGTGAACGTGGCTTAATATATCAATGCAGAACACCTAGAAAACCTGAACAAAATGGTTGGCTAATAGAAAGAATAGGACACTAATTGAAATGATAAATGCTATGTTATTAAATAATAAATTGCCATCTAACTTATGGGGTGAAGCTTTATTAAGTGCATGCCACATAGTTAATAGGATTTCTTTTAAAAGATATAAGATTTCTCTATATGAATTGTGGAAAGGGAGAAAACCGAACATTTGTTATTTCAAAGTGTGGAAGTGTCTTACTTATAGTAAGAACATGGATCCTAAAATGACTAAGTTGAGTCCTAAAGGGATTAAATGCACTTTTGTAGATATGTCCAAAATAGCAAGGCATATCATTTATTAAACTTGGAAAACGATATCATTATTAAGTCCAGAGGAGTAGAGTTCTTTGCGAATTTATTGTCTTCAAATAATAATTCTTTAAGGGAACCTCAAATTAAGATTCCTAGTTCTACACAAGGAAAAACGCTTTCTGAGGATGTTGAAACAAGTGAACTTCGCAAAAGTAAAAGAGCTAGAAATGAGAAAGTACTACGACCGGATGAATTAGATTCTCAACTTATTTCTTTTTATTTAGTTCAGGGAAATGAGTGTCACAAGAACTACTCCATATGTTCTTCAAGTGGAAACCGATTCTAAAACTTATCAAGAAGCAATGTCATCTAGAGATAGCACATTTTGGAACGATGCTATAAATGATAAAATTGATTCAATAATATCAAATAACACTTGGGAATTAGTCATTTTATTGCCTAGATCAAAACTAATAGGCTGCAAGAGGGTATTTAGGAGGAAGTACAGTGCGGACGACACTCTTAATACCTTTAAAGCTAGGTCACTAGCCAAATGTTATCGATGAAATGAAGGAATGGATTAATTTGACACTATGCACCAATTGCATGAATAACATTAATTAGGATTATATTTGTTTTAGCTTCAGTCTACGATTTGCATATACATTAAATGTATGTTAAAATAGCATTGTTAAATAGGGATCTCGATGATGAGGTTTATATGGAACAACAAGAAGGATTTGTTCTACCCGGAAATGAGGATAAAGTATGAAAGTTAATAAAATTCTTATATTGATTAAAGTAAGCACCAAAGAAGTGGTACGTAAAGTTTGACTTACCAATAATGTCTTTTAGATTTAAACATAATAGTGTTGATAAATATTTGTATTCAAAAGTCTGTGACAATCATGTTTTGTTTATTTGTTTATACATGAATGACATGTTGATTGTGAGCAATCAAATGCAAAGTATAAAAGAAACAACAAGGTTTTTATCTTCCACATTCAAAATGAAAGAACTCGGTCAAGTGAATACCATACTAGGTATCAAAGTCACAAAAACTAGTGGGGGTTATATGTTGAGCCGACCACTTTATGTTGAAAATGTGATTAATAAGTTCAAATACTCGAACATTAAAAAGGCTAAAAATTCATTCGATCCTATTTTAAAACTTGTAAAGAATGATAGAAAAGCTATAGCACAACTTGAGTATGCAAGTGCTATCGATAGTCTAATGTATGATGTGCAATGTACAAGACTCAACGTATCATATGCAATTAGTAAACCTAGTCGGTTTACTAGTAATACAACTAGTCATTTGATAAGTGGATAGATTTAACATTTATTTTTTCTTTTAAACATTTTTTCTAGATTACAAGTGATGGATGTTATGAATAGGAGGGTTGGGTTTCAATATCTCTTAATAAGATTCAGATCCATGGGACAAGTATTTCAAATAGTGACAAAGATATTGCAAGAAATTTACATACATAAACTTCGAGGTGGTGCCACTAAACGAGATTGTGTGAACTTGGAGCACTTAATGTGTGTGATTTCATTAGTATCATCACAAGAAATAGTGGTTTCAAAGCTTTCATGCTATCTAGGATTTCGATAATTACTATGTTAGATTTACGTTAAGGTTGGATTCAAATAGAAAGGTATCCATATTCTATGGATAAGTGTCGTTAAACTTCGATCTGAACTCATTTTATATTGAACAAGTGGGGAATTGTTGGAATATTGTTCAAATGACAATGATAAGTGATTTTGGAAGTGCTGAAAGTGATCAATCATGAGAAAAATAAGCGAAAACAAAACGAGAAGAAGAAATGACGGAGACTGAAAATTGGCTTGGGCGACCCAGCCTTTACTTTGAAAAACAAAACCCAAAAACTTGTAATGGGCAATCTCCTGATTTTGTACTAGCGATCATCCAGTTGGCTGTTTGAATTATGGTGTCATTTTGTGAAGCTTTACACCTTTTTGGCTTGATTTTTGCACTTTTTCATGCATGGTTGATGGAGTTTTATATATATGAGTAGTTTTCATGATTGAAAACATATTACAAACATCGAATTGATTCACATATATCCAAAATCAAAGATCAAATCAAGCTTTATATATTGTTCTTCAAAGTCCATTTTTTCAAGTTTGTTTTGCTTGATTCAAACTTGAATAAAGGTTTGATTACTCCTACAAACTATTTACCTTTTAAAGCCTTCAAACACTTATCCCGATGACAACAAATATCATTTAAGGACAATGTTTCATAATCATTTCATGATTTTTTCTTGTTATTTATCTACTTTTCTCAAAGTATTATGGAGATGTGGGCCCCACATTTTTGGAGTTCATTTCATTAGGAGCACGTTTGAGCCCTATTTTTCCCTAATAATGTATTTTGAAATAGTAGATTGACGAAAAATGTGTGGTTAAAAATAAAAAAAAAACTTTTAATTTATGTGTAATAATATTTTCTTGAAGAAATGTGTTTATAAAGAGGAAAGGAAAAAAAATGTATTTTAAAAAGGGAAAAATTCATGGACAAGGTATTAACTTTGACAATTACAAAAATCAGGCATTAAGTTTGAAAATTGCAAAAATTAAGTTTTTATTAATTAATTAAATATTTAATTGTTATATAATATGATTAACACACCCCACCCCCACCCCCACCTCCACCTCCACCTCCACCTCCACCTCCACCTCCACCATACCTACTGCTTCGGCAACAGTTCCAGTGGCCACTCTACTCCGACGACTACTCCGGCGACTCGCTTAATTTCGGCAACTATTCCAGTGACCGTTCTGTCGTCGCTTAATTCAAGCGACTGCTCCGATTTCGACAATATTAAGGTCATAATTATATGTATTTTGGCCACAGATATCTAATTAATTAATTTTCGATCACAACTTATCTAATTAATTGGTCACTAATTATTTCAAAGTTACAAATCAAAAAATTTATAGGTCACAGTTTACTTTATTAGTCACGAATAAAAAAAAATATAGGTCACAAATTTTTACTTGGTCACAAATTTAAAAAAAAATATAGATCACGTATTTCCAAATTTGTTGGTCACAGAAAACCATATAGTTGGTCACATACACCCAAACACTCGTCTCTCTATCTGAATCCATCACTAATACTTGATTACAAATTGACCAAATAGTTGGTCACAGACACAATTCGTCACATCTGTGTCGCCACCGCCACAACCACCCACTAACAATAACACCAACAACAACCACCATCGTTGCCGCTACCTGCACAGCACCACCAACATCATCGCCCCCGTTACAACACTACCACAACCATCACTATAATAATAATAATAAACAACCATCACCGTCGCTCATCGCCGCCTACACCATAACATCAAAAAAACCACCGTCGCCTCCGTCAACCCCGCCACCACCCCATTACAACCACCAACACAACAATAACAAAAAATGAAAGGACGAAAACTGAACCCAAACCGCTGACGTTCGCCACCGCCATGCACACACATCCGCCATATACAAAGATCCACCTGCCACGGCCTCACACACACAAAGATTCGCCACACACCCGGGTTTTCGCCACAGCCCCCCCCACTACACAGAGATCTGCCTGCGATTTCAACAAGATGAGTTTTATTGAGGCCCGGGTTTCTCCATCAAATCCAAGAAAGTACCCAAACCCTCCATTCGACCACGAACTGCAGCAGCGTTGCGACGCTGCTACGCGAATTGCAGTAGCATCGCGATGTTGCTGCGCTAACGGCAGCTTTGCAATGCTGCAACGAACTGAGTAGCACCTCGACGCTGTGTGAAGGGAGAGGGAGGAAGAGGGAGGGAGAAATCGTGGAGGTGACGGGTGAGAGAGTGGATGGATAGATTGTGAGAGAGTTGAAATAAATGAATTAGTTTGGGGTTTGGATAGATTTATGGTTTGATAAGTAAAATAAAATACATGATTTTTGAATAAATAAACTTTAGACCTGATTTTTAAAAATCAATCTTTAAACACCTAATTTTATGTAATTACCACTTTTAAAAATAATTGAAATCAAACAATTGCGAAGGCCCACATAATTGGGACGACAAGCTGTAAGACATTCTGCGTGTTTTATACTTTCCTTGGGACCATGCTAGATTAACAGAATTATTTACAAAATTTTTTACATAATGGCCAAATGGCAGTCCCCTATTGAGAGGTGCCTGTGGGCCCAGGCACCCCCCTAATAGGGGGGAGATTATTCAAACTAGCCTGTTGACTTAGTCTATTTGGAATTTTCATAGAAAAGTCTATTTTACCCTTAATGAAATAGGTTTCTTTATTGCAAGACATGTCCTTTTATTTTAAAGTAAATTTCGGATATGTTCTGTATTTCTTATATTTTGATTTTTAAAGTATAAATCTATTCTTTGATCTAATATATTAGCATAATCTGCTATTTTTTGTTCACATTCTTTTATAAGTTTAATATATTCCTCAAATATTTCATCTGTATTTTCTAGTTGGGATTTAATATTTTCTATTTTTTCAAATGTTTTTTCTAACAAATCGTCTAATCCTTTAATTGTATATCCTGGCATGATTAGATACTATTATCAAAATAATGGTATACACATCATGGTAGACAGTAATCCAAACATTATGAATGATCATAAACATTTATAATCCCTGCGATTCTCTAAGATCTTAAGAAATTCTTTCAAAATTTAATAAGAAATAGTAGTTCTACCTTAATTTTAATCTTGATCTTTATTCTTAGAATCAGTGACCTTCAGGCTCTGAATGTGCAAATTGCTTCCTTCAACGGCCTCCTGCCTTAACGGAATCCTTGCTATTCAGCTTCTTGCCTTCACTGTATCGTTTCCAAGGACAAATTTCTAGACTTGAATTAAAGAAAAACTGTTTTTGTTGTTAAAATAAGAAAGAAATTTCTTCTTGGATCTATCAAGAATCTATGGGAATGAAAATTTAGAAATTCATTTTTCTATATAAGAAATGGATTATTTATTGATATTCTGAATTTGGTACAAAGATTATATCAAAAGACATAAGTGTTTTTTCTCGCAATTTGAAAGCTCAAGTGTTTTTTCTCAACTCATAATGCCTCTATTTTAGCCCAAAGGCTTCTATTTATGCAACTACATGAGGCTCGATTATTGGCATTTTACATCATCCATTATCTCATACTCCATTAATGGAGTTTTATTATTACAACAGTTTCTCCACTACATAATTATAGCTCTATTATTTCGTCCAGCTGTCCACCTTTCTTTCACATCTTCTTTTCCGCTATTGTCTTCATATAGAGTTTGTCAAGATTCTTCAATAATATTTAGCATAGTGGGGGACCTCTTATCTTTATATTTTTGTCCTCTTTTCATTTGGATAGCAGGTGGGACATTCCCTCAATTGACACGATTCATGTATAGTTGATGGACTTTCCATAGATCTGATAGATATCAAATTTTTGGATATATTCTTTTAAAATTGAAGATTTATCATTTTCATTATTTGTCATGAGTGTACATCCTTCATATTGGCATAAGTATTGAAATTTTTTATCATATAAATTTTTTGCCATGTTATAGAGAACTTTCATCCCTAGGACTCTTCGAGATCTCATCAATGATCTGTTAATGTTTGGCAATGACTTTCTATTTTGGCCTACTTCAATCTGAAAATTTCGGCCTACATATCCGACTGTAATAATATGTTCTGCAGGATAATATATCCTTCCATCAATTTCTGGACTGATTGAGTAAAATTTAAGATATATTGGTCTTCTTTTGGCAAATTTTGAAACTTCTCCTCGAAAGATATCATCAAATTTCTCAATTTCTTTTAAATCTTTTCCTGGATAAATTAAGTCCAAGAATCCATAGTCTGCTGTCATTTTGACCATATTAGGGTCTCCATTGTTTGTAATGATCATCCTTGGGTAAACATGTTCTCCTGGGGAGATGAAATATGATTCATCATCTTGTAGTTCATAGACAAGTTTTGCAAAAGCTCTATATTCTTCTTCTCTTGGTGTTAAAGGGGTCTCATCATCTTCATCTGCTCTGATTTTGATCACCCTTGTATGTCTATCATCATTTTTTATTGTCACCTTTCGGGACTTTTCATGATTGTATCTCTTTTTATTTGACTGGGTCCACTGCTGCTTTCGCTTGGTGTACCTATATGTATTCCCTGTTTGGTATTTTGAGATTGTGCTAAGGTATCAATCCCTGTATTTTTGGTATTTGTAGACTCTAATCGTGCTTCAAGAGCATCAATTCGGCCTTTTAATTCATTGGTAACTTTGGTATGGGACACACTGATCTCAAGTAATAATTTGACATTATAACTTAAGGTTTCAGCTAATGCCTCCATTCCAATTTTTATATCATCGGCTTCATCTTTGGCAAATGCTGCCGCATATTTTATTTCTGATATCTCCTGCTTGATATTATCCATCTTCGAACTCGATATTCCTGCTTAAAAAATCAGCAAGATAATTGTTTATACCTTTAATATGAAAAATATCGAAATTATAGAATGATAAATATGCTTGCCATCTGTGCAATCTCCTATATTGAGGCTCAATTGGCAACTTATTTTTAATTAATCCTGTAACATTAGAATTGTCAGTTTCAACAATAAACTTTTTAGATAATAGATATAATGAAAACTTTTTTATTCCTCTAATAATTGCTAACAATTCTTTTTCATGAGTAGTATAATTTATTTCTGCTTAGTTAAAAGTTTCACTTGAATACCTGCAAATTTCATTTAAATCTGTTTTTAATATGGCTATCCAATACTTATCAGAAGCATCTGTATTAACAACCAAATTATCATTTTCATCTGGCAATCTTAATTTTGATAATTTTTTGCATTCTTCTTTTAATAATTTAACTATTTCTGTATGTTCTTCACTCCATCTTTTAGTATTTGTTTTTCTAAGTAAAACTTGTATTTTATGTCTCTTTTTTGAAATATTTTCAATAAATCATTCTGCATAGTTTAAACATCATATCCTAAGAACTTTTGTATTTGTTCTTTTGATTCTAATTTATTTGGAAAACTTTATATCTTTTGGATATATGGGTTTGCAATTTTATTCCTCTTTTATCTATTGATAATCCAAAAAAATCAATTTCTTGTTTTTCTATTATAGCTTTTTTTTTTTTGAAAGAACAATTCCTTCATTTTTACATTCATTTATGAATTGTATCAAATGGTTTCTATGTTCTTCTTTAGTATTAGAACATATTAATATATCATCAACATATAATATTAAAAACTCATCAAACTTTCTAAATATATTATCCATTTTTCTTTGATATATTTGTGGTGCATTTTTTAAACCAAAAGGCATTACTAACCATTCATATTTACCTTGAGGTGTACTAAATGCAGTATATTGTATACTATCTTCTTCCATTTTAATTTGTCAAAAGCCTGATTTACAATCAAACTTGGAATAATATTGTTTTCCTTTTGCAAGGTTTATTAGGATTTCTTTATTTGGTAAAATGTATTCATCAAATTTAGTATATTTGTTTAATTTTTTATAATTGATTACCATTCTGGCATTTCCTCTAACTTGCTCAGAATGTTTCATAACTATAAAGGCTGGACTATTATGGGGTCCATTACTTGGTCTAATAAGTTTTTGTTCTAGTAATTCTTTTATTTGAGTTTTAAATTCTTGTGTATCTTGTATAATATACATCATTGGTCGGACTCTCTGTTAGTTCTATTTTAGCTTTAGAATGGTATGGTTTCCAAAATAATAGTGGATTTTCTCCACATGTCTTTTCTAATTGCTCTATAATTTTTTCTATACTTATTTCTATGTCTGTCTTTAATACTTTTTTGTATAGAATTTTTGTATTTATATCTTTATTTATAATTGATTTTTTCTTCCATTTATCACCACGCTGGGCTGGCTGAACTCTATAGGGTCTAAATTCCCTTGGGATTTTTAATAAGTGTGCACATGGTGTTTGTAACATTATCATATAATTATTTTGTTTATAATATTGAAATTGTTGGATAAAGTCATTTCCTAATAGTATGTCACATTCTAATTTATTATAACTATATATCTTGTTTATTATTACTTGTTTACTTCCAAGTATTATACTGACTTTATCAGCGCTATTAATTATTTGTGTACTTTCTCCTGTTATTCCTGTTATTTTTATTTTACTATTTTCATTCCATGATTTTATTAAGAAGTTTTTAAATATTGTTATATAACTTCATGTATCTATTAAGGCACATGTTGTTATATTTGTTTCTACTATAGTAACTTGTATATATACGGCTAATGGAAAACTTATTTGGTTATTCATTTATCTTTTTTCGCATAATATAGTTTGATCATTATGTGTTGTATATAATCCTTCTCTTTTTATACTATAGTCTTTCAATCCATTTAGAAAACTTATTCTTAATAATATATGAGGATCTGTATTCATACTATTATCCATATAACATGGTACTACCATTTTAATTCCTCCTGCTTTTATTGGTACTTTGACTTCTAATTCTGTATTATGTATTTGTCCATTAAAATTTACATATCTATATGGTTCAACCTTATGAGTCATTAATCCTTTATTTCTAATTGAAGCTATATGTCATTCACTTGCTCCTTTATCAATTAGTATATTTGGTCCTTCAATATATTCTCTTTCCATTACAATATTCTCCTTCTATTTTCATGTTTCCAGCATTTCTATGAAGTTTTATTTCTTTTGTATTACTAGTTCCTTCTAAATATTTTCTATGTAATCTAAGGCTTGTTGACCTCTTAATTAATCTTCCATCTCTAAACATTATTTTATCAGAATAATCATCTTCTTTATCTTCTGTTATCTCAGGTTTATCCTTGAGTATACTAAATTCATATTCTTTAGGAATTAAACTTATTTGTTTGCTTGGTTCTATTATTTTACTAATATCCTTGCATTCCTTGTGAACTTCTATGTATGGTTTTTTAGAGTATATATTTTCATAATTGGAATTAGTAAATGTGTACAGAGCTTTATATTCTATAGTCATAATCTTGTCTCCTGGTTCCATTATATCATCTCTATGTAACTTAAAATGTAGTCCTAAGATTTCATTGAAGTTTTTGTCTGTAATTGAGACACAATATTTTGGGTAATAAGTAAATATTACTTTTTGGTATGCCAAGTTTCCTTTTATAGTTCTTAAATGACTATCTTTTAAATTTATTATTCTTCCATCATGTAGACTTACTGTTAAAGGTGAATATATTCTTTCTCTAAATAAGGATTTAAACATTATTTGTATTCCTGCTAAATAAACATATTGAATTTTTTCTCCTTATTTTTTACTAATCTTTGTTAATAATTCATCTATTGTATTTCTTGTTAAAAGATTTAATTTATGTGTTCCTTGAGTTGTCCTAACATTTATAGCTTTTTCAATTTTATAATATTCATTTATTACTATTCATTCTCTTTTCCATATCCTATCTAAAGCTTCACATTTCCCTATTTTTAAATCTAAAGATAATTTTCTCATTTTCTTGAATTTGTTATTATTAAATGTTACTTTTAATCCATAACCTTCTATTCCTTCATATTCTTGTTTATTTATATTATCTTTTTCTATTTCTTCAATTTTTTTATTCAGATTCAGATTCATTATCTTTTTCTGAATCTGGTTCGCTTATATATACTTTTTGATCATAGTATTGTTCAATATTTGATATTTCACTTAATTCACTTTCTATTTCTAAATATTAATTTTATAATATTTTAACCTTTTTCTTTTTACAATCAGGGCTTATATGTCATATTTCTCCACAATTCCAACATTTGCAAAGTTTTTATTATTTTCATATATATATATATATATATATATATATATATATATATATATATATATATATATATATATATATATCTCTCTCTCTCTCTTTTATTGATTCTACAATTAGTTTATGTAATATTTGTATTTTAATTTCCATAGGTAATTCTCTAATTTTTCTTAATGTTATTATTTTTAACTTATTAGGTATCGGTTCTAAAAATATATAACTTCCTCTTTCTGTTTCTAATTTATAATAATTATCTATTTTTATATTACTCATAATTTTTGCAATATAACATAACTTCTTCATTTTCAAGTTCCATAATAATTTTTTCATATATATATATCATCTTTTAATGTTCCTATTATAAGATTTTCTATAATTTGTTCTTTTATCTCTCGAGGTAATTCTTTAATTATTATTAACGTTATTGTTTTTAGTTTCTTAGGAATATGTTCTAGAAATATATTACTTCATTTACTTTCTTCTATTTGTAATACCAATCTGTTTTTGTAATTGTAATGTCCATGATTTCTATGGCTCTGATACCATCAGTTGGGGTGCTACTTAGAGCGAACAAAAATCAAATAATTTTTAAAATCTAAAATCTAATTAATCTTTAAATAGTTGTATATTCTATATATTCTTTTAATTTATCAAATTCTAATCTATTATTAGTTATAGATATATAAAATCTTAAAGTTAAATTGAACCTTAATTTTTTATATTCTTGTGGTAATCTATTTGTGATAGGTTTCCTCATCTATAGGTTTTTAATTAAATCTTCAAAATTTAATAATGTTTGAAAATTCATAATATCAAGATCTATTATTATATCTATATTTGATTCAAAATGTATATTATATTTTGAGATATTCTTTTTCCTTTTTTTCTAATTTATCTATTATATCTTGTATATCTTTTACGATTATAGATCTAACAATTCTTCTGGCAAAATTTTCTTTAAAACATTTTAATATTTCTTGAGCAGCATATAATTGTTCTTAATATCCTATTTTATCAATTTTATTTTCAAATTCAATTTCTTTTTTATTTTTTACAATCGCTTTAATTTTATATGGACCTCTTTTAGATCTAGGTCTTTTCATTTTATAATTATTAGTCATAGTTTAGTTAGTTTTGAAAAAAAAAATTATTACTTTAAGATTAAAATAAATATTTTAGGACTAAATTGTTATTCTCTTTATATTATGATTACTTTGGTTGTAAATCTTATATTTAGGGGTATTTTTGGTAGTTTGTTACCTTTGAATAGTCAAAGGGTGTTTTGCAAAGGCAATCTTCAAATTTTGGCTATTTTCAATAATTTCTCCCTAATAGGGAGGCGTCATTTGGCCATTATGTAAAAGATTTTTTAAATGATTATGTTATTCTAGCATGGTCCAGGCGCCCCTCCCCCTCTCCCATAGGGGGGCGTCATTTAGCCATTATGTAAATGATTATGTACATGAATAATGATATGTGCACATATCATTATCCATAGTAGTGTCCATAATGGCTGCATATTTGACCCGGCACCCCTCCAAAAAGGGCCAAACATGTGATCATTATGGATACATTTACGAACATGACTACGTACACATAGCATGGTCCTATATGCATATAGACTAATTCCTTTCCTTTCCTTTGAAGCAAGCTGTAACTTATTATATGGGGCTAATTGACGACGGCAAGCTGTTTAGACATTATGCGTGTTTTATCCTTTTCTTTCCTTTTAAGCAAGCTGTAACCCATTATTCCTGGCCCACCGTTTGAAAGAATGCATTTTCCGGTTACATCATTCCTGTCCCACCGTTTCATGACTTTTGTATTTGCTACAGGATTTCGTCTTTGTTTTTCAATTATGTCCCCAAAGAAGTCACTGTGTATTTTTTTTTAAAAAAAAATGGGTAGTTGAACTGATTAGGGTAAATTGGTAAAGCTATAAAAGATTGGAATAGCTTTTGACAGACTTCGAAAATGAGCACCAAACAGTCGCATATGGGTTCTCTTTATAATCGACACTGATTAATAATCCATCCTACACACATATTATTTCTTTGAAATTTCTTCCCAGCAAACAAACGGCCAATTCATGGTTCAATTGGCAACGACTGGTAGAAGAAGGATTTCTTTCACAGAAGATGGATTGGCCTCTCCTTCAATAAATCAGCTGATTTATAGGCATACTACAACTTTGTCTGAACCCCATTTCTTAAAAGCTTGTTTTCTTTGTAAGAAACGACTGGGTGAAGACAGAGACATCAACATGTACAGAGGGGACACACCATTTTGCAGTATGGGGTGTCTGCTACAACAAATAGTGATTGATAAAGCCAGAGATAAGATGAGCTGCTGGAAACTCTCTGTATCCTTGAGAAATAAAGATCTTCTTCTTCATCTTCTTGTTGTGGTTGTTGTTCTTCTTCTTCTTCTTCTTCTCTCTTCTTCGTCTTCTTCTTCTTCTTCTTCGTCTTCTTCTTCTTCATCTTCTTCGTCTTCGTCTTCGTCTTCGTCTTCCTCTTCCTCTTCCTCTTCCTCTGCCGCGCCTCCCCCTCGCACTCCTCTACCTCCTCCCCGTTCTTCGTCTTTGTCTGGGTGGATCGATTGGATAAACTGGATCGTGCACGTTTGCCTAAGCTTGATAGAATGTTTTGGAATATAGTCTTGATCGAGGCTACGCTTAAAGCATATTTGAAGACTTCGGAAAAGGTTTGGAGAAGGTTTATTTATGTTGGGATTTCCGTAATTTGCTTTGCTATTGAGAAATGGTGCTGTGTTATTGCTTCGTTATTGGAATTTCCGTAATTTGCTTTACTACTATTGGATCAAAATCTCGCCAGGTAAAAGTTGTGTTAGGTACAACCAGCATTTTTCGAAAACAATCTTGGTATACATCCTATTTGACAACTTGGTTGACATGATGTCACGTAATATTCTTCTATTAGACAGTTCAAAAAAAAAAAATTATTTTTTGTATCTACTAAAGTTTTGTTAACATACTTTAATGTCATCAACGTGATAAAAAGTGATATAAAAATAGCAAAAAAATTTCGAAAACAATTATGTTGGGTGTTCATCCTATTTGATAGTGTTCGTGTAGAACTTGCAAGCATACGGGATCGTTATACAAGTAATAAGATTTAGGAGTTAAAAGTATCGTTCTCACGAGGAATAAAGTCTAATTTGTAATTCAATAGCTACTGTTAAATTCGAAGTATGGTAATATCAAAATAGATGGTTTATATATTTTCTATACCAATCCTAAACTAATGAATCAAATAAAGTGTTTATCTAATATGTAAATATTTGTATTGGAATCGTCAATCCCCCTATTGCCATTTAGTTCAATTCTTAATCTAGTACATTCATGAATTCAAGACAATCGATAATCCACTATTATTCAATATTTTTTTTCCAAGATATATTAAACTTATGTTTAATACGATCTGATTTTATTCCTAATCCGAATTTATATGAAAAACATGTATTGATTCACAAGATTTATCACATATGATTGCACCCGTCATATATATTATTCATAATACATATTGTCCATGTGCTAATTTTACCGCATTCTAAAATTATTGTGAGTATTCCTACACTACAAAAAGTAACTTATTATTTAATTGGTAATCAAACAATTAAACAGTTCAATGGGAATGCAAAATCATCAACAAAAATCAAGAAATACTAAATTAATTATTTTGAATTAAAATAAATGAACAATAGGGTTCATCAGTCATCTAATACAAATAAAATTAGCGTAGCATATTATTATGAAAATTACACAAAAAATAAAAAGGAGCCATCACCCGAATCATATATAATTGAAGAAAATCAGGAAATTGACTCTTCATGCCTTCGAAATTGGATCCAAAATGGTGAATTCCTCCTCCTCAATGTAATTCTCTCTCTTAGTTCTCAAAATTCAGCCCCTTCTTCACAAAACACGCCAATTTTCTTTTTATACCAACCCTAAAAATTACCAAAACTAGATAAGGTAGGAAAAAAAAAAAAAAATCTCCGATTGGCTTGAGGTGCGCGCCTAGTAGGAACTAGGGCGTGTGCCTTGGAGGTTTGTGAAGCCTCAGGAGAGGCGTTTTGGGTATGTGGCGCGCGCCTCTCCTGCAGGTGAGGGCGCACGCCTCGCCTAATTTTCGACCGCTAAACAGTTCTCAGTAGTTTTGTTGTAACTTTCTCTTCCGATATCCGATTGAGGTGATTCAAAGTGAATTAAAAGCTAACTCGAAAAGCTACAATTCATGTTGAAATATCATTTTTGCAATTCGAAAGATTGCTATGCCAAAATTGGGTCTCAATGTGAGCCTGAAAATTCGAAGCATAACTTTTTCGACCGAATGTTGATATGTGATAATAGTTGGACTATTTTTCATTCCTTTGACTTATTTCCTCATCAAAATGATGTCTAACACTTTCAGATCTTCATCGTGGGGTTCAAAGTAACTTTTGAGCATTTTCATTTCAGTCTCCGAGCTTTGTATTTGATATAGTTGAGCTATTTTTCACTATCTTTTTATTATTTTCTCCAATTCTTCATCAAATATTGAGTTTTACGTACAAAATGACATATAACAAAAATTAGGTAGTATTTTATCTGAAGGGCAGTAAAATATCATGGTTTAGGACTAGAATAAGTGTAAAAACTACATTTATCAGACAATTTAAAGAAAAGAAGCTATTTTTTCGTCCAATAAAGTTTTGTCTGTCAATAAGGTAGTAAAAAGTGATGTACAAATAGCAAAATTCTTTCGAAAACAATCATGCTCGATGTATATCCTATTTAACAGCTTACTTGACAGAATGCTCAATGGACAATTAAAAAAAAACTATATTTCCATCCAATAAAGTTTTGCCAATACATTTTCTGTCAACAAGGTAGTAAGAAGCGATATACAAATAGCTCAATCCTTTCGAAAACAACTATGCTTGGTATACATCCTATTTGACAGCTTCTTTTATAAGTATTGGACAATTTTTTTAAAAAAAAAATACTACTTTTTTATCCAATAAAATTTTACCAAATTTTTTTTATTTCAACAATGTAATGCACGAAAACAACCATACTTGATGTACATTACAATTTTTTTGACATTTTATCATTGTACTATTGAAATCTTTAAAGACTTCAAATTTCATAGATTATGTTTAAATGTTGACTAGGTCGTGATCCATGACTTTTGGAAGGCAATCATTTTGCAACTAAAAATTATCTCCTAAGGGCATTGGGGGGAACGCTAAATTTTGCTGTAATTTCACATCAAATTTTATTTTAAATTATCTAATAAAAAATTATATTACTGCAAAATTATTATACCAGAAATTATATTTAATAAATTAAAATATTGCATTTATTAATAAATTAGGAAAAAAAAAGTAAATATAATACCGTATATTATAAAAATTACATATAACGAAAATGATAACTCATTTTGTCACTTATTTATTGAAATTAGCATATCATCCTATATATGATCAATTAATCCATCTCGAAGTACAAAGTGCGTATCCGCATCCTTGATTTGTTTTAGTTTTAGTGCTAATTTATTAAGTATCAAATTTGTAACTTTTGACTTTTTAATGAATAATTTTTATTTATTGTATCAATAATTATTACTTACTAATAATTCATTAGCATTTAAAAATAAATGCTAAGCCTTGTTTGATCTCCATTATTTCTAAAAATATATTTTTCTCTTTTCTTTTCAACTACACATTCTTCATTAAAAAAATATTACACGCAAATCCAAAACTATTCCGTACATTTTAACCACACATTTATGTTACGTGTACCTAATCTTTTACATAATTCTTTACTGAATTGACAAGCCCATTATTGAAATTGTTGAATTATAATATAGATAGAATCGTTCAAAAAATAATTTTACACTTCTGGTAAGTTTAACAAATACCGAATTTACAACATATATATCGGATATGCAACTAACATACCCTACTGGATATGTAACATACTGGAAAAGTTTTTCAATGAATTTAATTTACTATTCAATCAAGTAGAATAAATTTGTCAAATGTACATCGATCATAACTAAATTATTGACAACATAATTTATAATAATATTCAAATAATTAAATGAATTAAATACATATTGAAAAATGATGTGTCAACTGTACATTCTTCATAACTAAATAATTAACAAAATAACTAATGATAATATTGCTCAAATGATTAATATATTAAATATATATTGAAAAACGAAAAGTAGTGTATTAATGAAATAATTAAATGTATATTGAAAAATGAAAAGTAATGTATTATTGAATTTATTGAATTATAATAAAAATAGAATCGTTCAAAAATGTTTCTCCACTCCCGGTAAGTTTAACAAATACCGTATATGCAACTTACCGTATTTGCAACTTACAGGATATGCAACTAACATATCGTATGGGATATGCAACATATCGTATATTGCAACTTATCGAAAAACAGCTTTCGCTATCGTTGTTTGAAGATCCACCGGATTGTAATGCCAAAAGTAAGTGGATTTCTTGTTTTGATATGAAATTTTGAAACTTATTATTTCTGTTTGTACATTTCTTCTTATTAATGTCTTTGTATCATTATTCCATCCCACCAATTTGTAACATTTCCTTCGAAAGATGTTACTAAAAAGTCTATCCTCCTTTCAGTACTTTCTCATGTATCATCTTTGTTATATAAAAAGAATAATATCATTGAGTCTGCCCAAGTTACTAAAGCTTTTTTTAATATCTATTTTACAGTCTAAATCTAATTTTGCTCCTCCATGATTGACAGGTTTATCATAATTATCATTTAGTTCAAATTTATTACTATATTTGTTTCCTCTTGGTGGTTGTCTATTTCTTATTTTTTTCATAATATTGTCTATATGGTTTAATATATATAGGTGCATAACTTTCATCTGGGTCTAATATTTCTTGTTTATTAGAGGATTCTGCTTTATTTGGTCATCCTCCAGTGTTCATTAGGACTTGATATTCATCTAAATTTTCTAGACTTAATTGATCAAAATTTTCTATAAGTAAATATAATTCTTCATTCATCTTTATCTTCTATATTATCCTGATTTTCTTAAATCTCTAATTTTCCTATTGCTTTTTCTTTAGATTTTTCCATTTTTCCCTCTTCATCTATTATTTTTGGTAAAATCTTTTTTCTAAATTCATCATCCATACTACTTGCTTCTATTCTTATATTTTCTTGTTCAGTATTTTTTCTTATTCTAGACATTTCTTTTTCTATAAGTTTTTTGTCTATTGTTTTTTCTTTTCCTTTATTATTTTCTTTTAATTTTCTTACTTCAATTTTTAAAATATTAATATCATTTCTTACTTCTTTTATTTCATTATTTATGTTTTGAACATCATCTATTAATATTTTTATTAATATTTTTAATTTTTCTATATACTCACCAATTGACATTTATCTTTTCTTTGATTAACATAAGTAATATGTTCTACATTCAATATCTTTACAATCTTTTATTATTTTATCACATTTTTATTTTACATAATTATTATATGTTAATTCTTTCATTTTTTCGTAATAGCTTGCTCTTATTTTATATCTTTCTTGTTTTAATTTTAATATTTTTTTTTGTTGTGAGTGTTATATTTTCAGGTTTCAAAAGTTCATCTTGTATTTGTAGAGTTATTTCTCTTACTTTTCCTAATTTTTTATCTAAAATTTCTTTTATTTCTATTAATTCCATTAATAGTTTTTACAAATCATTTGATTCATATTTTTCTTTATAATATAAATTGATTTCTTCTTTCTCAAAAGTTTCTATTATTTTCATATATATATATATATATATATATATATATATATATATATATATATATATATATATATATCTTTTATTGATTCTATAATTAGTTTATGTAATATTTGTGTTTTAATTTCCATAGGTAATTCTCTAATTATTCTTAATGTTATTATTTTTAACTTATTAGGTATCGGTCCTAAAAATATATAACTTCCTCTTTCTGTTTCTAATTTATAATAATTATCTATTTTTATATTACTCATAATTTTTGCAATATAACATAATTTCTTCCTTTTCAAGTTCCATAATAATTTTTTCATATATATATATTCATCTTTTAATGTTCCTATTATAAGGTTTTCTATAATTTGTTCTTTTATCTCTCGAGGTAATTCTTTAATTATTATTAACGTTATTGTTTTTAGTTTCTTAGGAATATGTTCTAGAAATATATTACTTCATTTACTTTCTTCTATTTTGTAATACCAATCTGTTTTTGTAATTGTAATGTCCATGATTTCTATGACTCTGATACCACCAGTTGGGGTGCTACTTAGAGCGAACAAAAATCAAATAATTTTTAAAATCTAAAATCTAATTAATCTTTAAATAGTTGTATATTCTATATATTCTTTTAATTTATCAAATTCTAATCTATTATTAGTTATAGATATATAAAATCTTAAAGTTAAATTGAACCTTAATTTTTTATATTCTTGTGGTAATCTATTTGTGATAGGTTTCCTCATCTATAGGTTTTTAATTAAATCTTCAAAATTTAATAATGTTTGAAAATTCATAATATCAAGATCTATTATTATATCTATATTTGATTCAAAATGTATATTATATTTTGAGATATTCTTTTTCCTTTTTTTCTAATTTATCTATTATATCTTGTATATCTTTTACGATTATAGATCTAACAATTCTTCTGGCAAAATTTTCTTTAAAACATTTTAATATTTCTTGAGCAGCATATAATTGTTCTTAATATCCTATTTTATCAATTTTATTTTCAAATTCAATTTCTTTTTTATTTTTTACAATCGCTTTAATTTTATATGGACCTCTTTTAGATCTAGGTCTTTTCATTTTATAATTATTAGTCATAGTTTAGTTAGTTTTGAAAAAAAAAATTATTACTTTAAGATTAAAATAAATATTTTAGGACTAAATTGTTATTCTCTTTATATTATGATTACTTTGGTTGTAAATCTTATATTTAGGGGTATTTTTGGTAGTTTGTTACCTTTGAATAGTCAAAGGGTATTTTACAAAGGCTATCTTCAAATTTTGGCTATTTTCAATAATTTCTCCTTAATAGGGAGGCGTCATTTGGCCATTATGTAAAAGATATTTTAAATGATTATGTTATTCTAGCATGGTCCAGGCGCCCCTCCCTCTCTCCTATAGGGGGCCGCCATTTAGCCATTATGTAAATGATTATGTACATGGATAATGCTATGTGCACATATCATTATCCATAGTAGTGTCCATAATGGCTGCATATTTGACCCGGCACCCCTCCAAAAAGGCCAAACATGTAATCACTATGGATACCTTTACGAACATGACTACGTACACATAGCATGGTCCTATATGCATATAGACTAATTCCTTTCCTTTCCTTTGAAGCAAGCTGTAACTTATTATATGGGGCTAATTGACGACGGCAAGCTGTTTAGACATTATGCGTGTTTTATCCTTTTCTTTCCTTTTAAGCAAGCTGTAACCCATTATTCCTGGCCCACCGTTTGAAAGAATGCATTTTCCGGTTACATCATTCCTGTCCCACCGTTTCATGACTTTTGTATTTGCTACAGGATTTCGTCTTTGTTTTTCAATTATGTCCCCAAAGAAGTCACTGTGTATTTTTTTTTAAAAAAAAATGGGTAGTTGAACTGATTAGGGTAAATTGGTAAAGCTATAAAAGATTGGAATAGCTTTTGACAGACTTCGAAAATGAGCACCAAACAGTCGCATATGGGTTCTCTTTATAATCGACACTGATTAATAATCCATCCTACACACATATTATTTCTTTGAAATTTCTTCCCAGCAAACAAACGGCCAATTCATGGTTCAATTGGCAACGACTGGTAGAAGAAGGATTTCTTTCACAGAAGATGGATTGGCCTCTCCTTCAATAAATCAGCAGATTTATAGGCATACTACAACTTTGTCTGAACCCCATTTCTTAAAAGCTTGTTTTCTTTGTAAGAAACGACTGGGTGAAGACAGAGACATCAACATGTACAGAGGGGACACACCATTTTGCAGTATGGGGTGTCTGCTACAACAAATAGTGATTGATAAAGCCAGAGATAAGATGAGCTGCTGGAAACTCTCTGTATCCTTGAGAAATAAAGATCTTCTTCTTCATCTTCTTGTTGTGGTTGTTGTTGTTGTTCTTCTTCTTCTTCTCTCTTCTTCGTCTTCTTCTTCTTCTTCGTCTTCTTCTTCTTCATCTTCTTCGTCTTCGTCTTCGTCTTCCTCTTCCTCTTCCTCTTCCTCTTCCTCTTCCTCTTCCTCTGCCGCGCCTCCCCCTCGCACTCCTCTACCTCCTCCCCGTTCTTCGTCTTTGTCTAGGTGGATCGATTGGATAAACTGGATCGTGCACGTTTGCCTAAGCTTGAAAGAATGTTTTGGAATATAGTCTTGAAAGAGGCTACGCTTAAAGCATATTTGAAGACTTCGGAAAAGGTTTGGAGAAGGTTTATTTATGTTGGAATTTCCGTAATTTGCTTTGCAATTGAGAAATGGTGCTGTGTTATTGCTTTGTTATTGGAATTTCCGTAATTTGCTTTACTACTATTGGATCAAAATCTCGCCAGGTAAAAGTTGTGTTAGGTACAACCAGCATTTTTCAAAAACAATCTTGGTATACATCCTATTTGACAGCTTGGTTGACATGATGTCGCGTATTATTCTTCCATTGGACAGTTTAAAGAAAAAAATTGTTTTGTTAACACACTTTTATGTCATCAACGTGATAAAAAGTGATAAAAATAGCAAAAAAATTTCGAAAACAATTATGTTGGGTGTTCATCCCATTTGATAGTGTTTGCGTGAAACTTGCAAGCATACGAGATCGTTATACAAGCAATAAGATTTGTGAGTTAAAAGTATCGTTTCCACGAGGAATAAGGTCTAATTTGTAGTTCAATAGCTACTGTTAAATTTGAAGTATGGTAATATCAAAATAGATGATTTATATATTTTCTATACTAATCATAAACTAATGAATCAAATAAAGTGTTTATCTAATATGTAAATATTTGTATTGGAATCGTGAGTCCCCCTATTCCCATTTAATTCAATTCTTAATTCTTAATCTAGTATATTCATGCATTCAAAACAATCGATAATCCGCTATTATTCAATATTTTTTTCCAAGATATTATGTTTAATACGATCTGATTTTATTCCTAGTCCGAATTTATATGAAAAACATGTATTGATTCACAAGATTTATCACACGTGATTGCACCTGTCATATATATTATTCATAATACCTATTGTCCATGTGTTGATTTTGCCGCATTCTAAAATTATTGTGAGTATTCATACACTACAAAAAGTAACTTACTATTTAATTGCTAATCAAACAATCAAACAGTTCAATGGGAATGCAAAATCAATAATAAAAATCAAGAAATACTAAATTAATTGTCTTGAATTAAAATAAATAAACAATAGGTTTCATCATTCATCTAATACAAATAAACTTAGCGTAGCATATTATTATGAAAATTACACAAAAAATAAAAGGGAGCCATCATTCAAATCATATATAATTGAAGAAAATCTGGAAATTGGCTATTCATGCCTTCGAAATTGGATCCAAAATTGTGAATTCCTCCTCCTCAATGTAATTCTCTCTCTTAGTTCTCAAAATGCAGCCCTTCACAAAACACGCCAATTTTCTTTTTATACCAACCATAAAAATTACCAAAACAAGATGAGGTAAAAAAAAACATTTTTTCTCTGGTTGGCTTGGGGCGCGCGCCTAGTATGAACTAGGGCGTGTACCTTGGAGGTTTGTGAAGCCTCAGGAGAGGCTTTTTTGGGTATGTGGCACACGCCTCTCTTGCAGGTGAGGGCGCACGCCTCGCCTAATTTTCGGCCTCTAAACAGCTCTCAGTAGTTTTGTCGTGACTTTCTCTCCCGATATCCGATTGAGGTGATTCAAAGTGAATCAAAAGCTAACTTGAAGGGCTACGATTCATGTTGAAATATCATTTTTGCAATTCGAAAGATTGCTATGCCAAAATCGGGTCTCAATGTGAGCTTGAAAATTCGAAGTGTAACTTTTTCGACCGAATGTTGATATGTGATAATAGTTGGACTATATTTCATTCCTTTGACTTATTTCCTCATCCAAATGATGTCCAACACTTTCAGATCTTCATCGTGGGGTTCAAAGTAACTTTTAGCATTTTCATTTCAGTCTCCGAGCTTTGTATTTGATATAATTGAGCCATTTTTCGCTATCTTTGCATTCTTTTCTCCAATTCTTCATCAAACATTGAGTTTTACGTACAAAATGAAATATAACAAAAATTAGGTAGTATTTTATCCGAAGGGTACTAAAATATCATCGTTTAGGGCCTCTAATAAGTTTAGACAATTTAAAGAAAAGAAGCTATTTTTTCTTCCAATAAAGTTTTGCTTGTCAGTAAGGTAGTAAAAAGTGATGTACAAATAGAAAAATTCTTTCGAAAACAATCATGCTCGATGTACATCCTATTTAATAGCTTCCTTGACAGAATGCTCAATGGACAATTAAAAAAAAACTATATTTCCATCCAATAAAGTTTTGCCAATACATTTTCTGTCAACAAGGTAGTAAGAAGCGATATACAAATAGCTAAATCCTTTAGAAAACAACTATGCTTGGTGTACATCCTATTTGACAGCTTCTTTTATAAGTATTGGACAATTTTTTTTAAAAAAATACTAATTATTAAACCAGAAATTATATTTAATAAATTAAAATATTGCATTTATTAATAAATTAGGGAAAAAAATTAAATATAATACCGTATATTATAAAAATTACATATAACGAAAATGATAACTCGTTTTGTCACTTATTTATTGAAATTAGTATATCATCCTATATATGATCAATTAATCCATCTCGAAGTACAAAGTGTGTATCCGCATCCTTGATTTGTTTTAGTTTTAGTGCTAATTTATTAAGTATCAAATTTGTAACTTTTGACTTTTTAATGAATAATTTTTATTTATTGTATCAATAATTATTACTTACTAATAATTCATTAGCATTTAAAAATAAATGCTAAGCCTTGTTTCATCTCCATTATTTTTAAAATATATTTTTCTCTACTCTTTTCAACTACTCATTCTTCATTAAAAAATATTGCACGCAAATCTAAAACTATTCCTTACAGTTTAACCACACATTTTTCTTTACGGTTATGTTACGTGTACCTAGTCTTTTACATAATTTTTTACTGAATTGACAAGCCCCCCCCCTCAATAGGGGGTCGACACTTGTCAATTCGGTAAAAAAATATGAAAAAGGTTAGGTACAAATAGATTAATTCTTTTCTTTAACCTAATATTCCAAAATGCTTTCTTACCTAAAATTATGGCTCAAACATAGCACTGAATCTAACCATCACATTAAAACAAATAAAAACCAATTAAAATCTATTAATTTTAAAACGTAAAAAGTGATATAGATGGAATAAACATTTATTGTAAATGAGAAAGATGACAAAATGAGTGACGCGAATCTAGGAGTTGGATAAGTGTGAAAATCGTGGAATTAATTGAAAACATCGAGAAAATCCAAATTCAGGTTGTATACGGTAGAATCTCGACCTGCAAATTATTGAACCAAACAACTAAACAAAAACGAAGTTTGAATGACCTCTTGATTACAAAAACCAACGAACATCAATTTGCTAACACCACAAAGGGTACATAATCCTTTGATAAGTTCTAAGGGTTGAACAACACAAATATAAAAATATTTGATAAGTTCGGTACATGTTCAATTAAGAACAAAAAAGAGAGAAATCTCATTTAATTCATAATGTCAAAAATGTTAATGTTACAATGAAATAAAGTTTTCTATTCATACTAAACCTAGAAAAATATAGAAAAATGAAAATATCACTTAAAAATTACAAGAATCTTACAAAATATTACTTAAAAATTATAAGAATCTTACCTAAATTAAAATTCTAACAAAATAAGGAAATTCGCGAAAAATTAAAATTCTCGCTAAATTGTTCTCGGAATTTTTCTGTACGATTGCAAGCTCAAATGTACCATGCGACCACGAGATCTTGTGCAGAATTCCGTGCCATTTCAAGAACGTACTCATGGGCGAAAATTCGACAACTGAGCTGAAAGTTATGCCCGTTTTCATCCACGCTGCTCGTTTTCTTTCCAAATATCTTCCAAACCTTGAATCTATTTCGTTTTGGCTCCCGATCCCTTCACGAAACTTGAACCTTGACTTGTCAAATTCTTCAATTTGGACTCCAAAACTCGACCAAGCGATTGCCTGTCCCGAAACATATCATCCTCTCTCTCTTCGAAAGAATTTGTCCTCGAATCTGTGTCTTTTCGAAAGAATTCATCCTCCATCGATGGTGTCAACTCAATTAGTTCTTCAAGCTGACATAATGACATTTCAACTAGTTAATGATCACGTGATGAGATTTTGAAATGACATACAATATAAATCGTAAAAGTATAACACTCGCATGAGGATCATCGAAGAGAGCTAATAACTATTTGTTAGATGGACATCCATCTACTCGGGATGTTCGTCATGATGCATCCAAGGACAGCGTGTCTCCCATCACCAAGCAAACCAGGTACCCAAGAGGGGGCAGTCTAATATGCTCAGATCTGCAATACATACAATTATTATATAAAAATTTAGTATAAAAAATATTATAATGTTGATTATGTTAAACATTTATTTGCACTGCTAGGGACAATCCATAAGTATCGTACTTACGTATGGACCCCTTAGGCTTAAAGTGTGATCTAGTGAAGACATGTACGGTGTCCTCAAAACATCTCTGACCTCACGGATAGTTATTGAAGGCATCAATTCGTGAATAACATTCAAATGAAAAAGGTCGATCGCATTAAGAGACCCCCACATTGTTTGACGTCATCATATTTTATCAACATTATGGAAAATGTGGTCGTGCCCATTGTTCAATCATTTTTGTTAAATTCTCTCATGCTGAGAATGATTTATTTCCTATTTCCACCATAAACTTATTACACTCTTCAACACTATAAGTTCTGATCGCTCTCCTAAACAATTAAAGGATGCATTTGCCTTGATACTTAGTCTTCATGTTGCCTTGTATATGATATGGTACATACAAACCCATGATGTGCCTCGAGAAAAATTTCAGCGATACCATTTATTATAGATGGTCCCCGATCAATTACAAAGGCAATATCCTCGACTTATCGAATTACTTCCCTGAACTTTTTGATGAACTAACATATTGACAATCATTCTCGCTATTGGCTATGCCGAATGCAAGAGGAAAATTTTGGATGTTGAAATCTTAACATGTAGCAATAATTAACTTACCTTCGTATCTAGCTTTCATAACTATACCATTGAGCTATGAAGAAAAATTTAAAACAATTCTCGCCCTCCGTCTCAATAAAAAATGTCGAGTAATGATTAATTATCCTCATGTTATGGCAATACCTAGCTAATTTAGCATTACTCTCCTCAGTTGAGCCTGTTAAATTCTCCAACACGCATTTTTTTGGCCTTACAGGCCTTCGGTAGCTCATGACCACTGCGTACTCTTTACGGAAGTCATTAATGATGTCCGAAGATCTGTAGATCGTCCGTGGATTCTAATACTTGTGCATTATCTGTTAACCAATAAACAATGCTCGGACTTGCCTATAATCATTTCGACGAATTCTCACTTCGCAAGTATGTTCTCGTGTATACTTGTGAACTATAAATAACTCATTTGTGTCAATTTTCGCTGCTCAAGAAAGCTTATGGCAATTGTCATCGACGCAGATAATCGTCAACAAGACTTGATTGATTTCTTTATTTTGAACTAAAAGTTGTATTACAATGCAATATGGTGCAGAGCTTCCTACAAATCTTTCTTTGTTTCAAACATTTACTTAACATACAAATATTCATCATCGAAAATCATGCGCGAAGAATTAGATAATGGTCCACTCGATCCAACTCGTGCACTCCGACCCCACTCATATCTTTGACGGGATAAAGCAATCAAATTTTCATTTTTAAATTCATTTTCATTCTCGTCGTCATGAACTTTCGAAGGAATTCTATGCATAACAACGAGATCATGATGAAGAATAACTGTCTCTGAAATAACCATATCATCCTCACGAGTTATCTCCACTGTGTCTCAAAAATTATTGGCATTGTGATCTCCTCCATCCGAATTTTTGTGTTGACCTGAGGTGACATTATTCCTCACTAAAGTCACTCAACGAGAAGCCGTGTGCATTTTCTTCAATTCAAATAGATAACTCACTTCAGCATCAGAAGCAACCTTCTAGATGGAATCGAAATAGATAAATGCTCGTGGAATTAAAATCTTAGTTCCATATCGTACTGAGAGGGATCAACTTTTAGCTTATTTTGTAAATCATGGTACATATTTGCATATGATATACTCGATGTTATATAAATTGGAATACCATCACATATATCACTTGCCCATTTTCATACATATCGATCTTTTTCATCCAATTCGAAATTATCAAAGTAACAAATTGAGATCACAACCATATCTGCATCATGACACATAATTTTAAATTATAAGACAAAAAATAGTTGAAAATCGATCGAACCACTGGGCAACAGAATTTTTAAAAAAAGTCCTAACAATAGTCGGTTGTTTTGGCAATTAATAGCCGACTGTTACATTTGTTAACAGTCGATTGCCGAAAGCTGTTACATCTGATTGTTAAGATTGGTCGGAATCATTGCCATGAATATACATGCAAATGAATTTTTTTTGTTTATTCGTAAAAAATTGTTTACATGTTAATGTATATCGAATAAGATTTATCGACTAAAAACGTATAATAATTTAATGAAAACAAAATTAAATATACTTACAAATTTGAAGTGATAGAAGTAAAAAAAATCTTGTTCAGCGTTTGATCAATTTCTTAGATGTTAAGGTTGAAGCAGATAAAAAATAAGAGAATTTTTATCTGTAATGAAATAAATAGATAAGAAAAGTTAGCTGACATTGAAATTTTAAATGAGAAGTGTTTGATTTTTACTTGTTTACTAAAAGGGTAATACTGTCTTTTAATATTTAAAATGTCATTTTAAAAATATGTAATTGTTGAAAATTTAAAGTGAAAATTAGAGGGTTTGACCAAATTAATTTTAAAAATACCCTGTCAAAATATATGTGAGTAATGAGTCCCTGTTGGAAACACTTAGAGTGTGTTTGATGGACATTTTTTAGAAGAGAATGTATTTTTTTTGTGATGTGATGGAGAATATGTAGTTGAAAAAGAAAAATTTTTATTGATGTGATGAAAAATATTATTTTATTGAAAAATACGTGATTGAAAATGAGTATGAAATGATTGCGAGTTAACATTGTCTGGTACGGTGCTCCGACTACTCCAATCAATGGTTGCTACCTGCAAAAAGAGGTCGGGGCTCTCTCCACAGTTGTACCTCCGGCGTGAGAATTAGTATCTGGTTCTAGAGAAGTAAGGAAAGTGTATAGTATGAATTCACGTAATTCAAGTTTTCAGAAACCATACCTTTCTCATCCTGGAGGTATTTATAGGCATATGTTGTTATGCATGTGTTCGGCAGTTAAAGGTGTCACGTGTTCCACGTAGTCTTTTCCACTTTCCCCACGTTCTGGCGTAGTGACCCCCACTCATCAAGCGGTTGTGTCCACGTTCGTTCTTAGGTGGTTTCCGTCCTACTCATTGCCATTTATATGGTTAAGTATAGTATTGACCTCAAGGTGGTAGGCGGTTTACGTGAATATAGAGGGTTTTGTGGTAGTCGATGGTCTCACAGTGGTAGAGGACCTCATGTGGGTAGACGGCCTCATGGGGGTCGTAGACAACCTCATGGGGGTAGACAACCTCATGGTGGTAGACGACCTCATGGGGACAGGCGGCCTCATGATAGTAGACAACCTCATGGGGGTAGACGACTTCATGGGGGAGTGGTAGACAACCTCATGTAAATAGACGGTCTTCTGGTGGTAGACGACCTCATGGGGGTGGTAGACAACCTCATGTAGGTAAACGACCTCATGGGGGGTGGTAGACAATCTCATGTAGGTAGACGGCCTCATGGTGGTAGACGACCTCATGAGGGGTGGTGGACAGTCTCCTGGTGGTAGACGACCTCATGGGAGGTGATGGACAACCTCATGTAGGTAGACGACCTCATGGGGGTGGTAGACAACCTTATGTAAGTAGACGGTCTCCTGGTGGTAGACGACCTCATGAGGGGTGGTAGACAACCTCATGTTGGTAGACGGTCTCCTGGTGGTAGACGACCTCATGGGGGGTGGTAGACAACCTCATGTGAGTAGACGACCTCTTGTGGGTAGACGGCCTCATGTGGTGCTCTACGTGGATTGCATATTAGGTGACTTAGCCATTTTACATAACTATGAATGAAATCCAGTATCACTAGCCCCTCTATCCGTTGTCGATGTTTATCGATAAGGGATAGCATCTTCGTTTCTTCCATGTTTGAAATTTTTTTTTGTGTCGACATTCAATGTAAATCGAACGACGTAGAGCGTTGAAAAACATTGTACAACTGGCACTCCATAAGTGGGCTTTAGTTTTGCGGTAAACTTTTCCCATATAAATTTAAAATCTATCAATATTTAAAGATGTGCGTGTCCTCCCATTCCATTTTCTTTTTTCGTTTATCGAAATTACATTATACTTCGGGACAATTTTATCTCCCTACTTCCTTCATCTCAATTTTTTTATCATGTGTAAGACATTCATCTTTTCATCGTTCGGTGAGAGTGAGAGCAACATGGGTGAGGAAAGTGTCAGATGGGTTGAACGGTACGGCTAAGGAACTGACCAGCGTGGCTGGTCGATGGTCGACCTCCATACTGCTGGTCGAAAAACCCTACTGCTGGTCGACCATCGACCAGCAGCGTGCCCTGCCGGTCGACGGTCGACCAGCATGGGTGCTGGGCGACCAATGTCGATCAGCATTGTCGTTGGTCGACCTTTGGCCAGCCATAAGTTTGGCCACGATCGACGGCCTCACGGCTGGTTGGGCGTTGGCCGCCGTTGAAAACCCGTCCCGTGGGGTTCACCGATTTCATTTCGGATCGAATACTTCAACACATTTGACCGAGTCTAAAGTCTTTCAATCGATTCCTTCAAAACGTCATATAGGGTCGACCAAATCCCCTAGTCAAAATTTAGAGATAGAGCGTGATGCAACGGGTGAGTGGATAATTCTTGACATTCCACAATGTCATAGCTTATACAACTTCCCATCCAAATTAGAAAAGTCATTTAGGAAAAATGAGCATGTGGATCACCATGTGTATAGAGCCCTTACACTTAGAGATCATTTTTTTTCCTTTATACTTATCTTGTAGTGTTGGTGTCGCTTGTCGACGTGCGAGAGTTTGATCTCCTTTCTTAATTACTCACTATTATCAGTCGACCAATCTTGGGTGGCTGAATGCAGTGTCTGGTGATTTAGATCTTTAACCATTTTTTATTTTGTAAGCTCACCACCAACCCCTAGCGATTTTGGGCTAGTCAAGTTTTTTGCTCACCGCTATGCGTCGAGCTGTTTGGATCGTTGAGGTCGAGGTCAAATGATTTTGAGTCTTAACCATTTTTTGTTTTGAAGAACTCACCACCAGCCCCTAGCGATTTTGAACTAGCCAATTTTTAGGCTTTTTTTTCACCTCTATGTGTCGAGCCGCCTTGAATCGTCAAGGTTGAGGTTGGGTGATTTTGAGTCTTAACCATTTTCGGTTTTGAAGAACTCACCACCAGTCCCTAGCTATTTTGAGCTAGCCAATTTTTAGGCTTTTTGCTCACCGCTATGCGTCGAGCTGTCTTAGATCGTCGAGGTCGGGTTAGGTGATTTTGAGTCTTAACCATTTTTGGTTTTGAAGAACTCACCACCAACTTCTAGCGATTTTGAGCTAGCCAATTTTTAGGCTTTTTTGCTCATCGCTATGCGTCAAGCTGTCTTTGATCGTCGAGATCGAGGTCATGTAATTTTGAGCCTTAATCATTTTTGGTTTTCAAGAACTCACCGCCACCCTTGCTCACCGCTATGCGTCGAGCTGTCTTGGATCGTCGAGGTCGAGGTCAGGTGATTTTGAGCCTTAACCATTTTTGGTTTTCAAGAACTCACTACCAGCCTCTAGCGATTTTGAGCTAGCCAATTTTTAGGCTTTTTTTTTTGCTCACTGCTATGTGTCGAGCCGCCTTGGATCGTCGAGGCTGAGGTTATGTGATTTTGAGTCTTAACCATTTTTTGGTTTTGAAGAACTCACCACCAGCCCCTAGCAATTTTGAGCTAGCCAATTTTTCGACCATTATTTCTGGGGCGAACGGATCATCTTCCAATACCATTTGCCTGCGTCTATCTTTCCTCCTTGTCAATGTATCGTCTATCTTCTGGGTCATCATCTCTTCTATCTTCTTTTCCAAGTCTGTCACGGGTTGGGGAACATGTGGAAACATAAACCCGGAAGCCCCCATGTCTCCTATTGTTGGCTGAGTAGCAGGCTGGGTAACAGTTTGCACCACATGGGGTGGTTGCTCGCGTACGGTTTCCGACAAACTCTGCGATGGGGCTAGAATTTTCTGTGTCTGGCTTTGCAAAAGGGTCATCATGGCCGTCAATTGTGCCTCCAAGGTATTGAATTGGCACTGTGTTAAAACTACGGTGGCGGCGGAGGGTCACGACCCCGGGCGACAGACTCTGACTCTGTCTCTACTGTATTTCCGACCATACGTGTTTCACTCCTACTCCGTCTCCTTGACATAGCTTTAGAGTTCAGTGGTATTCCCACAGACGGCGTCAATGAAATGATTGCGAGTTAACCTTGTCTGGTACGGTGCTCTGGCTACTCCAATCAATGGTTGCTACCTGCAAAAAGAGGTCGGGGCTTTCTCCACCGTTGTACCTCCGGCGTGAGAATTAGTCTCTGGTTCTAGAGAAGTAAGGAAAGTGTATAGTATGAATTCACGTAGTTCAGGTTTTCAGAAACCATACCTTTCTCATCCTGGAGGTATTTATAGGCATATGTTGTTATGCATGTGTTCGGCAGTTAAAGGTGCCACGTGTTCCACATAGTCCTTTCCACTTTCCCCACGTTCTGACGTGGTGACCCCCACTCATCAAGCGGTTGTGTCCACGTTCGCTCTTAGGTGGTTTCCGTCCTACTCATTGCCATTTATATGGTTAAGTATAGTATTGACCTCAAGGTGGTAGGCGGTTTACGTGAATATGGAGGGTCTTATGGTAGTCAATGGTCTCATAGTGGTAGAGGACCTCATGTGGGTAGACGGCCTCATGGGGGTGGGAGACAACCTCATGGTGGTAGACGACCTCATGGGGAGTGGTAGACAACCTCATGAGGGCAGACAGTCTCATGATAGTAGACAACCTCATGGGGGTAGACGACTTCATGGGGGAGTGGTAGACAACCTCATGTAAATAGACGGTCTCTTGGTGGTAGACGACTTCATGGGGGTGGTAGACAACCTCATGTAGGTAGACGACCTCATGGGAGGTGGTAGGCAACATCATGTAGGTAGACTGCCTCATGGTGGTAGACGACCTCATGGGGGTGGTAGACGGTCTCCTGGTGGTAGACAACCTCATGTTGGTAGACGGTCTCCTGATGGTAGACGACCTCATGGGGGTGGTAGACGACCTCATGTGAGTAGAAGACCTCATGGTGGTAGACGACCTCTTGTGGGTAGACGACCTCATGTGGTGCTCTACGTGGATTGCATATCAGGTGACTTAGTCATTTTGCATAACTATGAATGACATTCTGTATCAGAGTAGAAGAATGATAAAGAAAATGAGAATAAGGCTCGAACATGGGCATTGTTAGCCCAAGAATAACTAATCAAGAGGGGGTGAATTGGTTTTCAAAACTTTTTCGACACTTAGTCTCAAAACAATTCAACACACAAGATATAATTGCAAAGTATAAAACAATAAGTAAATGTGCAAATATGTTATCTTAATTCAAGTATGATATTGCACAATGTAAATAGCAATTTCAAGTAAAGTGCAATAATGTAAAGATAACAAACCGATTTAATGGGGTTCGATCCAATGCAATGATCTACGTCCCCGTTACCAAGCTCTCCATCACGAGCAAGGCCAATTTGTATTATAATGGTAACTTACAACAAGGAGTACCGATCCTTTACAACGTTGAACTTTTCGGAACCTCAACACGACCCACACTACCGAGCTTTACGGGACCTCGATATGACCCACACGGTGACTTACAACAAGGCGCACCAAACCTTACACAACGTTGATCTTTAAGGGACTACAACCGACCCACAATTTAAATGAATTTCACAATACAAATCTTCTCTTCTTATCGAATGATAAAATCAAGGTTGAGTACAAGAAGAAAAAGAGGGAAACACTTTAATAGATAGCAAATGAATTAAGCTCAAGTGTTGATGTTGTAAACTTTGATAAAAGATGGATGATGAAATAGTTTGTATTGTTATCAAAGTTTTCAACCAATAATCTCTCTTAACAAAATGACATAAGTTATGTATGAGGAGAGATTTACACTTCAATACAAGTGTTGGCAAAGAAAACTTTTATCAAGAGTTTGAAAATAGATGAGATTGAAAAGTTTCTTTGCAAAATTTAATTCTTGATGAAATGGATAAAACAAGTTTGAATCAATCAAGAATTCTTTGTAAATGAGATATAGAATTTAAAACCAAGTTAAGCTCAAAGATTTTCAATGAATAACTCTCTCAATTTTCTCTCCAAAGTTGTACAAATTGAATGCAAAGAGAGTTGATATTTATAGCACCCAAACTGGCCAAAACACTGTCCATCCGAACGAGCAACCGGACGTCCGGATCGTGTAATTAACTAGCCGTTTGAGTCAGTCAGAACGGTCAAAAAAGTGACCGTTGAGATGAACCGGACGTCCGGTTCATCCATCCGGACGTCCGGATGGACAGAAAATATTTCTGACCAACGGACGCCTTATCCGAACAACTTTCAGTATTTTGCTCATATCCTTTTTTCCTGATATCCGATTAAGGTGATTCAAAATGGGTTGAAAAGCCAACTCAAAGGGCTACAACTTTGATTCAGAAATCATCTTCAAATTAGATTATCTTCCATGTCAAAAATCTGTCTCAATATGAGATTGAAAATCGGAATATTACTTTTTGATTGAAAGTTGAAGTGTGATCTTTTGAGGAACGTTTGAAAATGATTTTTCAAGGTTTTTGATATATTACAAATATTTATTTTTCCAAGATCATTCTCATGTCAAAATAATTTATGCAAGTGATGAATTTATGAAAAATACTTGAGCTTGATGCACTTGCTAAACATTGACGAGTTATACCTTTATATATAGAAACGAGGTTCGATAAATAACTCTATCTTCAATGTTCTTGATCTCTTCGAGCCTCTCTTTGACTTGTATCTCGAATGATTTATCTTGAATGCTCGTTTAACCTTCACTTGTACTTCATTTGAATGTGAATAATAATCTTTATAACTTTGAAGGTTTAAACACTCAATTTAATTTGTTAATAAAAAAGATGAGCTTGTTTTTTATAATCAAAACATTAAGGTCATGATCAACCATAGGTCAACAGGCTTATCATCAAATCACCGCAGTCAACGGCCGAAAGCCAAACACAGAAAACTGATTTATTTTTCCTTGGAAAGGTGTGAGATATGTTAACACGTCACACATACGTCAAAGAGACAAGCCTGTGATTACCGTTTGCGACATTTATTTGTCAGACATGCTCCTAAACGTAGGTTTGATGGGGGTGAAACCAATGAGAGAATGTCTAGATGATTAAGATGAGTCCACGCCTCTTTCCAATAAACAATAATCATTTATCCTCTTATATTATAAAAGCTTACATTTATTGTGATGAAAAGTAATATAATTTTTCATACTCAAGTAATATTGCTCTCTCATTTTTACTTTCTTTATAAATACTCTTTGTGCCAAATACTATTACAGCTCACGTCTTTCGTACGTTATACACCCAAATATACTAACACAAATTGAGCCGTCTTTGACAGTCATTATTTGAAAATAAATTTTTCTAAATACTCATTTTCAATCACACATTTATATAATAAAATATATTACACGTAAACTCAAATCTTTTCATACTTTTTAACTATATATTTTCCTAAAAATCATGATTCAAAATATTATTTTGACCAAATAATGGCCATCAAACAGTGTGAATGACTTGACCATCATGATGCTCACAATCGCCTTTCCACATTAGAGAATGCCATGTGCTCCTAACAATTTGTCCAAGTGTGTAGGACATACATCACACGTAAATGTGAATGAAGTTGGAATTTGTTGACCACATCATCCGTACAGAAATCGAGATCAACAAAATGAACAAAGATGAATGTTCCATAAATTCTAACTATTAATTCTTTTTTTTTTTAATCATCACATAGTTTTTACTTTTAATCCAAAATTGTCTAGAACTTAATAGTTGATTATTTGAGTTTGTACATTGCGATTGCAGTTTCTTATTTTGTTTGATTCTCGTAATCATTCGAATAATAAGAGATATTGCCGAGGTTTTCCAATTTATTAGTTAAATTTGCATGTTGTCGTAATTTCAATTCCCTAAAATTAATGTATTTTTAGATAATTTAGTCCATGCATGTTGTACTTCAATTATAATTAACTTTTGATAATTAACTAAAGGGTACAGTTAACAAACCACAATGTTTTCCGGTAAGTTACTAAAATTGCATTCATCGTGTGAATTAATTTTGTCTTGTAATTGAAGTAATTAAAAGATTGAAATTATATCGTTATGGCTTTTTTTTTTTTAAAAAAAAAAATATAGTAAAATGTGTAGTAAATTTATTGTCAACTAGGTCACAAATGCTCAATTAAATATCTTTTTCCATTTATACCTCAATTATGCATTTGACTACACCGTCCAACTTTTAAAAAAGGAAAACAAAAAGGAATAACTTTGTCTTTACATAACCTTTTTGTCATTTCAGTGTTGAAAATCCTGAAAATTGAATGGCTTTATACCGTCCAACTTTTAAAAAGTCTAAAAACGAGGAAAAAATGGGCTAATCTGTTAAAGCTGCCAGCCACTTCCGCGAGAAAATTCAAGCTTTGCCTATTTATCTTTTCACACTTAACCCAGTTTGGCCCCCATTAATTCTCGTTATTTCACATATGTTCACATCATTTTACTCATGCAATGCCATTCTTGCCACTGCCATCAGTCAACCAGATGGCGAAACTAGGGGCACAAATGTCATTTTCTGCATTAACCCATGTGAACCACGTAATTGTACCGTCTGCTATCATTTAGACGTGGGGCCCGACAATGTTTAAAAAAGTTGAAGATTTCAAATATTAAAATCATATTGATCACAAATTGGAAACTCAAAAGGAATCATCGATCAACTATTTCTATTTACATTCTTACAATAATGGGCTACATGCTCATAATTTATGAAATTTAAAGTCTCCATTACAGAAGCTTTTTACCTAAAAGCAGATCTGGTGAGATTTTTATCCAACAACTACAAACACAATTCCCTCCATTTTTTCTTCACCATTTCTCAAAAACAAAGAAAATTAGGAAACTCCAACATGAAAAAGCCTTCTACAAATCTCTTCCGGCAAACATGCTTTAAGCTTAGCCAAACTTGCTCAAGCAGGTCCATCCAAAATTATTGTCAAACCAGAGGGGGAGGGGGAGGGGGAGGAGGAGAAGAAGCAGAAGAAGAAGAAGAAGAAGAAGAAGAAGAAGAAGAAGACGAAGATAAGGGAGAAGAAGAAGAGGAATTAGAAGACGAAGACGAAGACGAAGAAGTAGTAGATGAAGACGACGAAGTTGACGATGATGTTGACCATGAAGTTGACGAAGAAGAAGAAGAGGAAGAAGAAGAAGAAGACGACGACGAAGACAAAGGCGAAGAAGAAGAGAGTCGAACAACAATGATGACAGCGAGGACGACGATGACGACGACAGCCACTTGTTTCTCTGAAACTAAAGGAGGGTTAGGCTTATGAATCGGCTGATTCTTTGAAGAGGAAGAGTCCGATCCATCATTTTTCCGTACGGGATAAGGCCTTCTTAGACTCGTGTTTGTTGCCGATGGGTACATATTGGGAAAAGAACTTTTAGTGGGCGAGGGGGCAAAATTAATGAGGGATTATAAAGAGGGAAGTGTAAATCAGAAAAAAAAAAAAAAGTCTTTGCTTGCTCAGAACGCAGTGGCTCGTTTATAAGTCTGCCCACGAGCTCATCAAGTATTTATTTTTATTTTTTTTAAAGATAAATTTTTTTTTTTTTAAAAAAAAAAATAGGATACACCCTCACCCTTGGAGTAAGCTCTTTGGCTCGGCCACTAGCCGCTCGGCTCGTGCTCAGGCTCATCATTTGACGAGCCCGAGCCGTTCACGAGCCTGCTTTTCACGAGTCGAGCGACCGAACCGATGAGCCGCTCGGCCTGTTTGCCACCACTAAGTGTGGGTAACAACTTTGATCCAATTAAGCGGGATGTTGAGTTCCGATATCTAAGTGTTGAGTTGAAATATAAAAAAATATTATTTTATTGAGAGATAATTTTACACAATATGACATTTTGACACTATTAAAAATAATATTGACACCACTATTGAACCATTATTACATTTTGACTATTTCTTTTTCATCACTTCCAACTTTGTCTCGACAAATTATGAAGTGCTTAGTTCTTCATTCAATGCATCCGCTCCTTTAAATATATCTATCTCTTTCGTACTTTTCTCTTCATCATTTTTAGGTAAATGTGCTTGATTTTTGGTTTCTCATGTGTGCTCAACTTCCTTATTTGTGATTGTGAATTTTAACGTATCTCAATCTCTTGTTGACTCCTTCAATCCCCCGTTAGTATTTTCTAGTCCACATCATTTTGCACAAGAATCCGTGTTGCTCTTGTAATAACTATTTTTACATTTAATACCTATAAATCTTTAGATCCCTTAGCTCTTTGTTGTGCTTATGTGATCTCCTCTTGCAATTTGTCTTTCGTTTCTTTTGAATCTAGCAACTCCACCATTTGCGGTGTCTGTCAAGAATATACTTTTTCAAACACTTCTTCTAACTCTGGTAGTTCCTTCCGCTACGGAGTCCACCCCGAAGACTTTTCATGAACTACAATGTCCTCTTCTGTGTCATCAACCCAATCATCTTCGCAATACATTACGTTCCCGAATTATAATGTATGGTGCATTGTAATTACATAAATTTAACATTATAGAATCCCGATAATTCAATTTTGTCTAACTTTGATTCATTTTATCCGTTCAACTTCTATAAATGCTTCAAACGTTTAACGTGACATGTGGGGTCCACTCTCAATATTAGGTTCTTAATATATTTTTTATTCTACTCCTTAACTTCTTGATGTTGTAGAGAATCGTAAGTGATAAAATTCAATTATGCATGGAAATAGAGCAAGCTTGATGAATTGCACAAGTTCAACACGAAAAAGTATTCTTTCATTGTATTTTATTTAATATTCAACAATGAGATTTATGATAGTAATGATAATTACATTAAGGGATTCTTATGCACGGAAATGATAATGGCAATGATGAAACTCCGTCTTCAAATAATCTACGATTAATAATAATAAAAATTAAATTCAATCGACATGCCTCAATTGATAATTATTAAAATTGCACAAGATTTATACATATCAATTTACATTTATAGAATCCAAGAACTCAATTAGACATTTTGGCATTATATATTAACAGGAAAATCAATAAAATTTAAAAGTGGCTTTCCATCACTATTGCACGGGTTGTCATACTTTTGAAAGTTATGTTAGTGTTGAAAGATTGGAAAGTATTTTGGATCCTATACATGTTTTCAATTTGTTGATACCTTGTTAAAGAGATAATAAAATTCAATCTAACCCTTCTTTTTCTACATATTGAGGTAAGACATTATATCTCATTCATCTCGTGCTCATAAAATCTCTAATTACAAGTATCAGTTGCACCATTATTTAATATCTTCACAAAGACCCAATGCAAGACGTATGTAATCAAGACTAATTAATTAATAATAATACAGTGCAGAATTTAGGACAAATCAAGGGTCTCTATCGGTATTAAAATCACAACACAACAAAAACTTCCATCATAGAGGCAAAAAGAATGACAAACGATCACCTAATTTCATAAATTCCGTCGAATATCTTTTCAACATGTTCTAATGATACCGTACATTAAATCAATTAAAAAAAATCAAAATAATTCACTTCATAAAAGATGTTTGTCTATCAGTAGGGCTGTCTGTGTGTCGGTTCGGTTCCAAAATTTCAGAGTATTTAATAAAATGAACCGTCGGGTCCAAATATAATTATGGAACCGTTCAGGTTCGGGTCCGTTCGGTTTTGTTATGTTCGATTTCTACTATAATTAATTTTTTTAACATTTACAGCAACACTACATAAATATAACTAATGACATTTCATTCTTAACTTTTACAAATTAATGTAGTCCAATTCAAAAAAATATAAATAACTAGCTGTCGAATAACATTAATTCAATGCATACAAATACCAAATAGTAGATATTAATATTAAAATATCGGTGATCCATATCAATAATTCATTTGGGCTAATGGACTTTAAAATTAAAATTATGAAATGATCTGGTTTATTTAATTAATTTATTTAGAAAAAATAAAAAAATTTATTAAGTTTCGATTTTTCGGAGGCTCGACCCAAACTTATCGATTCTCGATTCGGGTACTCGTTCGGGTATTTAACTTATAAAGAACCGCTTAATTCAGTTCGAGACTTTTGGACACCCCCTTCTATCAGTACTGCATAATGTATGAGAATTCTTTTGAAAATTATTGAGTTCATTCAATATCCGTTTTAACGTCGTAAGTTTACCCTTTTTAACCGCAAAAACTGAAAAAAATGAAATTGAGAAAAATTAGTGTATGAGGATTGAGGATGGGTAGAAAAGAAAAATTAATGATTATGATTTTAAGTTTAATAATTTAAGATAATTTTTATATTTAAACTTAATCGATAATATATTTATTATTTTCACATTGCAAGTTTTTTTATAAAAATTTAAATCGATCCAAATGTATATTCATATCGCGAAATATCAAATCATACGTTGTAGGAAAAATAAAGTTCGAAAAAAGAACATTGGAATGAGATTGAGATTGAAAATAAACATAAACAATCACGATTTTATGTTTCACAATTAATGTAAAATTATTTTTGATATTTAAAATTTATTGATCATATATTTATCATTGCCGCACTTCAATATTTCTAACAAATTTTATATTGGTTAAAATGCATATTTGTAACATAAAATATTGAATCAAATGTAAAAAGAAAAAAAAAAGGCTCAGGAGGCTTAGTCGAGTCGAGCCGAGCCATAGAGCCATTCAGCTCGACTCAGCCCATGGCTTATGAACGGTAACAAATACCAACTCTTTTATATATACTAGTCAAAGCCCGTGCAATGCACGAGTTGTAATACCTTTGAAAGTTATGTTAGTGTTGAAATTAATGGGTATGTTAAATTAATTAGATTTGAAGGTATTTTGGCTTCAATACATGTTTCCAGTTTGTTGATGTCTTGTTAAAGAGATAATGAAATTCAATCTAACCCTCATTTTTCTACCTATTGAGGTAGAACATTATGTCTCATTCATCTCGTGCTCATAGAATTTTCAATTACATGAATTTGTTGCATCAGTATTTAATTTTTTTACAAAGACCCTATGCAAGACGTATGTAGTCAAAACTAATTAATTAATAATAATATAGTACATAATTTAGGACAAATCAACGGTCTCTATCAGTATTAAAGCCACAACACAACGAAAACTTCCATCATAGATAATTCTGTCGAATATCTTTTCATCATATTCTAATGATATCGTACATTAAATCAATTTTTTAAAAAATCAAAATAATTCATTTTATAGAAGATGTTTGTCTACCAGTACTGCATGATGTACGAGAATTCTTCTGAAAATCATTGAATTCCTTCAATATCCATATTGACAACTTTACCCTTTTTAATCGTAAAAACTGAAGAAAATGAAGTTGAGAGAAATTGGTGTGCGGGTAGGGATTGAGGGAGGGTAGAAAAGAAAAATTAACGATTATGATTTTACGTTTAATAATTTAAGATAAAAATCGAAGAAAAATGAAATTGAGAGAAATTAGTGTGAGTATATGAGTTGATGGTGAGTAGAAAAGAAAAATTAACGATTATGATTTTACATTTAATAATTTAAGATAATTTGTATATTTAAACTTAATCGACAATATATTTATTATTATTATATTTTAAGTTTATTTTAAAAAAACTTAAATCGATCCAAATGAATATTCATATAGTGAAATATCGAATCAAACGTTGTAATGAAAATAAAGTTCGAAAAATAATATTGGAATGAAGTTGAGATTGAAAATAAACATAAACAATCACGGCTTTACGTTTTACAATTAATGTAAAATTATTTTTGATATTTAAAATTTATCGACCACATATTTATCATGGCCGTACTTCAAGATTTCTAACAAATTTTAAATTGCTTAAAATGCATATTTGTAACTTAAAATTCTAAATAAAAAAAGGGCTTAATTTAAGATAAAAACTGAAGAAAAATGAAATTGGGAGAAATTGGCGTGAGTATGGGGGTTGTGGGTCGGTAGAAAAGAAAAATTAACGATTATGATTTTATGTTTAATAATTTAAGATAATTTTTATATTTAAACTTAATTGAAAATATATTTATTGTTATCATATTGTGAGTTTTTTTTATAAAAATTTAAATCGATCCAAATGGATATTCATATCGCGAAATATCAAATCAAACGTTGTAGGAAAAATAAAGTTCGAAAAGATATTGGAATGGGGTTGAGATTGAAAATAAATATAAACAATCACGACTTTACGTTTCACAATTAATGTAAAATTATTTTTGATATTTAAAATTTATCGACATTATATTTATCATGGTCGCACTTCAATATTTCTAATAAATTTTAAATCGGTTAAAATGTATATTTGTAACCTAAATTATTGAATCAAACGTAAAAAAAGAAAAAAAAAAAAGGCTCAGGCGGCTTAGCTAAGCCATAAAGCCATTCGGCTCGGCTCGGACTATGGCTTATGAACAGTAACAAAAACCAACTCGTTGATAGTTTATATTAAATGTAAGCACGCCTTAATCAATAACTGCTAGCATAATTTTTGTTTATGTTTCGCACAAAAAGTCGAGTCTTGCTAACAATTAAAGAAAAACTCAGACGATTGTGTAAATGACAAACCTCTCGAGACAAAGTCTCAAAAATGAGTGTTTTATTGAAAATTCACAATGGATGAGAAAATAAAATGCCTCCAAGGGGCACAAGCACATCGAACAATTGAAAGTTTAAATACAGTGAATATAAAGATAATAAAAATTATATGTTCTCTGTTTGAAAGTGTTTGATCTTTGTTTTTTCTTCTATGTCGTCTCTTTCTTTTTATATTCCTTTGATGACTTCTTCATGACAAACCGCTTGGAAACTGCTTTATTGCTCCATAACTACTCGCTTTCTTTATGGTGGCTAAATGGTCGTGGAACTGCTATCTCTAACTGTTGCCATTACTCTTTGTCATTAAACCGCCTTCAACTGGGTTTCTTGAATCGTGGAATGTAATAAGAATGCTCAATAACTGCTTCAATAACCGTCATTCTGGATAACCATAATACTTTATGTTCGCTAAAACCCTAGGCGATTTGAAGGTTTGGGAGAGAATGGGGTCATCGCTCTGGGCGATTGTAAGGTACTCCATTCGCTTAAATTCTGGGCGTCTTGCAAGCTTGGGCAATGATGTTACGGTGTTTGTGGGCTTCTATTGGGTGTTTGTGGACTTCTATTGCATCCATCAATGATCTTATTTGGGCTTTTATTCTGGACTCCCCAACTGGGCTTCATTCTTTGGGCTATTTAATTTGGGTTGCACTTTTAGTGTGTTAACAGCTTAATGCTCGTGTCTTGCATCATTTTGATGACGTTGGGATAAATTATTAATTTGTCATGTGGGCCTACATATATAATTAATTATGCATGACTATCTTAAAGTTAAATTCATTTAAAGTGATATAATAAAAAATTAAAATCATTGGATTTTGGACATCTAAATAAAATGTAAGCCTAAATATGTGTAGAGACCAAAATTCATTTTAAGTAACTGTTTGGTACACATTAAAATTTTCATTTTCATTCTTCTATTCATTTTCAGTCACACATTTTTCAATAAAATAATATTTTCCATCACATCAATAATTTTTCATTCTTTTTCAACCACACATTCCATCAATCTACTATTTCAGAATTTATTCTTTCAAAATAATGTGGCTTAAACACACCCTAAATTATATTTCATGGTGGGCATAATACATATTGAAATTATATATATATGGTTATGATATTCAATTCATATGTAATTTCTCATAATTTGTTACATTTCATTAAAATAAGAATACAAAAGAAAACATATTGAAAAGAAAGATCTAAAACCCACAATCAAAAATAAGAATTACAACCAAGAATCAAGATAAATTAATCAAGAATCGAGAAGAAAGATCGAAACAATCAAATTGAAAAACAAGACAACTAAGATTTAAAGCAAGAAACCAATCAAGAGGGGATCACAAGTTGATCTTCAAGATTAAAGATTAAAGATTCAAAGTTATGAATTAATGTATGTTGCGCATCAATTAATTTTTTTAGTGGTTTGACATAGAGATTTTGGCAATTCATTCAATTTTATAAAGTTTAAATTTCATAAATATTCAACGGATGATTCGTTTGTCAGATCACATCAAATTATTATGAATAATGCTAAGTGTACATCATGGGGTTGACATCATTGTGTACATCCCATTGAAGTTCAAAAAGTTGTTGGCGGGAATTTTTTTTTTTTTTTTTTCAAATTGTCCAATGATGTGTTATCACGTGGTGCATTGTAAACGAAAATATAAAAAATGATGTATACATAACATGATTGAATTCTTCTTATACATTTTTCCAATAATCTTGCCGTGTGGGGGTCCACTTTCACTTCTTATCGTACCAAATACGTTAATATATCCAAAAGAAAAAAAAATGCATCCATCATATTGTCCTTATTACATTGCATCCATCATATTGTCCTTATTACATTGCTCTTCCATTTGCAATTCTTTTACCATAAACTAGTTAAAGCCCGTAATGCACGGGTTGTGGTACTTTTGAAAGTTATGTTAATGTCGAAATTAATGGGCAGGCTAAACTATTTAGATTGGAAGATATTTTGGCTCCAATACATGTTTTCAATGTATTGATGCCTTATTAAAGAGATAATAAAATTCAATCAAACCCTCATTTTTCTACCTATTGAGATAAGTCATTATGTTTCATTCATCTCGTACTCATAGGATTTCCAATTACATGTATCAGTTGCACCAATATTTAATTTCCTTACAAAGATCCTATGCAAGATGTATGTAGTTAGGACTAATTAATTAATTAATTAATGATAATACAATGCAGAATTTAGGATAAATCAATGGTTTCTATCAGTATTAAAACCACAACAAAATGAAAATTTCCATAATAGAGGCAAAAAGAATGACAAACGATCACCTAATTTCATAAATTTCTTCAAATATCTTTTCAGCATGTTCTAGAGATACCTTACATTAAATTAATTCTAAAAAAAAATCAAAAAAATCTACTTCATATAAGATTTTGTCTACCGTACTGCACGATGTAGGAGGAGTTTTCTAAAAATCATCGAGTTCCTTCAATGTCCATTTTGACGTCATAAGTTTACCCTTTTTAACTGTAAAAATTGAAGGAAAATGAAATTGAGAGAAATTGGTGTGAGTATGGGGATTGAGGATATGTAGAAAAGAAATATTAATGATTATAATTTAAGATAAGAATTGAAGAAAAATGAAATTGAGAGAAATTAGTAGGGTTGAGTGTGGGTAGAAAAGAAAAATTAACAATTATGATTTTATTTTTAATAATTTAAGATAATTTGTAAATTTAAATTTAATCGATAATGTATTTATTATTATCACATTTTAAGTTTTTTCAAAAAAAAAAATAAAATTAAATTAAATCGATCCAAATGGGTATTCATATTGTGAAATATCGAATCAAATGTTGTAGGAAAAATAAAGTTCAAAAAAATGACATTGGAATGTGGTTGAGATTGAAAAGAAACATAAACAATCACGACTTTACGTTTCACAATTAATATAAAATTATTTTTGATATTTAGAATTTATCGACCATATATATATTATGGTCGTACTTCAAGATTTCCAACAAATTTTAAATCGCTTAAAATACATATTTGTAACTTAAAATACTGAGTCAAACGTTAAAAAAAATCGGCTTAATTTAAGATAAAAATTGAAGAAAAATGAAACTGAGAGAAATTAGTGTGAATATGGGGGTTGATGGTGAGTATAAAAGAAAAATTAACGATTATGATTTTACGTTTAATAATTTAAGGTAATTTGTATATTTAAACTTAATCGATAATATATTTATTATTATCACATTGTAAGTTTTTTTTATAAAAATTTAAATCGATCCAAATGGATATTCATATCGCGAAATATCGAATCAAACGTTGTAGGAAAAATAAAATTCGAAAAAAGAATATTGGAATGAAGTTGAGATTGAAAAGAAACATAAACAATCACGACTTTACGTTTCACAATTAATGTAAAATTATTTTTGATATTTAAAATTTATTGACCATATATTTATCATGGCCGTACTTCAATATTTCCAACAAATTTTAAATCGCTTAAAACGCATATTTATAATCTAAAATAATGAATCAAACGTAGTACAAAAAAAAAAAGCGGCTAAGGCGGTTTAGCCGAGCCGAGCCAAAAAGCCATTCGACTCAGCTCATGACTTGTGAACAGTAAAAAGCAACTCCCTCTTTTATATTAGTTATATAGATACCTTCTTGTGGATACAATATTACTAACATGACCTTTTATTTACAAAACCCATTTTTCTGATAATCAATTGACCATGAAAGTTAGAAGTTGCGTAGGATGATTGAATTGCTTCGTTTAAATATTTTAGGATCAAATTTGAACGCTTTCATATGTTAATTCGGATCGAATAAGATAATGAATAAATATGTTCTATGGATAAGTTTATCTAATGATTTTTTACAGTCATATTTATTTCAATGTGCTGAATATGATTCGAAAGACTATATATAGCATGACAAACGTGTATTGAGGATGGGGTAGCAAATAGTTGATATATATGCATATTTCAAGTATGACCATATGACTGTGTTTATATGTTAACTAAGCAAGTAGTTTAGCAATACATCTTGGGTACCAGGAATTTTACTGTACTTTGCACTATCCAATAAACGCAAGTTAGAAGAACATGAACCGGTGATGGTGACCAAAGAATGTAGCGCCAGAATCCAAAAAAGCCACCTCTAAAGTTAAAAGACCCATGGAGTTTTACTGTACTTTACACTATTGGAGATTGCTATTTTGTTAAAGCTTTATGCAATTTAGGTGCAAGTATTAATTTGATATCGCTTTCTATTTTCAGTAAACTCGGATTGGGAGATGCTAAAGCAAGTACGGTAACTCTTTAGCTAGCTGATCGATCACTTACTCATCCACGAGGGATCATTGAAAACGTATTGATTAACAAGAAAAAAATCATCTACCCAGCTGATTTTCTCATTCTCTACATGGAAGAGGACAAAGATATTCCACTCAAATTAGGCCGACCATTCTTAGCCACATGGAGAGCTCTTATTGATGTCCAGAAGGGTCAACTTATTTCGAGATTTGGTGAAGAACAGATTTCTTTCAATGTCTTTAAGGCCATGAAATTCCCGACCGAGTTAGACAGCTGCTTTCATATATATGTGATCGAGAAGGTGGCCCAAGACACATTTCTGCTTACATAACATGTTGGATACATATGAGGCATGCATTGCACACTCTCAATTTACTCACATTGATTCTCTTGAGATCGAGGCATGTGCAAGGTATTTGGAGACCAATTTACCGTACACACGTATGTTGACCTATGGTTGATTTCGAGTTTTGATTATAACAAACAAATTATTCTTATATCTAACATTTATATTCGAGTCTTCATTGATACATGTTGCGAACCTGGTGGAAATCGAGCATTCACAATCAAGATTGGAAATCGAGTACTCGTGTTAAAACAATAAAAGACAAATCTAGCATTTGCGCTAAATTCAAGATCAAGCAACAAAACGTACAATTGTGCCAAATCCATTGAAGACATTAGACTTAGATAATTTTATTACATATGTCAAAGGTAAGACACTTTAATTCTTAGCAATGAGTCACTACAAGCTCGTAAGTTGAATCTTTTATGCATGATAGAAACTTTTCACTAAAACACTTGCATTTTTTTTTTCGATGTGACAAAAAAAATCTTCACTTGGCTTTTTGAATTCATTACCAAGGACACTCATTTTGAAAAAGTGAAAACATCCCTAAAGAATCTACATTTGCTAAAATAATAAAGAAAAAAGCATACCAGAGATTTCTGCTCTGGCGGACGTTCGGTGATGTTAGCGGACGTTCGATAAGTATGGCTAACGTCTGGTAGTCCAACGATCGAATTTTTAACCGTTTTGATTTGTGATGCACGACGGCTAGTTTAGTCATCCGGTAAGTTGGCAGACGTCGGATAGAGGTCGTCAGTCCGGTTGGACAGTGAATTTCACGTTTTCAACTACTATAAATATCAACTCACCTACCATTTATAATGACAACCTTTGAGCTAACATTGTATTGATTTCTCATATTAGTTATTATCAAATCATTTTGCTATTGAAAAATATTTGACCAAATTAATTCTTGAAAATCATTCCATACATCAAAGATTTTCACACCTAACACTTGAGCTTTACTCATTGCTATCTATTAAAGTTTTAGCCTACTTCTCTTATTGTACTCAACTTTGGAATCATCATTCATTAAGAAGAGAACATTTCATTTGTAAAGTTATTTGAATTGTGGGTCGTGTTGAGATCCTGAAAAGCTCAACACTGTAAAATGATCGGTGTTCCTTACTTGTAAGTCACCAGAAGCTTAGTAAAGAGTTAGATTATACCACAAGTCAATCAACATAGTGAAATTGACCTTACTCGTGGAAAAAGCTTGGTAACAGAGCATGTAGATAATTGCATTGGATCAAACCTCAATAATTATATCGTTTACACTCTTTATCCATCTTTACTTATTGTCTTCATATTCGTGTTTGCTATTTAAATTACTTTATCTTCTTATTACGCGCTTGATTTTAAGTTAGTTTCTCGGAAAAAAATCAGAAACTAATTCACCCCGACACCCCCCCTCTTGGTTAGCTATTCTTGGACTTTCAATTAGTATCGGAGCTAGGTACTCATTTTCAAATATTTCACAATCTTGAGTAATGGATAATCCAATGTTTCAAAATCATGATGGGCATTCCACAAATTGACCTTCCTTCTTTGATGGCATACACTATAATTATTGGAAGGCTAGGATGATGATTTACAATCAATCTATTGATTACAACATTTAGGAAGTTGTTGAGTATGGTCCTTATAACTCTACCAAGACCATTAAGATAGACTGTCAACCTGATCAAGCTATTCCCAAACCTAGAGAAGAGTACGACAAAGAAGACAAAAGAAAATTATCCTTAAATGCCAAAGCCAAGAACTTGCTATATTGTGCATTAGATAAAATGAATTTAACCGCATTAGTACTTGTGAATCCGCATATGATATTTGACATGTACTTGAAGTTACTCATATTGGCACTAGTAAAGTTAAAGAAACAAAAATTAATATGTTCGTCAAAGAATTTGAAAATTTCGTTATGAAACAAGATGAATCTATTGTTGATACGGTAACTCATTTTACGGACATTGTAAATGGTCTAAAAGGATTTGATCATAAATCTACTAATGGTGTACTTGTAAGCAAAATGCTTAGGTCACTTTCAGAGGAGCCCTTTAAGGATGTTGATAGAGAATACCAAGGATGTGAATACATATCCCTTGGAAGAACTCTATGGAACCTTGATGACCTACAAACTTAACAATGCCGAAATCAAGGAAAAGCAAATAAGAATCAAATAAATCTCCTAAACGCCAAATTGCTCTAAAAGTGACACTTGATGAAGGAACAACAAATAACATGAGCGATAAAGAGCTCAATGACTTGGTCTTTCTTGTCAAAAAATGGAGAAGTTTTCGAAATAATAGAAACTTTCAAAAGAATGAAGAAAAGAGCGAAGAAAGATGTAAGAAAATCATTTGCTATGATTGTGACAAATCCGGTCACAAGAGAATCGAGTTTTCAAACAAAAAGAAGATCATCAAGAAGAAGACACTCCAAGTGACATGGGATGAAAGGATGATGATGATCGCGATGAAGATGAAAGTTAAGAAAAAATCACCAACATGTGCTTCATGACAATCGATGATGAGGTAAACTCGATTGACAAACTCTCATATGATGATTTATCTTCCTCTTATGATGAAATGTTAGAAGAATTTGAAAAACTCGCCCTTAGTCATTCTATTCTTAAAGGGAAACACAATTTATTAAAAAGTGAAATGGAGGAAATTTTGGAAACCAAAAAGAAAAATATTGACTATGATTCATTATACAAAGAAAATTGCTCTTTAAAAGAAAATGTAGAAGATTTGAGAAAAAAAAAATGTTTTTAAATTCACCTAAGGAAAGAAGAATTTTGATTTAATTGTTGGTAATCAAAAATGTGTTTTTGATAAAGGATGCATTGGATATAAACCATTTTTAAAACAAAAATCTCTGGAAAATTTATTTGTCAAAGTTTCAAATATAAATTCCTCAAAAACCACTTGTACCTTTTACAACAAGGATGGACATATTGTCTACAATTGTCTAACCAAAACGAAATACACTTTGAAAACAAGTGGACTTGAGGACCTACTAAAACTAACTACTAAGGACCCAAGCTTGTGTGGGTACCAAAAATCAAAAGTTGAATTGTTATTGTAAGTACCAAAGAAAATGACGAGCAAATGGTTCTTGGATAGCGGATGCTCAAACACATGACCGGAGATAAGATTTTACAGAGACAATGAAAAAGGTAAAATAATTGGAATAGGAAATATTGGTGATCATCTCTCCACTTCTGTTGAAAATGTACTTTTGGTGGATAGCCTCAAACATAATTTACTTAGTACTAGTCAATTATGATAAAGGCTATCATATTAAATTTGATTTTCCTTATAAAGGATGCTACATCAAAAGAGGTGATATTCATAGAAAGCCATATAAAAGATGTTTATATCATAAATATCAAATTTGATAATAATGAAAAATGCATTTTGAGTTTGAAAGAAGATACTTGGTTATGACATGGAAGATTAGGTCAAGTTAGCATGGACCTTCTATCAAAAATTTTCAAAAATTGTTTTGTCAAATGATTTCCAAACTTATAGTTCGAAAGAGATAAAATTTGTGATGCTTGTCAATTTGGTAAACAAGTAAAAAGCTCTTTTAAGCCTAAAGTATACTCTACAACTACAAAACTACTGCAACTTCTTCCCATGGATCTCTTTAGACCATCTAGGGTCAGTAGCTTGGGCAGTAAACATTATGTTTTTGTAATTGTTGATGATTTTTCTAGATCTGCTTGGGTCATATTTTTGAATTTAAAATAAGAAGCTCTAAAAGCCTTTGATATTAAAGGTTTCATGGTTATGTTGATGAATTAGTTATTAGTAAAGGGACTAGAAAGTGTAATTAGTTCCAATTGACTTAAGGAATAATTTGGAAGATTTATTCAAGTATCGAGAAATTTAGTTTAAGTATTATAGCATTTGATATTAAAGGTTTCTTGGTTTGATAGTGGCTAAATTGTTTATTCATATTGTATTTCAGGTGGTGACGTGTAAAACTGGGGTTAAAACTGATTATTGTATGAGAATCCATGATCCTAGTATATTTGTCATTCATTATAACACATTAACTTACATTCAACGTAATTTTCATTTAATTTAGTTAATTCATTCATAATTGCATAAGTAGATTAATTTAGATATAATTTAGTCATAAACACATCATATTATTCTTGTTTCAGATAAGGTCGCGATAAAATTGAATATCAATCTATGTGGGATGATTCTTGGACACAAATCCACTTTATTATTTGTTAATGAACCGTACACTTACATTAATTTTAATTTGAAATATATTTTCGTGATCAAGTTTTTGGCTCCGCTACCGGGGTTTTAGTTTAATTTTATTTACCTCGACAATAATTCGAACATTTTATGCTATTTATTTATTTAATTTAATTTTAATTATCTAAGTGCTACTATTGTTTTTCTTTTAGATATTGTATGTGAAGGTCGCATGACGGTGAATTGATTCATGCTTATCCAGAAATAGAATGCACTTTTCATCGTTGACAATGGGAAGCAACATCAACACAACAAAAAGACCAAAAATGGAAAGTACAAATGGTTAACGAGCATAACAATCAAGTAGTTCGGGCCAACGAAGATGAAGTTGTTGATGAGGAAAGTATGCTTGTTGGGGATTTCATGACGCCACAGATCATTTAGAGTCAATCCAACATCATCTACCCTCCGTTTGGGCAGCCTAATTTTCTACTGAAGACCAACGTTATACATTTATTCCAGAATGGACATTAGTTTTATGGCAGAGCTGACGAAAATCCTCATATACAGTCTCTTGATTCTTATAGATGTGTCAATATTTACGATATAAGGGTATTTTAGATAATGCTATTAGACTGAGGCTATTTCAACACACTTTGCATGACAAAGCACTTGAGTGGTTAGATTATCAATCCATCGCCAATATTAGCACGTGGAATGACCTACCCTAAAGGTTATGCACAAAATTCTTCCCACATGCCAAGATAGCAAAATTGGAGTATGATATATCTATCTTTCGCCAAAGTAATTCAGAATCTTTAGATGAAACTTGGAGCATGTTCAAGAACATGCTACAGAAGTGTATTCATCACGGTATTAGCAAAGGACTCTAGGTCTAATATTTGTAGGTGGGATCGCTTCTATCATTCAAAAGCACGGTGGATTCTTCGTCTAACAGCTCGTTGTCTACAAAGACAATTTATGAAGTTTTGAAGTTATTCGATACAGTGGCTAGAACTTTATCCTTGTGGGCTTCTGACCGAGTTGTTTAAAAGAAAGCGTCGGGTATGTACGAAGTGGATGCTTACTCAACTTTATTTGAGAAGATAAACTCATTATTTCATAAGGTGTAAATCATATCATATATAGCTAATGCAGCACAAGTAAAGTTGTGAAGAATGTGGAACTAATCATAATACAACAGATTGTCCTGTTATGGGATAATGAATGGAAAAAGTGGATTTTTCTCAATGGGGACAATGTCAACAAAATAATTCAAATTTAGATACTTACAATTCAGGTTGGAGGAAGCACCCAAATTTTTCTTAGGCTAATTAGAATTAGAATTGGCTGTAGGATCAGTTTCAACAGCGCGAGAAGAAATTTTTGTTGGAAGATATGTTCAAGAAATTTATGGAAAAAAAACAAATCAATACATGGAAGCTAATAATCAGTTAATGAAGTAGACTAAAACAACTCTTCAAGATCAGAGTGTTGCAATTAAAAACTTGGAGTCTCAAGTGGGGCAGATGGAACTCTTTATGAATGGCAGGGCACTAGGTTCATTACCCATCAACTAAGGAGAGTTCAGATACACCACGTGTTAGGGCAACAACTCCTATCAATCCTTACGAGAATCCTATTATATTTCCACAGAGGTTGAAAAAGCACAAATTTGATCAACAGTACACTAAATTTCTTGAGATTTTCAAGAAACTCCACATCAACATCCTATTTGCCGATGCATTTATCCAAATACCGAGTTATGCCAAGTTCCTAAATGACATCTGATAAGTGTATTTTATACACTTATTTAGGCTCCAAAACAATGACATTTTATCATTCTTCTAATGAGATTATAGCCTAATTTATAATATAATATGTTATTAGGTGAAACTCGATAGAAGATGAAGAATTGGAGAAAAGAATGCAAAATTGGCGAAAAAGAGGCAAGATCCAAAGTTTGGGGACTGAAGTGCAAATGCTCAAAAGTTGTGTAGAAACTCATGATGAAGATTCGAGAGTACTAGGAGTCAATTGGATAAAGGAAGATGTTAAAGGGATAAAATATCTTTAAAATATGATTACACATCAATTTAGGATTGAAAGAGTTATGCATCGGTTTTTAGACTCATGTTGTGATCCATATTGGACATAGAAAACGATCTAATTAGAAGACAACTTCTGAAGAACAGTTGTAGCCCTTTGAGTTAGCTTTCCAACACATCTTGAATTACCTCAATTAGATATCAGAAGAATTATGATAAAAATACTGAAGAGAACGCAAAATGACAGCAAGGCAGCGCTAACGCCCAAGCGCTACCTACCTAGCGCTCAGGCGCCCGAATGCTGAAAATTAATAGATTTCCAGCGCCCAAGTGCTGTCCTATAGCGCTCAAGCACTGCGCACCGTCATAGATTTTAGGTTTTTATTGTTTGGGCCGCAAAAACTCCACAAAAGACTCCAAATTAGCCAAGAACGTGTAGGAAAGTATAAATAGATCTAAGGATACATTGAAAAGGGGGTTCCCACACATTGAAAAGAGGGTTCCACACTTTGTAACATTGAGAGAAAAATACAAGATCGAAGAGGAAGGATTCGAGTTCAAATCAAAGATTGGAAGTGGAAGAAGATCTTGGTGCAAGAGCTGATTCTTTTCCATCTTTTTATCATTTAAATCTGGTGATGTATTCGAATTTAGTTATTTATTTCATTATTTTGATTATGAGTAGCGAAATTCATTATTAGGGCAAATAATGTAATCTATTGAAACCCTTAGTTCTTTAATTCATGAATTCTGAGGTTTATTCTTCCATGTGTTGATTTTATTATGATTGCAATGCATTGAATTACCTGATCAATAATTTGATGATCTATTGAGTTTCTTACGAATCGAGAGATGAGTTTGAGACTTAGAACGTGTAATAAAATTCGATAACAAGGTATAACGTGTAGAGATATCTATACTAAGTGATGCGTTCGTTATACGAATTCCTAGTGCCATAACTCGTTTAACTAAGGGTAATTCACATAGAGATATGGAATTAAATTAGTTAAATAGGCTCAATGAGAACTCGAGAGGGGTAAATTGAATACCGTAGGAGAATTCGACCGAACACTACGCTAGGCTAGAATCTTGAGTTGGGAAATAAGGTGATCATTAGATGAAATTATTTTGCCCTAATATATCTTACATACATGAATCTTTGATCCATTTGTTTTTGTTATTTCATCATAATTTTCATTAGTTTTAGGCATTTAGTTCATTTAAGAAAATCAATCTTTCCAACTATCATAATTCCTTATTTGATTTACTTCCATTAAATAAGAGTTAGAAAATCAGATTAAGACTAAAGTATAGTCCTCGTGGGAACGATAATTCGGACTCTTAGGTCCACTATATTACTTGTTATGATATCGTACACTTGCGATATAAAAATACGCAATAAGTTTTTAGCTCCTATCCAATAAACACAAGCTAAATGAACATGGAACTGTGATGTTGAATGAGGAGTGTAGCGCCAAAGTTAAAAGACCCATTGAGTTTTACTGTACCTTGCACTACTCAAGATTTCTATTTTGTTAAAGCTTTATGCAATTCAGATGCAAGCCTTAATTTGATGCCACTTTTAGTTTTCAGGAAACTCGAATTAGGAAAGTCTAAAACAACTACGGTAACTCTTCAGCTAACTGATCGATCCCTTACTCATCCACGAGGGATCATTGAAGATGTATTGATTAGGAAACATTTATCTTTCCAGCGATTTTTTCAATTTTGACATGGAAGAGGACAAGGATTTTCACTCATATTGGGCTAAACATTCTTAGCCACGGGGAGAGCTCTTATTGATGTCCAGAAGGGTCAACTTATTTTGAGACTTGGTAAAACATATTTCTTTCAATGTATTCAATGCCATGAAATTCCCTACTAAGTCAGACAGTTGCTTGCAGATAGATGTGATCAAGAAGATGGTCCAAGACACATTTATGCTACATAACCTGTCAGATAAATGTGAGGCATGCATTGCACACTCTCAATCTACTCACATTGAGTCTCTTGGGATCGAGTCATGTTCAAGGTATTTGGAGACTAATTTACCATACACGCGTAAACGCTATTTTGAGAAGTTGGGAACAGGTCCTACAAATCTATTACCATCCATTCACCAACCTCCAAAATTGGAACTCTAGCAACTACAACCTCATCTCTGATACGCTTACTTAGGGGAGTCATCTATACTGTTAGCAATAATTTAAAACTCATTCAGCAAGGTAGAGGAAGAGAGGCTATTACGGGTACTCAGGGACAATAAGACAGCCATAGGATGGTCCATTGTAGATATTAAAGGAAATAGCCTTTCACTATGCATGCATAAGATTCTCATGGAGGAGAATTTTCAATCAAGTGTAGATAGCCATCGAAAGCTTAATCCAAATATAAAAGATATAGTTAGAGCAAAGGTACTCAAACTCCTGAATACGGGTATCATTTACTTAATATCAGACAGTACATAGATCAGCCCAGTTTAGGTTGTGCTGAAGAAGGGTGAAATTATGGTGGTGCAGAATGAAAAGAATGAGTTAATTTCCATTAGGACTGCTACATGATGGAGACTTTGCATTGATTATCTCAAACTCGATAGTGCCACTCAGAAAGATCACTTTTCGTTCTATTTACCGATCAGATGTTGGAGAGGCTGGCATGACAATCACACTATTGCTTCCTTGATGAATATTCTCGATATAATCATATTCCAATAGCATCCGATGATTAGGAGAAGACCACTTTTACTTGCATCTATGGTACATTTGCTTACCTTAGGATGCCATTCGGTTTGTGAAATGCTCCTGCTACCTTTCAGCATTGTATGATGGTGATCTTCTTTAACATGGTGGAGAAATTCATAAAAATCTTCATGGATTACTTCTCGATGTTTGGATCGTCTTTTGATGAATGTTTGGAGCATTTGAGTTTGGTATTACATCAATACAATGAGACCGACTTGCTATTGAACTGGGAAAATGCCACTTCATGGTACAAGAGGAAATTGTATTGGGACATTACATTTCAGCCAATGGGATAGAGATGGATAAAGCAAAAATCCAGATTATTGAGAAATTACTGCCATCTACATCATGTAAGGGTGTTCGCAGTTTCCTTGGGCATGTTGGGTTTTATCGATGCTTCATTAAAGATTTCTTAAAGACCACAAAGCCTCTATGCAACTTGCTAGCAAAGGATGTCAATTTTGACTTTTCTACAGAGTGTTTATTGGATTTCAACACTTTAAAAGAGAAGTTGACCTCAGCCCAGTGATCATTGCACAGGTTGGACTTTGCTATTCAAATGAATGTGTGATGCGAGTGATTATGCCGTAGGGGCCTTACTGGGACAGTGAAGAAATAAAATATTTCATGTGATCTACTATGCAAGAAAAACCATGAATGACGCGTAGATTAACTATGCCACCACTGAAAAAGAGCTTCAAGTTGTGGTCTATGCCTTTAATTAAATTTTGATCATATCTTGTTTGATCAAGGGTTAGTCTACATCGATCACGCCGCCTTAAAATATTTGATGACAAAGAAGGATGCTAAACCAAGATTGATTCATTGGGTATTACTTCTGCAAGAGTTCGATTTGAGGAATAGGGACATGAAGGGCATAAAAAATTTGGTAGTTGATCACTTATCTCGACTTGAGCCCGGCAAGCTGAAGAAGTCAGTATAGATAAATGAGATTTTTCCCAACGAACAAAGAGGCGCCATTGTTTGCTGATATAGTGAATTATTTGGCCAAGTCTATCACTCCGCATGATTATTCAAGTCATCAGCGAAATAAATTATTTTTTGACTTGAAGTATTATTTTTGGAAGGATCCTATTCTCTAAAGGCTAGGGGAAAATCAAATTATACGACGATGTGTTCTTGAGGATGAAATATCTTAAATATTGGAGCAGTGTCATTCATCTGCATACGCGGGACACGTTGGAGCATCAAAGACAGCTGGTAAAGTTTTACTGTCTCAATTCTGTTGGCCTTTACTCTTTTGGGATGCTTTTGAGTTCATGAAAAGGTATGACAGATACACACACAAGAAACATCTCTAGAAGGAACGAGATGCATTTAAATATCTTTTTAGAGGTTGAGCTTTTTGACGTATGGGGAATTGACTTTGAATTTGAAAGGCCTTGAGAAAAACCCATGCATGGGTAGCAGCACTCAAGGTCTCATTGTTCAAATTTAATCACCTCCAATATAATGCATCTAAATGTTTGACATTTATTCTTATTTATATTTAGTACTATATAATCGAAGTACAACCTCTTGTCTGGCTCAATCCATGACTGCCTTGTTGAGGGACAACATGCCACTATAGCTGAGGTCGTGTCGTATTAAGATGTAGAGGCATGTGCATGCAAACTCCCATAGTCTTACTAACCTAAATATTTTAAATGATTCGTAGGTCATGTCTAGCTAAGTGGTCCTGATTTTTAAATCTATATTGTTTAATCTGTTAAACACGTTATAAGTGTACCATTAATTAACCACAAAGCCAAAATTGTTATAAATTCACAAGTTGAGACCTTACTAATAGATTTTAAAGTTTGTGCAAAGTAAGATCATATTACTTTAATATAAGGGTAATTGGCGCAAAACGTTCCTACCTTTGAAGGTTTTTGGTGCAGTACGTCCCTACCTTTCACATTTTTTTGCGCAGAATATTCTTTTTACCAATTTTTAACATAAAATAACCATTATACCCTCCTATATAAATAAAAAAAAAGAAAAGAAAAGAAAAATAAAGAAAAAATTGCAATATGCTCCTAAATGTTTTAAAAAAAGCAAATCAGTCCAAAAAAGTGGCTATTTTTTGCCCTTTTTTCCAGCCTAAATATGTCCAAATTTCGATAGCCTCTGACCACCTAAGTCACCGTATGTTGACATCGGTCAATAGCCATCCAATTCTCCCTTCAATTACTTCCCAACCACTCCCAATTTCATCAACTATAGTGGTCGGAATTAATGCTGAAAGTTCACTGTCCTCAAGTCTAAAAATCGTCGAAAATTACATTTCGACCACCCCCATGATCGGAACTCACCTCCTATCAATTGCCTATCATCAGACGACACACCCATGTCAACAATTTACAACAAACATCAACAAAAAAATAAATTAATTTCATGCCAGACGCGACATAGCTTGCAAACTTTTCAAATTTCAGTGCTGTCCAGAACACCCATGGTTGCAGACCACTTGGGCTAGATCCATCTTCACCAGGCACACCTAGACCAACCATGGGTCTAGGTCAATTTTGACCTGAAGCCGTTCAATTCATTGGAGAAATACTATGTTCCAAAAATTGTAATTGGATTTCGATATGAAGTTCTAACAAATCCATGCAAAATTGTGGAAGACCCATAGGTGGAATAGCTTCGCCATGATGATAGTGTGTTGAATGGAATGGTCCACAACCATGGGTCAAAAGGACGACGCTGGAATCAGCCAAGTTCAGTGCGCGACGCGATAGTCGTGACATCGTTATTTTCAGTTTCAAATGGAACCTATTGGATAAGTGTTTTGGATGAATTGCCTACATGGTTGAGATCGTCTGGGTGTGGGCAACCGGATGGTGGTGGTCTGCAATCCTGTTGCTGGCCGGAGGTACGACTTCCAACAACTTGTCCATTTTTCAGTAGCTGATTTTGCTTGCTGATTTATGCCGAATTATTGGATGATATGGGGAATTCTTGGGATGGGATTTGAGAGGGTGTTGAGGAGATTGTGTTGATACCAATATCCAGAGGTTGTGGCGGTGGAGAAGAGTAGATGTGGTAATCAGACGGTGAAGGTGGTGGAGGGAGGTGGAGGAGAAGAGAGAGTGTGTTTTTGTTATTTTTAATATTTTCATAAGTTTTGGATTGATTTGCATTTTTAAAAAAAGTTTAGGAGTAGATTGTAATTTATTCTTTATTCTTTATTTTTTGTTTTATTTATATAGGAGGTATATTAGTCATTTAATGTTAAAAATTAGTGAAAAGGACGTTGAACACAAAGAATGTGAAAGGTATGGACGTTCTGCGCCAAAAAAGAAAGGTAATGACGTTTTTTACAAAAACTTTCAAAGGTAGGGACGTTTTGCACCAATTACCCTTAATATAATTTAAAATCAATCTTATCCGCATAACCATTTACCAATTGGATTGAGCAGCAAATAGTAAATAAGCACAAATCAAGAAAGTCAGCGTTCTTTAGTTTGCATATCCCACCATGTGTCCAAGTCCCTTTTAAACCATTTACCTTTCTACAACAACATTTCCCCAACGTCTGGTCAAACTGGGTTGCAAAGTGATCTCCTTTGTTATCAAAGCAAAGTGATCTCATACATTATACAATTTTAGAAACCAAGAAACAAGTGTAAACAAATTTTATATATCGTTCTTGATAAGTGTATTTTATACATTTATTCGGGCTCAAAAATATTGATATTTTGTAATTCTTTTAATGAAATTATAGCCTAATTATTATATAATGTGTTATTAGGTGAAACTCAATTAATTGAAGTGAAATTAAAAGAAAGAAGCGAAAATGACGAGATCCAAATTTGGGGGGCTAAAGCGAAAATACTCAAAATTTGTGTCAAAGCTCACGATGAAGATTTGAGAATGGTAGGGGTCAAATGGATACAACTAAAGATCAAAAGGAATGAAAACAAATCAATTTTCAACCGCACAAGAATGTCCAAATTTTTAGTTAGAGATAGAGACCCATTTTTGGCCCAATAAACACTCGAATTGAAAAGAGATATTTCTATGAAAGTTGTAGCCCTTTGAGTTATCTTTCCAAATCATTTTGAATTGTCTTAATCACATATCAATAGCAAAAGGTATGATAAAAATACTAAATCATACGCAGGTTGGACAGCGACTCAGCGCCCAGGCGCTGAGACGCTAGTTTTTTTAGGGTTGCTGTTAGGCCGTGAGAAGCCCAGAAATTACCAATGATGATTAGAGAAGTATAAATAGACCTAATGAGACACTAATAGGGGAGTTCCACAATTTGAAAAAAAGAGAGAAACAATAAAAGACCGAAGAGCAAAATCAAAAGAAAAAATTCATCGCTGGATTCAAGATCAAAGTAAAGATTGCAAGAGAAAAAAGACCTTTGTGTAAGAGTTTATTCTTTTCCATATATTTATTCCAATAATCCGGTGATGTATTCAAATTTATTTATTTGTTTATCTTTTTACATTATGTGTAATTAAACTCTAAATTAGAGTAAACAATGAAGTATTTTAAGACCCTTAATTCTTTAATTCTAGATTTCTGTGGTTTATTCTTTTATGTGTTGGTTTTATTATGAGTTTAATGCATTAAATTATTTGATCAATAATTTGATGATTTTGTGAGTCTCTTACGAATCGAGAGGTGAGTTCAAGATTTAGACCGCATAATAAAATTCGGTAAAGTAGTATAACGTATAGAGATACATATACTAATTATTGTGGTCATTATAGAAATTTTTAGAACTATAATTTGTTTAACTAAGGGTAATTCATATAGAGACATGCAACTGAATTAGTTAAATAGACTCAATGAGAACTCGAGATGGGTAAATTGAATACCATAGAAGAATTCAACCGAACACTACATTAGGCTAGAATCTTGAATTATGAATTAAGGTGATCATTACATGAACTTGTTTTGTCCTAATATTTATTATGTATTCGAATCTTCTATCAATCATTATGTGAAATCTAATTATACTTTCCATTAGTTTAAGTTTTTTATTTTACAAAAGAAAATAATATTCACAACTATTATCATCCATTATTTGTTTACTTTCATCAAATAAGAGTTAGGAAAAGTAGATTAGGACAAAAGTATAGTCCTCGTGGGAACAATAATCCGGACTCAAATGTCCACTATATTACTTGTTACGATATCGTATACTTGAGATATAAAAAACGTAACAAGTTTTGGCGCCGCTGTCGGGGACTGTTTACTTTTAGTCATAGTTTATTTTATTTTTAACTATTATTTTATTTTATTTGTTACTTACTTTTCTTTATTTTCTATTTTATATCGTTTAACTAACCCTATACAATTTCAATCTATCTTGTGTTGGTATTCTCTCTTTGTACTTTTCAGATATTATGCATGGTTCTAATATTGGTAAAGTAACAAAGTTGTTGCAATGACAAATCTCTACACGGATTGTCAAGATATGCTTGGAGGATATCCAAGTTGAGAAAATTGTTACACGGTGTATTATACTGAAAAATGCTTGTTATCTAGTTTACACATGCCGAAACTTATACGAGATGCGAAAAGATATTTTTAACTATAGAGGGTTGGGAATTGAATCAACTTATAAATTCATGATTGTTTACTTAGTTCTTCACACATACACGTCAGTTTTGCAATTGAAGAGTGGATATTGACTTGGTATTGTGAATTTGAAATAGTTTGTAAATTTAGTACTGTAATTTCAAATATTAAGATAAAAAGTTAGATTGTCTAACCAAATATTTTTGCATTCTTGTGTATTTATTGTTTTTAAGGTTATAGTATTGTTTGAGTACAAACAAACACTACAACAGAACTCCCAACACCCAACAAGAACTCTCTCTCTCTCTCTCTCCCCCTCCCCAACAGACCTAAACTCAAACACATAGACTACATAAACTTATCTAGGGTAAATTGAAATGAAGCAAAACTTCCTTTCAGTTTTGCTTCTCTTCCTTATTATTTCCCTTGTCAGCACCTCATATTCAACTGCCCGCAAGTTGGCTATCACAAGCAAACAAGGTAAGAAATAAAACAATGAGATCCGGCTTCAAGTAATTTTTGCATCAGTTTTCTCTTCCTCGTTGAAAAATAAAAATAAAAAAAAGTTCATCTTGTTCAAGAGAAGCAGGTGTGAAGATCAGCAACATGGATTTTCATCTACACAAGGAGACCACTAATTTTTTTGATGTAATTTCCTAAAGTCCCTTCTTCAAATTTTTTGACGACTACTATGAAATAGTAACAATCATTAATAATATGTAAAAATGAACACATGTGAAAAAACAGATAACTAAGCCAATATCTTTTACGTTTTCTTTTATTCACATCATCAACGCCTAGTAAAAACATAGTCTGATGAAGAAACAAAATTAGAATATCGATACTCCTTTTCTTTGTAAAGAAAGAATACCCAAAGACACAAAACAAAACATATACAACTGAATGAATAAATTAATTTGCTTTCCAAAAAGCCTTTAAATTTAAACAAAATTCCTCAAATATCAAAAACAAATGTGGGTTTTTCAGCAGCAATATTAGACAACAAATATTTATCGGTTGGCTAAAAAAGATAGCACATTTTACATTCTTCAGCAAAAAGGTTAAATCTTTAAAGATCAAGGAAAGAATAAAGATTACAACCTACCTTACACAATAGAGAAGCAGTTCCTAAATGAGAGATACGGATACCAAGAGCCAGGAGGCGAAACTAGAAGGGACGCCCAATTGAAACTTGAAGCCGATTTCAACTGTCTCTACTCTCCAGAATCTCCACTCTACCTGCCTTTAGGTCTTGAAGCCAATTGTTTACCTCTAACGTTAATTGGGCCAATGAAAGGGGAAAACTAGGAAGCGGAACTGGAAGGGACACCCAATTGAAACTAGAAGCCGATTTCGACTATCTCTACTCTCCATAATCGCTCCAGAATCTCCATTCTAGGTCTTGAAGTCGCTTCTAACGTTAATTGGGCCAATGAAAAGGAAAAACTAAACGTGAATTGGGTCACGTTTGCAGCGTGTATTTGTGTACAATTGGACCGCGCAAGCCGTATTATTTGGTCAAAAATCTAGTATGTATTTTTTACGGCGTACACAAATGCACGCCGTAAATTGTCCAATCTTACGGCGTGTAAAAAATGTACGTCGTAAATACTCTATGCAATTGATCATTTACGGCACATATTTTTTGCACGCTGTAAAAATTCTATTTTTACGGCACGCGTTAATTGCACGCCTAAACATATGTCGTAAAAAAGCTCTTTTTGTTGTAGTGAAATGTTCAAGTTTGGCGGTATTTGATAATTGTATTTTATACACTTATTTAGGGGCTTAAAATATTGATATTTGGTGATTCTTTTGACAAAATATATCCTAAATAGTTGTATTTTATGTTATTTAGGTAAAATTCAATGGTTGAATGAGGGATTAGAAGTAACAAAAGATAATTAAGGAAAAAGGGCAAATTCCAAAGTTTGATGACCAAATTGAAAATATTCAATAGTCGATTCGGACCACAACACAATACTTTAAAGATTGTGTTAGAAAAAATACGGGTCGTGGGTCGCCCATGTGGGATGACCCGACCCACAAGTTATTAACAGGGTTGGAGGGAGTGGTTTGAATTTAAAGTTCAAACATGCAACTCCATATAACCACACATAACTTATATACAACCTCCAATGATTGTACGTTGGAAAAAGACGGAAAAAGATGGTATGAAAAACGAAGGGAAAATTCGTATGGGAATTTACACCAAAATTGAAAAGTCTTTAGAACCATATTTTGGACATGAGATCTTACAAAAAATTGACACATAAATTGTGGATAATAATTCCCTTTCGTTGTGATCGAGATTGTCACCATTAGAGAACAAGAAATGCAGATTGTTGGAGCTTCGGAATGCAAGGTGATTCAATCATCAAAAGATCTTGAAATTCATCATTTCAAGTGAGTTTCTTGACACAAAATTCATGTTAAAGAATGCTACGAATTCTTACATTGGTATCAGAGCCGTAAAAGTTGTTTCCCATTGCATACTATCTTGCTGTAAATGAAATTATTATGTTGAAAAATGCATGTATGCCATTTTTTGTTGAAACTTGAAGCATTGTTAATGGTATGTCATGAAATATGCAACATAAAATCACGAAATTTTTACAGCATATTTCTTTTATGATGTAGATCATATTTACAAAGTTCGGAAATTTTTGGTTTCATAAATTTTGAGAAAATCGAAACCCTAGATAAAATTGCAAAAACTTTAAATATTTACTGTCATCTGTTCGTTCATCTTCATATCGTACGATTAGTATGGTCAGAAAGATCTTCTCAGAAGCTTTACAACCATATAAAGAACTCAAATTTTGACTTAAAATGAATAAATTATGAGGATTCGAAAATTTGGATGAAAATCTGATTTTTTGCATTAAAACCGGTAAAACCTGAAACTTTATCACATGATAACTTATTCCACACTGTGTTTCATCATAACCATTTGGTATGGTTTGATAGATCTTTTTGATACCTTTCTAACGGTATAAAAAACATAATTTTTGGCCTCGTGTTAAAGAAGTTATGACATTCCAAAGTTATAGCAGAAACCTGAACGGTTGTCGTGGAGGTGAGTGATTCCAAATTCAGTTTTGAGAGAACTTCATAGTGGTCCCTTAAATATTCCAAATGCAATTTCAAAAATTGTATGTTGGTCCCCACACTTTTGAACGTTGATTATTCGAAAAATTGCATGTTGCATATTGGTCCCAATTTTTTTTTTGAAAGTTGATTATTTCAATAACAATTTTGAAAATTACAATTGGATCCTTGAAATATTCTTTATTCTTATGTGCAATTAAAATTAATTTTCAGAAAATCAAAAATATTTTTTTTAGTTTATTATTGAAATAAATTATAAAAAAATATTAAAAATATCTTTTTGGACTTAACTAAATTTTGAAAAGTTTATAAAAATTAAAAATATTTGTTAAGTGGTAGTAGGAGTTATTTTTTTTTTTTAAAGTGTTTCATTTTTTTTAAATGACAAATACTCTAAAAACATTTAAAATACCATGTTTTATATACGTCCATGAGTTGTAGAGGCGTCAAGACGAACGAGTCGGTCGAACCCGTGAAATCGGCCCGGATCGACCCGAGACCACGGGCCGACCCGTGATCCGAGCGGGCGATTCACGGGTCAAGGAGGTGTGACCCGCAGGCTTCGCGGGTTGCACCTTCACAGGGGTGCGGTTACTTCGCTGGCCCGTGAAAAAAAAATTAAAAATTTTTGAGCAACTAATTATAGTTAAGTAGGTGCCAACCTATTTGGGATGTACTTATACTAGAAATATTTGATAATAGTAATTAGAAATGCATTTAGTTATTTGTTTAAATTAAATTTAACTTTGCAAAGTTATAAATAATTCATGTAACATTAAATTTGAATTTTGTGTAAACATTTCTTGGTATAAATATGAATTTATCATTTTGTTCAATTCTTAGTTTACATTTAACAATTTTTTTTTTTTTTTGCTATAAATATGAAAAGTTCTATATTTCTATAATTTTATTTATACAATCATACATGTCAAATCGAAACAAATCGCGACCCGTATGGGCTCGACCCGGATGGGTCAAAGGACGGGCTCGAGTTGTAGTCCAAAATCTGTGGGCAGACTCGGAACCCGTAGCAGGCGGACTTTTTTTCCACGCGGGCCGTTATCGGGCTCATATATTTACGGGGCGACCTGGCCCGAACCACCGGATTGACACCGCTAATGAGTTGTGTAGATCTTGATTATGTTATGTGATCCATTGTGACTTATTTTTCAATTTTGTGCTCGATCAGATATGATTGATAATATGTACACTTTTAGCATATTTAGAGGGAAGGCTAAAAAAATATGGGTTATAGAACTTGTTAAAATGTTCTGTGCTTATCGATATAAGTAAATGGATCTGGAACATGACCTAATGTGGAACACGTGAATATTTTGGGACATAAGATTTTGGTGATAAGCAGAATATGAGAATTCTGATGTCATTTCCCATTTGTTGAAACTGTGTTTTCAACAGATATTTAAATGGGATTGAGAATTTGTAAAATAAAACTTAAATAATGTTAATTTTATTTTTGAATTATAATTGAAGTTATCTTCTAGAAGAATTAATTTGTTATATCATGATATATGTCATAATTGGATAAAAATGCATATTTATGCTTTTATTTCATATTATGAAATTATCTAATTGAATACATGATATTGTTAATTCGTGTACTGTTATAAATGCTAACGTCAGTAGAATTAGTGAGATTTTTACTTAGACTTATTAACTGTCAGTTGAGTGATAGTTCGGTGATTGGAAGATTTAGGGAAAATCTTACCTACCAAAATGTGATTACGCCCAAAGAATAATGCGATAGTTGTAGTGTAGATTTGGGGTATCGTATCAACAGGGAGATGGAAAATTACTCAAAGGATCAAAAGCTAGGGTTTTCTCTTGCAAATTGTATGAATTTAATTTATCGAATTAACTTGGATTCAAATGACAATGTCAAAAATAGTGAAGCGCCGAATTTCCTCGACTGGTTTGGATCAATCAAAGTACATCACCCATTCATATTACTCAATCTCTATCTTTATCCTAATACTCTAACCAAAAAATTTGACATACAATACTTGATCAATTCTATGGTAATTCCAAAATATAAATTTCCTATAGCATAATTTTACACCATTCATCCAACTGAGTGGGAGTTCTCAAGTTGGAAGAATTAATGTAATTCTCACTTAGAACTAATGAAATTTTACATTATAAAATTAAGTTTATGATGGTGAAACAATAGGATTGTGGATGATGATTGGGAACATAGTGAACTTTCGACTCCGTACCTACCGTTGAACTATCATAAATGTTAATTTGCATTGCAAAATTAAATGTGCATAAATGGGCATTGATTGAGAATAAAATGTCTCTAAAAATTGATAGATCATGGCATCAAAATCTATAGTAGTTAATCTTAATAAAGGTGATAAGCTAAATGCAATAACATTTGGCATGATAATGTTTTTGTGTACTAGAAGAACGTGATGTTTAGAAAGCATCAACCACACAATATAAGACCTTATATAGGTCATACTACTTCAGAGAATAAAGATCGGAACTTCGTTAAGTACGAGAAAAGATAGATTCTTGTGCTTGAACATTTGAAATGTTAAGTTCTGTTATAAATGGTTTTTTTCTCGAATGTGACTTAGCTAAGATGGTTAGCATAAAGTTGACAGTTTTTGTTGGTCACATTTGTTTTAGATGAGTAGTAAATTCAAACTAGTCTCTTTTTAACAGATGAGAATTTTGAATGTAAATGTGGCTTACAAATTGAAGTGTTAATTTTCTCTATTGAAACTATTCACTATGTGAGTTAAAAGACATGCGACTTGATGTTGCTAAGTTTCGAGGATACACTTGTGTAGCATTGTTCTAGTTTGTATAAGACTTGGATCTTAAGCATTAAATGAGCTAGAACACATGCGGGATAGATGGATAGATTAGAAAAGGGACCAAGAAGAACATATCAAATAGTAAGTGAATGAAAGCGGATTTGGTAGGGGATCAATGTTATAAAAGTTCAAGTGCTTCAACTATATGATTTGAATCTCTTAGTTCGAAAGTGGTTAAGTTAAATGATATTGCACTTGAATATATTCTTCTTAGTGTTGTTTACGTGTCAACACTATACATATTGGATTTTTCTTGTGTGGATAGTGGATCTAAGGGTTAGAAACCCACTTTATATGAGATCAAGAAATATCTTATTCTATTGTCGAGTCCTTGACTAGATACAAAATAGATTTATAAAAATAATGAAGATGAAGTGGAAGCGTATATGATTGATACTACAACTTAGTGTTGCAAAGTGGAGAAACGGACCTCCCATTTGATATTAAGATAGTATCAAAAATTCCACTAAACTTGATCTCAGTTGTTCTTCTAAGAGTGGTTTCTAACTTGAACTTATACGTGATATTTATGTTCGTACTCACAGAGGTGATATTTAATTATGGTTCTGGATATTTGTACAATGGTTTGAGATTTTGTGTTGAGAAAACCATTCAAAGTTGTAAGAGCTAAACTTTCATTAAGTAAATCCATTCAAATTTCTCAAGAGATAGAGATGAGTTTTTATATTTTCATTACATTTATAGATGGATTAACGCATTTCAGTTGTGACTTTGATTTTCTCAAGTTTGAAAATATTGTATTTATTTATACTTCTCTGAAGTGGAGTAGAAAATCAGATTATGGAAGTGAAGACTTTGAGAACTATTTAATAGTGTGAATCTCTATCATGAGATATCGGTGATCTATGTAATGAAAGAGATCCTTACTTAATAGAGGCACATGGAAAAACAAGGGAAAAATTCTCTCACAAGAAAAACTTCAGCAAGACACTCTTCTAGCTACATATGTTAAACCACCATCTTACCACAAGGCTTGTGTGCACAAAAAGAATTCAGCAAGTGTCATGACATTTAGATTTTCACAAACAAAATTAACTCTTAGTGGTACATGTCATTCAAGAGCATAAACATGCAGGAAATTAGAGATTCAAATTTTTTTTTGTTTTTCACATTTACATGCAATTCAACAAAATTCAATGGATCCTCTCCCCAACTAAAATTTAGCATTGTCCTTAATGCGTAACACATGAAATCTAAATGAAGAGATATCACAAAAATGATGTGGTAAATCAACATAAACTTAAATGATAGGAAGCCTGAAAGTACTCAATGGACTTGTAATGCAAAATAAATGACAAAATTTTGCTAGAATATAAATGCAAAAGTAAACAGAAAAAGAAAGGAACGAACTCCCCTTGTGTTGCCTCCAAAGCATCGCCTTTGTTTATTGTCGTTGGCTCGACCTAAAGTCTCCTCCTTCAACCCATATCCAGCAAGCGTGGTTTCAATTTTCTTTGCAATGCACTAAGCTCTTTGGACATACTTACCGGTGATGTTCCTCCACCTCCATCAAATACATGCGTGATGTGACTTGAGGAAAGCTGAAAATCAGGAGTGGGGGCCTGCAACACAAAAGGTAAAGTCCTCTTGTTAGAAACTGGTAATGTAAAATAAGAACTATTAACCGACTCTTGATCCTCCCTTTCGAGATGTTTATTGATGGCAACATCTAATCCATCCAGTTCTAGAATTTCCTGTACTGGTCCAAGAAATATATTATCAGCTACCTCATGGGTGAGTGCATCAATCATGGAGGTTTTATGACACTCGTCATCCTCTTTTAACTGCTTAGTGATATGGAAAATGTTGACTTTAGAGTCATATTCTCAAATGATAATTTCATAAGACCATTCCTACTATTAATCAGAGCATTAGCAGTAGCAATGAAAGGTCTACCAAGAATAATAGGAATTATAGAATCAACATTCACATAAGCTTTTACATCCAAAACCAAGAAATCAACAAGGTAATAAAATTTATCAATTTGAACCAAGACATCCTCAACTACTCCCGTAGGTCTAATAGTGGACCTACCAGCTAATTGCAGAGCTATAGATGTAGACTTTATCTCACCCAAGCCTAATGACAAGTAAATAACATAAGACATAAGATTGACACTAGCCCCTAAATCAAGAAGGGTATGTCCAAACTCATGATTCCCGATGACACAGGATACAGTGGGATAACCAGGGTCCTTATACTTTGGTGGATTGCGCAATCACAGCGCTCACTTGCTCAGTCAAGAAAGCAGTTTTCTTGACATTGTGCTTCCTTTTGACAGTGCATAATTCCTTGAGGACTTTAGCATATATAGGAACCTGAGAAGTTACATGCAAGAGATGCAAATTGATTTTTACCCCGTTTCAGATGTTCTAAGCTCTCACTATGTTGACCAGCAGATTTTGAGGTAGACTTAAGAGCTTGTGAAAAATGTACTCTCACTAGATTTTTCACTACCTCCTCATTAGAGTTACCCCCTTCATGCTCACTAGACTCTTTTTCAGTTTCCCTAAGTTTAGGAATTGGTTCTATAACTTTCCCTGATCTAGTGGTTATGGCATTTACTTCACTAAGATTATTTCCATTAGATCCTGAAGTTTGGGTCATGTGCTACCCTTTAGGATTTGGTTGAGTTTGAGCCGAAAATTTCTCACGTTCTACTACTGCTAAGGCATTGGTTAATTTGGAGATATGATTTTTGATTTTCTTGTTTTCCTCAACAATTTGGGTAATCATAGTCTCTATGAATGCCTGGGTTGGTATGAAGGTGTATTAAAAACTCTAGGTGGCTGGGTAGGTTGCTGGTTTTCAGATTTTCAGCTGAAGTTGGGATGATTCTGCCACCCCTGATTATAGGTATCAGAAAATAGAGCATAAAGCTTGTTATACGTACCTAAGGCATTGTAGTGTTCCTCATAAACCCCCTTCATCTCAGCTAAAGCAAAGCACGCATGCGCTGGATGATCAATTCCACCATACACACTACATGGTCTAGAAGATTCAACACGGGCAACGATAGGTGAAGGCTTTGAGTTCTTAGTACGTAGGGTTTCAATTTCTCTAGTTAAGGCTTCTACTTTAGCTCTAAGACTATCTTCTTCTTTAAAATGATAAATGCCTACACTAGAAATATTTCCTACGGGTCGTGACCTATTAGTGTTATTAGTGGCACTGGGACTAGTCCAAGTGTGAGCTTTTTCAGCTAGGTCATCTAAATACTCTATAGCCTTGTTAGGATCTTTTGTTAAAATTCACCGTCACACATCATCTCGATAAATTGACTCTCCTTAGATGTTAGTCCTTCATAGAAATAACTCAATATTCGCCAGCTCTCATAACCATGTTGGGGGCAAAGGGCTTGTAACTCTTTGTATCGCTCTCATACTTGGTATAAGGTTTCACTATCTTTTTGGGTGAATGAAGAAATTTGTTTTTTATAGCACTAGTTTTATGATGGGGAAAATATTTGCTGAAGAAAGCTTGAGTCATTTTACCATATGTTCCAATAGAACGTGGTCTCAACCAACACATCTAGCTTTTTGCTCTATCTTTAAGTGAAAATGGGAAAAATTTAAGCTTGAATGCATCCGCTATACCACGTTGATTGTGGAAGGTTGTGACCACCTCCTCAAATTCCCTAATATAAACGTATGGAGTTTCATTTTCAAGTCCATGAAAAGTGGGAAGAAGTTGAATCATTCCTGGTTTAAGGTCCATACGTGGCATATTAGGTGGAAAAATAATGCATGATGGTATGGATGTGCATGTGGGATGAAGATAATCATGTAAGGTCCTAAAAGGTGCATCATGTTCACTATCAGACATGGTGTTGTGTGATGAAGTGTCAGTTTTAACATATGCAAAATCAAAAGTAGGGTTAAAAAGAGATTCAAACCTAAACCAGGTCTGTCAGCAGATCTTCCTCCCTCTCCTCGATACCTGCTCATGAAACACAAGAAAAAAAGTAAAAATAAGAAAAATACAATAATGAAAATTAAACTAACTAAAAACGAAAGTAAAGGAACGATGCCACCCTTTTCAGTCAATCCTTATGTATTTTGTACATTCTCCCCGGCAACAGTGCCAAAATTTGATTACGCCTAAAGAATAACGTCGTAGTTGTAGTGTAACTTTAGGGTGTCGTATCCACATAGAAATGGAAAAATATTTAAAGGATAAAAGAGTGATGCATTGTTCTCTTTAATGTGTAGTAAGATTCAATGTTGAAAGGTGAAATTAAAATCAATAATTTGAAGTAGTGAAGTGTCAGAATTCCCTTAGTTAAATCAGATCATGCATATCAATTATTCAGTTTTATAACTCAATTAAAAGCTTTCATCCCGACACTGTAATCGGAAGATGTATCGTGAAAATCAATTTAATTTACAAATGTAATACTAGAATCTAGACTTATGACCTATTCGATCAATTTTATTGAAACAAGATCAAAGATCGACCATATACATCAAGCATATGACAATAATTAATTCGCCAATAAAGTGAAATTGAGATTAAAATTCGACAACTAGTTCAATCTAACAATAGAATAAGAATGACTGGATCTATGAAGGATTTAATAATTGCTAAACCAATTTCAACAGTAAATAATTGAAATTAAACTCAACAAATAGTTTGATTGAACGATGGAAAAAGCATGACTGAATCCATGAAAAGTCTTGTAAATGTTAAATTGAATTCAATGTAAATTCAAGAGAATGAAAATCTGAATTATAGCATTGTTTGACAATGAAAAGATCAAAATAAATGAATAAATGATATGAAATCACCAATTTCAATCGAGTTCCTTCATAGCTTCACCAAGATCTTTAGTTCCTCATGTGTTGCTTGAGCAAAAACTAGAGTAAAATCATGTATAGAGGCATTTTGGGGTGTTCTGGGTTGTATTTAAGGTTGAAAAGTGGTGCAAGATATATTACCAAAGGAGTTTGAGTCGTAGAAGGAAAGTGGAGATTTGGGCTTTGCAGTGTACCATGCAGTCGTAAGGTACAACTCCTTGCGGTCACAAGGAACAATTGAAATGAGGTCTGGAGTTCGCTGAACGTCTCTGTGTGACCGCACAGCAAAAACACCATGCGATCGCATGGTTTTGGTAAAATTCAGTCTGATAGCTTTCACTATTTTGGTCATAACTTTCTCTTCCGATGTCCGATTGAGGTGATTCAAGTTGAGTTGGAAAGCTAACCCAAAGGGATACAACTTCTCTTCGGATGTTAACTTCCAATTCGATCATCTAACATGTCCAAAACTGGTCTCAAGATGAGACTGAAAATCGGTGTAAAACTTTTCAGCTTGAAAGTTGATATGTGATAATGTTTTGGCTATGTTTCATCCCTTTGGCTCCTTCATCCATCCAATTGACCTCTAACACTCTCGAATCTTCATCACAAGGTTGGAAACAAGTTTATAGCATTTGCACTTTAGTCCCTGAACTTTCACTTTCTTCCATTTTGGTCCTCTTTCACTTGTTTATCCTTTTTTCCACCGTATTCGTCCATTCACAACCTAAACCAAAGTATAAGTGTACTTAGAACATTTAGGTGCCAATAAATCATGAAAATACAATTATTAGTGGATGAAAAACGTGATAATTGCACTATTATCAAGAACAAAGCCAAATGAAAAAAATGGGCTAGGCATCCAAAACCTTCTTTAGATGCCCATGATTCAATTGTCAAAATCGAGATAAAGATGATAAAAAAAAAACACTTATTGGGAGGCAGCCCAATTTTCTAACTTTTAATCTTTTTATTTTATTTTATGCATTTTTCTTATTTTTATTTGATTAGCTTTCATTTTTTGTAGGTAATTTTTGAAGTCTCACATGTCTATGGTTCCTCACAAGTTTGGAGGTAGATTGGTGTACAAGAAGGTCACTTGTCCAAGTGTAAAAGCATCACAAGTCCAAGTGAAGTATTGGTACCTTATCAACAAATGTCTGATTAGGAAAGTTTCGTTACCCTCTCTTTCATTTTATCTTGTTCTTTTACACATTGAGGACAATGTTTGATTTAAGTTTGGGGGTGATTGTGCTTAAATTGGTGATATTATGTTGACATGTTAGATAGCCTTGCCGACTTAACATGGTTTGATGTTTAAAATTGTTGTTGATTGATGAGCTATGCATGACCAAATATGTTATTTGTGCCTAAATATTTTTCAAAAATTAAGAGCTTGTCCATGTGAGATCTTGAGTTACTTTGAGCACAATAGTCATGATTAATTGCTATCTAGATGTGGAGGTTTTTGGATTGATGGAAAGATTCTTGAATTGGTTGAACTAGGTTGTGAGCTGTGCATAAATTTTTGTCAATCATATATTCTCTTCTCTTTCACTTTACCACATTGTGAGATAAGTTTGGGGATGGTCAAGCCAGTGAAGGATATTATCTAAAAGTGTGTTGATTTCATGCATCTTGAAAGAAAGAAAAAAAATTGTGTGGAGTGTCTTTTGTCAAATATAAGCTAGGTAATGACCATATGCTATGGATCTACGCCCTATTGATTTTGTTGTGCTTAAAAGAATGATTTTGCACTTATTGAATTGTAGGCCTCACTTTGTAACCTTTTTTACTCGAGTTATTAAGTCCGTTGGGGTGTCTCAAAACTCGGTACCCTTTGGTCTAAACAACCGATGAGCTATCGACCTAAAGCTCACTATAAGGGTAAAAAAGAAAGCTTAAGGGTGTGAGGTAAATTAAGAGCTTTAATTGAAAAAAAAATGATTTGGTGCAATTGTTTTCGATATTTGGGTTTAGATAACTAGTGGGTTTGAATTGCTTAGTATGAGCTTGAATGTGGAAGTACTCATTAGTGGAGAATCATCACACGACTAGATGTTGAGATTGACCATAAAGGGTTGGATTGTTGAGAAAAGCACCCATATTTCATTTTCTCACATAAATCATCACACGACTAGATGTTGAGATTGACCATAAAGGGTTGGGTTGAAGTCAATTTGAAAAAAAAATTCGTCTTGAAAACTTTCTCCTAGTTTAGATGATGATTTAAAGTAATTATGCACCCACATACTGATCGAACATTTGATAAGCTAAAATGATTTTTGTTAGCATTATTTGGAGCATATTTGTAAATTGGTTATACAATTTTATACTCATTGATATTTTTGGCTAGCAATCTAATGTGTTAGTCATTATTACATATTGCTTGATTGTGTTATAGATAATCTTGCTCGAAACGAGCAAGAGTTTAAGTTTAGGGTATTTGATAAGTGTATTTTTGTACACTTATTTTATACTTAAATATCCTTATTATTAATAAAAATGAGCAAAATTCTACTCACAATTAAGTAATTGTTGCTTTTGTAGGTAAAAATCATCCAAATGAAATAAAACAAGACAAATTAAGGACAAAAGGACTAAAAGTGTGTAAAGTTGTGAATATGGGGACCAAAGTGAGAAATAAAAAAGTCAAAGGTTTTGGATGCAATTTATGAAGGGCATAATTGATATAAAAGTCAAAACTTGAGGACCAAATTGTACAAGATCAAAGTTGAGGGACTTAACATGCAATTAACTAGGGACTTGGTTGTAAAATCTAAACAAAAAATGGTTTTTGGACAGAGACATGGGCGCCGCTTTTATATAATTGGGGACGTTTGCATCACTTTTAAAAGTTTTGGACCTTTTTGTCATTTGTCCTAAACATTGAGGACCAAAGCTGCAATTTCTGAATTAGGTTTTTAAAACTCACGTGGACCTGGGAAGTGCACTTCTTCTTCTTCTTTTCTTGCTGGTTTTTTTTTTTTTTTTTGCTTTTCCTGTCTTTTCTTTTCATTTTCAGTTTCTTCTTTCCTTTTTTTTTTCTTTTTTTTCTTTTTCAATCTCTTGGTATTTTTGGAGCAAATCATAGAGCTTCAAGGAGAATATATTTAAGGATTTGGAGAAATATTTGGGGACGTCAAAGCCAAGCTTCAGAAATGAGTTTTTTCTATAACTTTGTATTATCTCAATTATTTTTTCCATATTTGTAATGTATTGTATAAAATATTCTCCATTTCATTATTTATATAACATGAGCTAATTGATTGTGTTGTGATTTGTGGTATTAGTTTAACCTAACTTTTAATTAATTTTAATATTTGCTCATTAATATTATGTTATTTATTTTTATGTGTTTTTATTATTGTATTACATGCATTTTTATTTATATGGTCAATAAATGATTGTGTTTAGTGATTTGTATATCGTTCGAGAGAAGATTGTGCATTTTAGACCAAATACACTACACCAAAAATCACAATTTGCAACACATAAAAGACAATATTTCTTCTATATATAAAAAGTGACTATCTAACGGAATTTGTTGGTTTAACGGAAAAACTAACGGAATTTCTTGATTTAATGGAAAAACTAACGGAATTTCTTGTTTTTAACGGAAATTTTTTTTTCACCACCCCCTACTTTCAAAATTATAATTAAATAATAATAATAATAAATTAGTTTTTGATAATTCTTTCAAACTAAAATATCTTGGAGCTAATTTATCCGAATCGACTTTTTCTCGAATCTGATTTATATATCTAATTACGATTTATCCAACGAGACCAATATTCATATATTTACGATAACTCCATCAATATCTAAATATTTGACACAAATAAAATATAATTTGATAAATGTATCATTTAGTCCCTAACTTTCAAAATATTAAAATATAGTATATAAAAATTGAATTATATTTTATGAAAATTTTTGGGTGCCTATCTAACGGAATTTGTTGGTTTAACGGAAAAACTAACGGAATTTCTTGATTTAACGGAAAAACTAACGGAATTTCTTGTTTTTAACGGAAATTTTTTTTTCACCACCCCCTACTTTCAAAATTATAATTAAATAATAATAATAATAAATTAGTTTTGATAATTCTTTCAAACTAAAATATCTTGGAGCTAATTTATCCGAATCGACTTTTTCTCGAATCTGATTTATATATCTAATTACGATTTATCCAACGAGACCAATATTCATATATTTACGATAACTCCATCAATATCTAAATATTTGACACAAATAAAATATAATTTGATAAATGTATCATTTAGTCCCTAACTTTCAAAATATTAAAATATAGTATATAAAAATTGAATTATATTTTATGAAAATTTTCGGGGTATTACATTCTCACCCCCTTAAAATATTTTCGTCCTCGAAAATTTACCCGTCACTTACCAATACTAAGTCTAACACATGATATACATATATTATCGTAATACATATAATACTTTAGCGATAAAATGAATTGTATTATTACTTAAAAAAGAGTAAAGACTTAAGCCATGCAAAAAGTTTAAGCCTCCGTTTGTTTCTCATTAAAAACCCATAAAAATGAAAAATATGACCGTTATCCATCACATCAATCTATCAATTTTGAATTTCTATCTCTTGTGTGGGGTCCAATAACGGCTATATTTTCATTCTCATTCTACATTAATGAGAATCAAATGGAGTCTAAGTAAATTCATCTTCTTACCCCTTAACATACCTTGAGTTTTTTGTTTGTGATTTTGAGTTGGAAATGACAACGAGAAGCACTTTATTTAATTATTTATCAATTATATAAACATTACATCATTAATTATTTAATTAATCAAAAAAATTACATCTTTATTAATAACAAATTAATTCTTAAACAAAACTATTAAATATAAACTAAGCAAACGTGCATTGACCTAGTGGTAGTTAAATATTGCTAAAGGGATCTATCGCAACATTCTAATACTTGAATGTTGCCATTGCTTAACAAAACTGAGTTTTGACAACATTTTTAATTGAATGTTGCTTTCTTTTCGCAATGTTTTTAGTATTGCGAGTTTTGTTATTTTTCGCAGCGTTTTCTAAACGTTGCATAACGTTGTGAAAAACATCTTTCGTAACGTTGAAAATGTCTTTCTCAAACATTGCGAAAAATGATATTCACAATTTTTTTCATCTTTTTGCAACGTGTTTTGAAAAACATTGCAAAAAATCTACGTTTCCTTTAAATCAAACCGTTTAGCCCTAACTATCCCTCCTCCTCTCATCTCCGCCCCTCCTCTATTCTTCACCATCCTCTCTGGTTCTCTGTCGGCTTCTTCTCTATTATTCTCCCGAAGCTCCACCACGACCGTCATGGCCACAAAACTAGCAGGCCTCGACTGCCTCCACCAGCTGAAATCGACAGAACCACCTTTTTCCTCTCGCCGGCACCGGACACCTCACAAGCTGCTCGAATAGCGTTGCGGTACCGATTCTCATCACTTAAGCCATTGGCTTCCTCCCAGCCCCTGCTCTTCTCTCTCAATAGCTGCTTGTGCCTGGTTTGTCTTCCTCCTTTTTCTTTTGTTTTTTGTTTTGAAATTGGGCTGCCTTCTTTTTTTGTTTTTTGTTTTGAAATTGGGTTGCCTACCATTGCCCTGGTAAGTGAATTCAGCAGTCTATTGTTTTTATTTTATGTTATTTGATGTTTGCTAGGAAGTTGTTTGATTTATAGTCTTAACGAAATTGTTCTGTGGAGTAAAAATCATAGTCATGATTTAATGGACAAACATAAATCCCAGGTGTTGGATTTGTCTTGTAGAATTGCTTGCACCATTTTCAGTGTTAGTTTGGTTACGACTCGTGATGCTCTGCTGCATTCACTCTTATAACAATTGTTTGCATATTTCCCAATCTTTTACATAGTTGCACTGTAGAAAGAACCTATAATTTCTATAGTCATGCATTGGGAATTAATCAAGATTTTTCATGGATTTCTGTTGAAAATAGTTATGCAAATGCCAAAAGTGTGTAAGAAAGCTCAAGATCCTGTGTACAGGAAGTGAGGACTGTAGTTAAAATTATTAAAGGTTTTTAATTTTTTGTTAGGATGTTGATTAAATTCATTAATAGTCATATGTTGTGTTAATTTCTACCTCATTGTGGTTGACTTATTGCCATTCAATGATTATGAATCCTGTCATGGCTATCGTTCTGAATTACTACATACACGATCATTATTGTAGTATTATTGTTCTAATGTTGCTTCAAATTTGGATTTTTTGAAGTAAAACTAATTATGTTCTCAATCAGGTCATGTCAATCACTCAATTTTCTGGAAAAATCTTTCTCCTGCTCGTGTGAGTGTGTTTAATTTCTGGTATATTTAGCACCAACAAAATGTCAATTGAGAATTGGGACAATTGCATTAACACTAAAATTTCATTTCAGGAAGGTGGTGGTAAGCCACCCAAGAGTTCTCTGGGTTGGGCTATTGACAATCACGTTGGTTCTTTAGAAGTTTTAATACAGAAAATGAATGCTGAAGGTGCTGCTTTGAGGGCTTTGGATGGGTTGTAAGTTCTATTGCTTCTTACGATGTGTTGTATTGTTACTATCTGGAGCTTGACGTTTCCCGAGGATGCCTATTGTCATCACTTAATTTTAATTTGTTTAAATTCACGTTTATTCGAATTCTCAGTGGCTTGGTGTGGACAAAGAGTTGAAGCGCCTGGTGGTTGAAACTACTGCAAATCAGGTGACTGATGTAGAATTTCTTTTGTTTAGTGATAATTGGGATTTTTAATAAAAGGTTAAATGGTCAATTTTTATTCTTTTCTATTCTTCATTTTCTTGCGTTCATAATATGGATTATGTGTTTATTGCTAAAGGCGAAGAAGGGTATCACATTTTCAATATTTTGGAAGCTATAAGAAGATTAGGATCTCTATTTGTTGGTTCTTTTGGCTCAGTGGATTGTTTCCATAGAAAGTGAAAGAAAATAGTAGAAAATAAAATAACTTTCACTGGTTGAATATTTGCTTAAAATAATTGAAAGGAACTGGATAGCTAAGCGAGTACGTGTGATTGAAATTATCCCCTCATATCCTGCACTTTTTTTAGGGCACTAGATGCTGGAAAATGGAAGAAAAATATTCTTTAAAGCAAGTATTTGCATGACTTTTGTTGAAATTAAATTCTAAGGAATAAAAATAAAATTCTTTCCTTTCTTTTTCCTCCACCTGAGATTGAGAATGCATTTTATTGGATCTCTTATATTTCTGATTTATTGAATAGGTGTATGATGTTTGTGGACGGCCAAATTCAGAACTAAGTCCAAAGAAAGCTGTTCTTGAGGACACCTCTCATATATCTGAAAATCAAGGGGTGCATGAATGATCTTTGTAGATGAGAAAAACATCAGCTCAATTGACAGTGGTACTTTAGGAGCCGATTAATTGGTCTAATTGGAGAGTTTGTATTCTGGTTCCATCAGACATGGACAACAAGCGTCCAGCTTTGCCTTGCGCTCTTCATTCTATTCAGTGTTGCGGTCTATTAGTCCATTTTTGTGTCATTGTTTCTGTGCAATTTGTAGTTTGGATAGTGTATTGTAGTTTCGAGCTTTATAGAGGATGCAATATGTACTCTTAATCCTTACTCCTTTTTAGATAGGTTGTGTTGTATCACATTCTAATGTTGTATTGATTCAAAAATTTGTAATAAAGTTATCAATTTTTGTGCAATTCCAAAATTTGTTGACAAAGTGTCATTTTCAATTTTGTGGGTCAATTATCATATAAAATTGTAAAAAAAAAAAAAAGTATACGGCAACGTTGAAAAAACTCTGCAAAAGGTCTACCGCAATATTGAAAAAATGCTGCAAAAGGGTTTACCGTAACGTTTAAATAACGTTGCAGAAGGATCTACCGCAACGTTGAAAAAACGTTGCAAAAGATTTTTGCGTAACGGTGAATAAACGCTGCAAAAAGTCTTCCCTCAACGGCAACACCGACCCTGCAACAATTGGAAAAATGCTGCAAAAAGTATTTTGCAGCGTTTTTTGGTCGCTACAAAAGCTCTTTTTTGGTGTAGTGATAGTAGAAATCTTAGGTTTGTTTAGTGGATAGAGATATACCATTAGCTCTATGTGACCCATTGGGCTATTTTCTCAAATATTTAATGCATTTGTTTAGTTTTAATCGACATAGAGATATAGAAGGTTAGCCAACCAATTCGGGTTAATTTCGTTCGAAAGAGGTAATTAACTAAATTTGAAAAATCGGGTCTAACATCGTAAATAAGTAATTTATTAATTGGCTTGTGAAGAAATTAATTAGACGATGGTTAATCGAAACCATGAATCCCAACCACATTTTTCCTTTGAAAATCTCAAGTTATGTTTTCTTATTTTATAGATTTTCGTTAATTTCCAAAACCAAATTTTATTGTGTGTTTAAGTATACATTCCTCGATGGATCGACAAGCCGGACTCTAAAAGTCCACTTTATTAATTGAGCGCGATCCGTGCACTTGCGGTATATCATTTTAGCGAACAAATATCATGATTTAGGGCCACTAATAAGGGTACAAAATATACTTATTAGGAGGTTGTGGGAGATGATTTTCCACTTGGAGTGATGCAATCTGGCGGTTTTGGCGGTGGATATTCCATTACGCAATGCATACAAATTACATAGCAAGTGTCACGAAATTACAGAACTTAAAACAAAATATTGGGAATTGGATTTAATCATGCCTTTTAGCATGATTACAAGTGTTTTTACTCGTAAAATTAACTGAAAAGTCCCTAAAATGGTCTATAAAAGGGGACCATTAATACAACTTAAAAAGAATTGAAAATAAAATGGTTAGAATGATAAAGGATGAAAAATCTTAAAAAACTAATCTTCCACTCTAAAATCCGCCTTGGATCAAGGCTATAATTAGGGTCGGCACTCTTAAAAATCTTAGGGTACATTTGATTTACTATTTTCAACTCGCTTACCGTTTTCAATTTTGTAAAACGCCTAAAACTTGTTTCGTTTGGTATTTTCGAACATTTTTGAAAACAAGGGAAATTTTTTAACATGAAATTCAAAACGATTGTAAATATAGTAGTATTTTGAATGACATATCCAAAGCCCTAGTCATTATGATTACTGTATCCCTTGTAATTACAATTCTTCACTATAAATATGAGATTTTGTTTCTTTTTAAGATACACAAGTGTGATTGTTCTCTATTTTTCTCTCTTTTTCTTTAGTTTATAAAATGTTATCAGCACGATTCTCTCAAAATCATTTGTCACCTATACCAAAATTAATTTGGTTACATGCTTTAATTCATGCTTTAATTCACTCACTCTTTGCTTTATTTTTTATTTATTTTGTATAAGATATACGTTTATGATGATTATTAAATAATTTTTACATCTTTAACATGGTTAAATTTTTTGACTTTTTAAAAAATTTTAAATTGATAATTTATAATGTTGTTGTAACACAACAGTATAATTAATATTTCAGAACAATTTCACTCATAGATCTATCTACAAATAGTTTGTTGTTCCTCCTAAACTATCACAATATTATAATTAATATTTCATAAGAATATTGATCTAATTCTATGTAAAATCATGAATTAAATTAATTTGTTTCTTTACGTGTCCATTATTCTGTAGACGTATTTATATATTGATGTTCTAGTTATAGTTTACTTGCTCCCGAAGAATATAATTAAATACGATCTAACGTAAGCTATTTTTGTTGTCCTGACGAGTAAATCCTTGTGTAGTTTTTTATAATAATATTTGATGTATAAAATTTTCAATATTCCAGAAAAATCTTGACATATTGCTTTTGAAGGAATAATATTATAATTCAACGTGTTTTCAAAGTAGCACATATTTCAAAAAATGTATCATTTTGAATACATGTTTATTCCTGAAGGAAAACATATAACTGATTTCATGAGGATGTTGATTTGTTTCACCACTTGAATGATTATATAATATTTAATCATATTCTTCGAAATTAAATAATTGAATTAAATCTTTTATTGAACTAGAAGTTCAATTTGACTTTATTGTTTGGAATGAGCAGTTGGACCATCATTGGATCGACAATCTTGCGAAATTAAAAATTAAAATGGATATTCAATGAAAAATCAGAATGTTCTTCAATCCAATGAAATCCTATATGATATTTGTTCTCTTTCATGAAATTTCGTATTAACAATCACTACTTAAAATAGGGATTGATATCCTGTTTGAGCAAAATTATTGTAGAATGAGAATGAAAAATATAGCCATTATTGGGGCCACACAAGAGATAGAAATCTTGAATTTAAATATTAATGTGATGGATAACGGTTATATTTTTTATTTTAATGAGATAATAATTTGGCTCAAACAGTGCATGAATTCTCTATATTTCTGAAAATTAATTAAGGTGATAAATGGGAACTCGTCATCCTTCACGTTTACCATCTAGATATTATTTGTATCTAATAGATTTGATACATATACTAAATGATTGCATAGTGTTTGTAACATAAAGTTTGCGAAATTGTTGCTCAAATTTTAAATTGTCATCATAATTTTCAAATTATATAATCAAAATTGTGTCTAGTTAATGCTAGTGTGTATAAATCTCAACATTTTTAATAAGTGCTAGTTGAGATGTCAATAAATGGTTTAATACTATTGTTTGTCAAATGTCTCCAATTTATTTGAGAATAAATTTCTTCACATTTCTATTTAGGGAATGTTATTACGCATTATACTAATATCATAGTTCTCCCCGTTATAATTGGCTCATGATAAGAGCCTAATTTCTTCATCATATTATTTGATAGTGCAATTAATCCACCCCATTGCATTGAGATGAAAAGTAGATAATGTTGAGAAGAAATGCGTAATTTTAACCCTTATCTGTAATAACGAGGTATGCCGTATTACATCCGACAATGAATGATTTAAAATCCAGTTATATATAATATGTATATCACAATCACAACTTCTTGTAATTAACAAGTTATTAAGACATGAATCTATGGACCCTATTATTTAATTTATTAGAATATTAGTTCAGTTAAATAATAGATCTACCATAAATAGGATGCATTAATTATATATTAAAAGTATTTATGTCCAAAATCGATTGGATTTAGGGCATAGCATTTACATAAACGTGTTAATTCATGAATTTGATTTAATTGAGGAAAAGTTTCATGACTTGCTCCCAATTTTAGGTTAATCATGAGCTCTATTATGTAGCAGTCATTATAAAAAAAACAATCTTTTTCAACGCTCAAAAAATGTTGTCGAAAACGTTTTGCAATGTTTGAGTATGTTGCAAATCTCGATATTGTCGTAGAGTAGAAGGACACGGTAACATTTTTTTAACGTTGCTATAACTTTTTTGCAACATTTTTTGAGTGTTGCCATAACCTTTTTGCAACATTTTTTTAGCGTTGCTAATAATTTTTTCGCAACATGTTTTGAACGTTGCTAATAACCTTTTGCAACGATTTTTGTCTATTGCTTATGGTTATATCTATATTTTTTGCAATATTTTTTGACCGTTGCCATATATTATTTTACAATTTTTTTAGTTTTACATTTTTCTTATTTTTACAGTAATTTGCACAAATCAACCACAAAATAATATAGAAGATGACAATATTAAACAATTCCAATAATCATTATTAATTGTACTCCAAAATATAACAATATGCATACAAAATTCAAATCTAGAATTCTGAAACCTCTAAAAATTCAATACATTTCCAAAAAAAAGGAAAGAAATGTGGTCAATAAACGAATGTTTTAATATCACATTACAACAGAAATGTGATCCTTCTGCATTTTATGTCCTTCTGCGTTGAGCATGTCACTGCTCTCTCTCCAAACTGGAATAATCCAAAAAATCCCTTAATTTATCTAGTATGAGTAACCCACAAAATTTACATCCTTGGAGGAAAGCATCTGCAGCCATAAAAGGATGCTAAATAAATAAAAAATGATGACATCTTAATGCTAAATCAGAAACCAATTAAACATTTGAAGTACATAAGTTTCATAAAACATGATTTTAGCAAATCGCAAAAGGCGTTCAAATACCTCATTAACAACCACTAATTATAGAGGAAACACAAATAACAATAGTTTGTTGTGACAACCATTCTCATAAGATAGTAAGGATGTAACAATTTTTTTCATATAAGGAGGGAGAATGTCGTATTGGTTGAAGGATATTCCATGGCGAGAAACGTTAGGGAGAAACATGAATGTCCAATAGTAGTTTCATAGACATTTTTAGACGTAACAAACTGTGGATTAAGAAGTATAGACAACAACAATTTACATCATTCAACAGACAGCTAAAAACAAATCACGAGGATGGAACCAAAAATAAAAGGTAAATGCGAATATAAAACCTTGAATTGCAAACTAATTCAGGCATAACCTAGTTATTTCAGCATTTGCATTATACTTTTACTTAGAAGTAATTGGAAAACAAAATAAACAAGATAGATACTTGAACATTATTAATTGTAAACAATTACGGACAACTCCTACCTTCAGATGGAACATTACTCTACCAACATTACCATTCGTAGCAGTAATTTCAATTGCCACCTTTAGCATAGAAGCATCTACATAATCATCGACGTACTTTTTAAAATATCCTTGTCAAACCTACCGTTTTACACTTTGCCCATTTTTTTTAAACATTCACCACAATAGCCGTTTTGAGATTGAAAGACAAAATTACCCTTAAAATAATATACAATTACAATTATATGTTATTGTTTAAAGACAATAATACCATTTTTTAAGTTATAAAAAATGCCAAACACTTCCCACTTAAAATTTTAAAATCAAATCACTTTCTTTATCGATTTATTCCAACACAGATAAAAACAGTTTCATTTTTCATCTGTTTCAAACTTGAAAACAGACAAATTTATCAAACGATCAACAAGTAAATATTATTCACAGCCATCAGCAAAATCGGTAAGTATATTTACGTATTTTTAATTGGGTTTCGATTAAATTATAATGTACATTTTATTAATTTTTAAATCTTTTTTCTTGTATATGAAAAATTTATGTTCTTAAATGGAACTATATAATTTTTTTAATAAAAACGAGCAAAAAATTTCACTTGTATATGAGATTTTTCAGACAAATTTTATAATATACAGAGAAGCCGCACGTCCGGGCCCACACGGTCCGGGGGTCGTGCGGGCCCGCACGCCCGGGCGACCGGGTTGAAAATTTTTCGTTAATTTTTTTTTAACAAAATATTTTGTCTAATGCAGCAAATATGGCATCGGTTGCAGTCCCAGTTCTTTACTTTGGTGAATTTGAAGAGGATGTAAATGGTCAACGGGTCTGGAAATGGACAAGTGAAATACATGGCACAATTCCGATTTTAATAACATCGAGTACGTCGTATGCAGAAATGTACAGTGAGATACAGAATATGCTCAATGTCTATCCCGCTCAATACGACATGGAATTGGGATTTCTATGAAACAACGAACATTCATCAATTTCAGTTCCACCTGTAAATGTTACATCTGAACATTGCATGAAGACTCTATTTGCATTGAACCAATTTCCCATGACTACTCCTCTCTGCGTAAATTTAGTGAAAAAAATGTCCCCAATAATGAACATGAAGAGCTCGATGGAGGGGATCGTAATGTGAATGATTTTTGGAACACAGTGGAGATAGCTCGTGAGGATGATGTGGTTATTCCTGATACAGTGGTTCCTCACCTCACTAATACGCACAGGATTCCCTCGATGGTTCATTCCAACGAGAATGAAAATGAATTTACGAATGAGGACTTGATTGCTTTATCCAATCGAAGACATGGGTCGAGTTCGCAAGATGAGATCAGTGCACGTACTTCTAATTGTTCCCGTACAGTTCCAGATGATGAAGATGTATATGTCGAGCAACTGTTCGAAACAAAAAAATATTTGCAGGAAGCTGTGCATCGGATTGCTTTAAGAAACAATTTTAAGTTTAAAGTTAAAAAATCGGACAAGTCAACGTACACAATTGTCTGCATTGACGACGGTTGTCACTGGCATTTGTGAGCGACAAAAATGGACACGAATGAGTGCTTTGTAATTCGTAAGTATACACGGGAACATACTTGCGAAGTGGGAATTCGTCGAAATGATCACAGGCAAGCCCGGGCATGGTTCATTGGTCGACAAATAAAGGACAAGTTTCAGGACCTACGAACGATCTACAGACCTTCGGACCAGCCTTGAGTGTACTCAACAAGTTGAGATCGATTTAGAATTTTCGTTCTTCACTATAATGATGGAAGGCGAATAAGAAACTAACTTAATATTTTTAACGAGGGGTTTTGCATGCAAATGTCTCATCGTAATAATTATATATATCTTATTATACATCTAGCATGCAAACAAACATACATATAATAGTGTGGACGATTATGGACTTATACTATCTAACCTTCCCGAGCCGTAAGGAAGACTACTTGGTCAGTTCCTAGAGGGTATAACATTTATTCATACAATGCTCCATCTCTATGGTCTTATCCTCTTCTTGTATCTTCAATTAGTCCAGCTGCAACTTGTATCCTATACTACTTGGTACGCAAACCTAAATAATATTGGACGCGCAGGCCCATAATAATAATAATAATAATAATAATAATAATAATAATAATAATAATAACGGACTCGCAGGTCCAAAATAAATTAGTGCTCGCAGGCCCATAAATAACAAGAATAAAACCAACCATTCAACACATCCACATGGTCTAGTCCATAATCATCCACTAGTAAAACATTCATCATATAAATGCATTCCTATATAATATCTAATATTATATGCAAACATGTTTCAAATTTCTAGCAAATAAGGTCGTCTAAACTAATTTAGATAAATGGATCGGGACAATTAAATAATTAATTAATCAATTAATTTAATTAGCAGATATATTTAATTAAAATCAAATTTTAATTTTATATGCCAAATTAGAATATCATTCTAATTCCACTATTACAAGACATAACTATTTAATTAAAATCAAATTTTAACTAAATACAAAAATTAGAGTCAAACTCTAATTCCAAGATATTAAGGCGAACTTATTTAATTAAAACCAAATTCTAATTAAATATCAAATTAGAGTCCAACTCTAATTTCAAGAAAATTTTTAGGGCAAGATAATTTAATTAAAATCAATTTGAATTAAATATCAAATTAGAGTCCAACTCTAATTTCAAGAATATATAAGGGTGGATAATTTAATTAAAATCAAATTTTAATTAAATATTATATTAGAGTCCAACTCTAATTTAATTGAATTAACATTTTAATTTAGGATAAAATTCCTAAATAAAATAAAGTTCAATTTAGGGTCAAAGTTTAATATTTAAGTTAAAATTCAATTTTAACGAAAATATAAAAAGTCGTCAATTTTAAATAAAATTTTAAACGGGTCAAAATTGAAATTTTAGGTCAAACCCATTTGAAAATCAAATCTAAAACCATTTTAATATTTAAGTTCAAAACCATTTTGAAAATTGCAAATTGACCCAAGTTTAAAATTGTAAACTGGCCCTTCAATTAACTAAATTGCATGGCAGGTCCTCCATCAAAAATTGCAAAATTGACCCTTTTTTCATAATTGCAGGCAAGGGCCTTAAATTTAAAAAATTTCATACGAGGCCCCGCCTCCAAACCATTCCACCCGATTGCAAAAACCCTAAAACTTCCACTCCCTTATTTGCGGCGCCGACGGTCGAAAAAACGGTGGTGCAACTACGGCCCACCACCGGGTATTATAGCAGCGCACGGCGCTGTTGCAATACCCAGCAACAGCGCCTTCTGCTGCTGCGACTTCCAGCAGCGGCGCTTGCCGCTGCAATTCGCAGCGACGACGAGCGCCGCTGCAGCAGGAGCGACAGTCACTGCTGCAATGCACAGCAGCAACTATCGCTCCTACTTCCGGGTTGTGGCGGCTCTGCCTTGAGAGCAGTCGGTTCCTGCCACTATGGCCTGGTGCCTTCGTCGCCACGGCCATTGGTCTCGTCGCCGCCGGCATGAATTTCAGATCCAAAATTTAACCAAAAAATATTTTCCTTTCCAAAATAGATTTTCGAAGATGAAAAATAATTTTCTAAATTGCTAGATTCAAGAAAAAATTTAAACAATCAACTTTTGATTGTTCCAAAATACAAAACAGCTTCTAACAAACACAAAGTAGGCTCTGATACCATTGTTGGGAATTTACTTATACATGCACAGTGGAATTAAAAGAATTTTTCGATTCCCATACAAAGATTCTTTTTGTGTTTAGATAGAAACTGTGATAAAATTTTACCTTGATGAATTTTACAGACTCCTTAGCTTTTCTTGAACTTGAATGATCACGAATTGCAATCCAAGCTGTCCAATTGTTCAGCCTCCAATGGTGATTCACACAGAGAACAAGAATGGTGGCTATGGTTTCTTTTCTTGTGCAGCAAGAATAATAATGAAAAACCCTACAGTTTTCAAACCCTAGAAATCTATTAGTATAAGTCCAAGTGGGCTCGGCCCATTTCTTAAACTAAACCCGGTTCAATATTTAATTAATCAAAATAATTAAATCCGGTCCATGAATTAATTAATCCAATTAATTAATTCGGCTTACTAATAATCGACCCAATTAATTAATCATCCAACACTTGTCGATTAATTAATTGGTAAATCACATTCTTCTGGTTTTTGTGTGTGTGTGTGACCCATTAGGTTCCCAATCACGATACCTAACGACATGAATTATTATTTTGATCTAATCGAAATTGATAAATTAAAATACCCTTTTTAATTTATCATTAATTCACATTCGTCGTCCCAGGTTGACATCTAGCAATGTGTCGGACAATAATGTGAAGGAAAATGTCATGTGATATGACAAATCAAACTTGTTCGTTTACCGTGAAACTATAATTCTTTCGTCAATATGATCCGATCAATTATGAAATATGGATATGTGTCAATCTCAATTATCGATCATATCTTTTATCCTAATGTTAAGTAAATGTAAGTCGAAAACTCCTTTTTGACTTATGAGTTCACCTTGGCCAATAATCTCATTATCAACTTAACTGAATGAAATGTAGATCATAATCTGTTATTATCCAAGAGTGACGAATCCTCTATTGATCATTCACAACCTTCATATGATTCTTCAAATACACGAATGATGCCGTATTAGCGACCCTTGACAGAGCAACATCCGACATCACCAAAGCATGACTGTCCTCATATAAGGCACTATGATGACCTCAAGTCAAATGACCAATTCCACTACCGAACGTTAGAGATTAACCACTGACACCCAGATAGTTTTCCATGTGGAATCTCTCAGCGGGTCTCCAATGTTTTGTTCTATAACAAAACATTCACGTGTTCATTCAAGTGTCTCCACACTTAGCTTGTGAGATTAACTACTTACTTCACAAGTAAGAAATGTCACATGTGATTGTCTATCCGTAATAACGACATTCGTATCTCGTTAATACATTCGATCACGAACAATTTAATATTCAGTCATATGTAATTTGTATCTCACAATCACAACTCCTTGTGATTAACAAATCATCAAGACTTGAATCTACGGATTCTATTATTTAATTAATTAGAATATTAATTCAATTAAATAATAAATCTTGCCATAAATATGCATCGGTTATATATACATTAAAAGTGCTTATGTCCAAAGTTGATTGGATTTATGGCATAACACTTACATTACTTGACTTCGAATGTAGGATTTCGTTGATCAAGTTTTTGATTTCATTGTCAAGAACTATAGTATTTAGTTTATTTTAGTTACTTATAGCTTTAATCTGATTTTTTATTATTTTCTTTAGTTTCTATTCTATATTTTCAAAATTATAGTGTTTCCCTTCTTTCTTTTTAGTATTTTGTATGCAATATTCAAGATATGGTAACCTTACTCCATTTGAATAGGAAATCGAACTAATATTCAGATTGACGCAAAAATAATAAACAGAAGCATGCCAAAAATAGAAAGAAAAATCAATGACGAAAAATATACAAAATCATTACCATTGTGGTAAATGAAAATGCTGCACATCCAATTGTAGCTATGGCTAGTAAGACTAAGAAACAAATGGGAGTACATGATTCCACTAGTGGTAGCAAATCGGTTGAGCACATTTGGGCGAGCAAACTTTCATTTGAGAAGGGATGTGATCAATATATTTCAGAACGCCTTTAAGTTGTTTGAGAGATCTAATGACAATCCAAACACTCATATCTTGAGGTTTTTGGATACGTGCAACTATTTAGAATTTTTGATTTCAAGTGATGTAATCCAATTGAGTTGTTCCCATATACATTGAGAAAATTGACTGGGAATTGGTCGAACACATTCCCACCTTGTAAAATTATCACATGGAACAGTTGAAGCAAGAAGTTCTTAAATAATTTTTTTAAAACAAAAAAGATTACCAATTTGAGGTATGAAATTACTACATTCTCTTGGTATGATTCAGAGTTTTTATGAGGCTTTGAAAATGTCCACAACATCGTTTGCAGACATGGCTCTAGGTCCAATACTTTTTACATTGAACAAAATTAATTAGTAGGGCTATCATTTACTATATATGTAATGAGTCAATACCAAAAGGACAGTTGATCGATTGTACAAAATAATGGAAAATTTGGTTACCACTAGTGCATTATTATCGACTAAGATATCAAGTGGAAAAAATATGTGGGAACTCACTAAGTTAAAACATTGATAGCAATTTCAACTCAGATTGCAGCTTTGGCTAAAAAGTGTTGAGAATTAGGATTTCATCTTAAAAAGTCAATCTTATTAAGCGGAGTAGACCAAACTCTTATAAATTTGTATATATTTTCATCTTTATTCGATGTGAGATTTTATCCCTTAACATGTCCATACAAGATGGTGGTTCGTTTGAGACGACCAATTTTGAAATCCTTGTGCTCAATTTTTTTAAGTCTTAATCGGATCAAATTGCTCGTTTGAACTTAATTAGCTTTGATACCATGCCAAGATTTGAAATTTCATCTTAAAAGATCAACTTTATTAAGAGGAGTAGCCAAACTCTTATAAATTTGTTTATTTTTCATCTTTATTCGAAGTGAGATTTTATCCCTTAACAAAAAGGTTGACCATATGGTAAATAATCAAACAGTGAATGTAGTTCAAATAGTTGGGCTGAGGTGTAATCATAGTGGAGTATATCATGAGTGTGAAATGTAATGAGGGAAGTCCATTTGCCAGATCAAATGAGGAGTCAAACTATGTACAAACCTACCAAAAGTAGTAGAACAACCCTTATTCGATTACATACAACTAGGTTTAGAGAAATCGTCTGAACTTCTCATGGGACAATGCAAAATTATCTCATAATGCAAAATCTTAGGATATACTATCGGGTTTTGCAAAGAGAAAAAATAGAAAGCTCCATGGACAGAGGCAATTGGTAAAACGGCAAAGATTTCAACTAACTTCATGCCGAGGATAAAGACAAACTTCCAAAATTAAAGGGCTACAATACAAAATTCGAAAAATCAAGTAGGGCAAATAGCCAAGGCAGTCTTAGAAAGACCATGTGGACCTTGCCAAGTGATACCGAAATAAATCTCAAACAACAAATAATGGCTATAACTGTTTTAGAGGATAAAATTATCGAGGATCCACCATTGAAGGTAACCACTATAGTTCGGGTATACATAACTCATAGTCCATTCCTTTGAAGGCTTTGAAAAAGGTTGAAAGGGAAACGGTTCAACAAAATTAGTTATCGGAGTGGGGTTTAACTTCCGGAAATAACAGATAAGAGATAGGTGGCACTGAATAAAACATTTCTTACCTATCCGCACTAATAATCCTAAATCATAACTCAGAGTCGGTCTACAAAATAAGATAACTATTCCGGTCAAAATATATGTGCCTCCTACCCTTTTCTTCAAACTTTGCAAAAGAAGAAGCTCGAATAACTATTTTCTAAGTTTTTGGATGCATTAAAAAGGTTTCATGTGAACATTTCATTATTTGAGGCCATATCTTAAGTACCAAGTTATTCAAAGTTTTGAAAGATATGTTGTCAATGAAAAGAAGATTGAATGAATTTGAGACTATTTCCTTGAATGAGGAGCGTATTGTCATACTACCTAATAATCTACCGGTTACAAATCCATTTTATTTAGTCAAAGTCAAAGGTTGAATTGTCAAATTCAAGGTCAACTGGGGACTTAATTGGAATTAATCATTTGATTGGGAGTTATTTTATAATTGAAAATATATGAGGGTTTTAAATGAATTAAATTTCAAGCGGAAGACTTACTTATTTATCATTGGAAGTTGGGGGACTTCCTTTGCAAAAAGCCCAATAACTTGGCATTTTTAAAACCCATTCCTCATTTTTTTCGCCCATACACGCAGAAACTGAGGAGGAAATAGTAGAAAATACCCACTTCACATTGCCAATTTTTGAGAATAGCCATTGACCAAGTAATTAAAAAAAAAAAAAAAAAAGCAAAAAACTAATATACCCTTAAAAGGAAGGGAAAATCCGATTTTACCTTCACCATAACAAAGAAAGAGAAAGGAAAGTCCAAATTCATTGAGTGAACAATTAAAATATTTATTTTAAATATTTATTTAATTTGTTTATAAATTATTAAATAAACTATTAAAGTAAATTAAAATATTTATTTTAAATTACTTATTTAAATTTTTTATAAAGTTAGAATTGTATTTAAATTTTATATTTCAGTTGTTTATTTAATATTCCATTAATTATAATCACATATTATATAAACAATTAAACTAAGAGATTTAATTATAAATTCTTATTTTTCAATGAAATATTAAGTAAACAATTAAAATATTTATTTTTAAATTACTTATTTAACTTGTTTACAAAGCATTAAATAAACGATTTAAAATAAATTATTTCGTTTAATTTGTTTATTTTAATATTTAGTTACAATAAATAGTTTATTTAAAAATAAAATATTATTTAGTTATAAATAATAAAATATTAAATAAACAAAATAAAATTGTTTCTTGGAATTATTTATTGAAATTTTATATTTCGATTGTTTATTTAATATTCCATTAATTATAATTACATAATATATAAACTATTAAAATAAGGAATTTAATTATAAATTATTTTTTTACAATTAAATATTAAGTGAACAATTAAAATATTTATTTTAAAATACTCTATTAATTATAATTAAATATTATATAAAAAATTAAAATATGCAATTTAATTATAAATTCTTCTTTTGCAATTAAATATTAAGTAAACGATTAGAATACACGATTTAAATTATTTATTTAAAATAAATTATTTCATTTAAATTTTTATTTAAATTTTTTATTTAAATTTTTATTTAATATTCTATTAATTAGAATTAAATATTATGTAAACAGTTAAATAAATAATTTAATTGAAAATTCTTCTTTTAGAATTAAATATTAAGTAAATAATTAAAATACATGATTTAAATTATTTATTTAAGATAAAATATTTCATTTTATTTTTTATTCGAGCTGTTTATTTAAATTTTATATTTCGATTGTTTTTTTAATATTCCATTAATTATAATTACATATTATATAAACAACTAAAATAAGCAATTTAATTATAAATTCTTCTTTTACAATTAAATATTAAGAAAACAATTAAAATACACGACTTAAATTATTTATTTAAAATAGATTATTTCATTTAATTGTTTATTTAAATTTTATTTTTCAATTGTTTATTAATATTATATTAATTATAATTAAATATTATATAAACAATTAAAATAGGCAATTTAATTGTAAATTCTTCTTTTACAATTAAATATTAAGAAAACGATTAAAATACACGATTTAAATTATTTATTTAAAATGAATTGTTTCATTTAATTGTTTATTTAAATTTTATTTTTCAATTGTTTATTTAATATTATATTAATTATAATTAAATATTATATAAACAATTAAAATAGGCAATTTAATTGTAAATTCTTCTTTTACAATTAAATATTAAGTAAACAATTAAAATACACGATTTAAATTATTTATTTAAAATGAATTGTTTCATTTAATTGTTTATTCGAATTTTTTATTTAAATTGTTTATTTAATATTCTATTGATTATAATTAAATATTATATAAACAATTAAAATAAGCAATTTAATTATAATTGAATATTTAACGACAATAATTATGCAACATACAAATTTCAATTAATAATACACCGATGGGTGATTTACTCATTAAATAAATACATTTAAATCGTGCGCACTTTTAAGCGTTTTGATGTGTGTGTTCATGTCGTTTTGTAGTTTAAATATATTGGAGAAAATGACTTTTTTTGGAACCTTAGATGGAGCCGTGCGTGATCATAAAAATTGGACTCGAAAAGACGGTCAATCAAAAAAGAAATGAAGTGAAAAATGGCGAATTGGTGGAAGTTCGTCGGAATAAGCGGTGATAATAGTGCAATTATCACGTCTTTCATCCATTAATAATTACATTTTCATGATTTATTGGTGCTTAAATGTTCTAAGTACACTTGTATTTTAGTTTAGGCTACAAATGGACGAATACGATGGAAATTAGAAGAAAAGAGTGAAAATGACCGAAATGGAGGAAAGTCATAGTTCAGGGACTAAAGTTCAAATATTCTAAACCTGTTTCTAACATTGTAATGAAGATTCGAAAGTGTTGGAGGTCAATTAGATGAAGAAATGAGTCAAAATGATGAAATATAGTCAAAACATTATCACATACCAACTTTCAAGCTGAAAAGTTTTGTACCGGTTTTTAGCCTCACAATGAAACCAGTTTTTGACATGTAAAACAATTGAATTGGAAGATGGTATTTGAATTGAAGCTGTAGCCCTTTGAGTTAGCTTTCCAACATATCTTGAATCACCTCAATCGGATATCGGGAGAGAAAGTTATGACCAAAAAATGTTGCATTGCGCCCTAGGCCCAATCGACCTGCACGACCCGCACGTCCGGGCCGTATGGGCCCGACCGTCCGGGCGTCTGGGCCGTCTGGGCCCGCATGGATTTTTCTATTTGGATGCTGGGTATTTTACAAACCTAAAAAAAAGAGTATTTTTGTCTTAAACAATACCATATATTTGTAATTGTATATAATATTAAGGGTAGTTTTATCTTTCAAGCATGGGACGGCTATTGTGGTGAATCTAAAAAAAAAGGGCAAAGTAAAAAATGGTAGGTTTGATGAGGGCAATTTAAAAAGTACCCTGAAACTGAGCAGAGGACGGGCAGAGAGAAAACGAAAAAAAAAAGGAGAAAAGAAATGAAGGAAAAAGGAGAAAAAAAAAAAAGGGAGGAAGAAGGAAAAGAAAAGAAAAAAGGGGGTAAGTGTTGATTTCCTCAATCTTGTATTCAATTTATCAAATATATTTTTTCAAGAGATAAATGAATAATTTATGTTGAAATTCTAGGGTTTTAACTTGGTTTGAAATTTCAAATTTAGGGAAGGTTATGATTTCTAGTTCAAGCTTCTCAATTGATTCCCTTCCATTTGAATCAAGGTAATGAATTTTATTTTGGGCAAATCCTAGTATTTTTTGGATTTTTAAGTAAGGATTATTTGTGGAGATGATTATGTTGATTGAATACTCGTTTGGAAGAATGAATTATAAGTTAGAATGTAAAGTTAACTTGGTTGAATTATAGTTACTAGTTTTCATAAGATTTGATGAAGGAATTGCTTTTATGTTTGTGATGAAGGAAATTGTGATGAATTAGCGATAAGTGGAGGGACTAGAAGGTGTAATTAATTCCAATTGATTAAAGAAATAATTTGGGAAATTTAGTCAAGTATCGAGAAATTTAGTTTAAGTATTATATCATTAGATACTAAAGGTTTCTTGGTTTGATAGTGATTAAATTGATTATTCATATTGTATTTCAGGTGGTGACGAACACATTGGAAACATTTATCAGCTAGTCTAGCTTGTAACTCGTACTATCCAAGTAGAAAAGCTTATTTTTCAGAAGTAAATGTTTAGTAAATTTATACTATATCATAAAGTTAGTTATTTCATATATTTGATTTGACAGAATGATTTCGAGAATTAAAAAGATTTTGTTAGTCACTTCCTTTAAAGTTAAATTCAGTTTATTTAAATCATTTCTCTAGCATGTTATATTCATATTACATGTTTCAGTATATCTAAAGTCGTTTTAAAAAAAAACCCCAGAAAGTACCCAGATGATTTTACCTAGTCTGCACTAGTGTGAATATGTTTTCACAGTGTATGACTTCATATGGTTATTTTACCCGATTTGCACTGGTGTGAATGTGTTTTTACAGTATATGATCAATTACGGTGATTTTACCCGCTCTGCACTGATGCGAATGTGTTTCCATAGTGTATGACCAGATTATCAGAGGTCTTTGGGACCCACTCTCATATACACATAGGCTTTTGGCCGTGTACTAGAGTGATTAGCCTTTGGGACAGCTCTGCATATGTATGACCAGATTATCAAATTTTAATGGCTTTGCCTTGTACATCGAGATTACTCTGTACATGTTTAAGACTATTCATTGGGTACTTATTGGTGTGACTCTTTAGTATATCATATTATGTTTATTAAGTGGTAGATTCACAGATTTTCAAATATCAAATAATAGTTCATTTTAGATTATAGAATCCAGCTTATTCAGTACAAAAATATGATTTTAACTTACAGAAATGACAGCTTTACATAGATTTTTATTGATACTAGAATACCTCTACTGGACACATTTTACGGTTGGTTATTCATAATAAAGAGTAAGAATTTTATGATTTTAGCAGGTTTTAGTTCTAAAAGAAATGATCAGAATTTAGAATGTCTTAAAGCTATAATTTTTAGTAAATATGTATAAATGGAAAAAAAGTATATGTATTCGCGAACTATCCACTCACTGAGTTACAAACTCATATATTTTGTCATGTTTTTCCTATCAGGAGGCTGCTAAATTTGAGATACCTGGAAAGTCTGATGAAGTTAAGAACCTGGTTAACCATCATTTAGTTGCAAGATCTTAATCCTGTCATAGTATGTAATGTATATTTGGGGACTCATGTTATTAAACACTTGTTCTAATATTTTGTTGATGTGCACTTCGTTGAAGGGTTGTTACAATTAATGTAATGCATGCTTGTGGACATGATGTTTTGTTGTAGAAGTACGCAATCTAGTTTAGTTTTATTTTGTTTTAATTGTGGTGGTATTGGTGGAATTGGTTCCCAAAATATTTGGTGTAGATGCTTATATGAGGTTTTGTTGATTTTCAGGTTGGTTTTGTTAAATTTATAGAGCAAATTGTACCAAAATTTCTACAATATTGAAGTCATAGAATAGTCAATCAGTTGTTGAACAATATATGTGGCCTTGGTGGTCGGTTCATCATCTAGCTGGAATTCATCATCGGTGCACGCCACGTCTGGGTCCACTAGGGTGACTCGAGACGGGGTTCTATCAATTGGTATCAGAGCATGGTATTATAGTTTATAGGTAACACTTCGTGTATATGATGTTCATATATCATACATTATTGTATGTGAGTCATGCGTAGTGGTGGCAGAAACCACAACCATCAAAATCTAGTATCTCAAGCTCGTAATGCTCCTGAGTGAGGACGTGTTGGGGGGGCTAGTGGGGTCGTAGAATCAGTTCACCAGTCTTAGGTGCAACCTGACCTTGTTATTGACATAATAGTTGCAACTATTGCTTCCCTTCTACCTAATGCCGATAGAGATAACTCTATTGAAAGAGCTATGAAACTTGGGGCAAAATGTTTTATAGGTACATCTAATCTAGTTGATGTCGAACTCTAGATAAAGACCTTGGAGAGTATAATTGATGTGATGAAATGTTCAGAGGATAAGAAATCACGCTTTGCCGTATTTTTATTAAAGTGAGGAGCTACTGATTGATGGGCTTCATTTCGATGACGGTATTTAGATCTTAGAGTTATTACTTGGACTATTTTCAGGGAAGCTTTCTATTAAATATATTATCCTCCATTTTATCGTGATGCGAAACAAAATGAGTTTTTAAGGTTAGTTCAGAGGTCCATGTCGATTGCTGAATATCATGTAAAGTTTGTAGAACTGTTCAAGTATGCTAGTGCATTGCTTATTGAGGAGAGAGATAGGTGTAGATGGTTCGAGCAATGATTGAAAGCAGATATCCGGCCTATGGTTACTGCTCATGGGCATCAAAATTTTGGTATGTTAATAGATGCAGCACTGAGGGTTGAGATAGCCATTCGAGAAGGAGGTAATCAGGGAGCACAGATGACCTTTTGAGGTGGTAGTAGTCAGACATGGACTTCAGGAGAAATGTCTAAAAAGAACAAAAAAGGATTTTGGCCAAGTGTCACTAAATATGGCGGTTTTAAATCTAAGTCTCGGAGTTCTAGGTCTAGTCAGGGAGTCATTCTTATGTTTAGGGTTCTACACATATATTTCAGGGAGCGAAGCAGAATGAGGGTTTTGATCACCATAGCTTTCCACAGTGCCAATCTTATGGGAGGTTTTATCCAGGCGAGTGCCTCAGATGAGCTGGAGTTTGTTACCAGTGTGGTCAAATGGGACACATAAGGAAAGATTGTCCAGCTCGATCTCAGCAGATTGGATCTTCTCAAGTAGTATTTTCTCAGCCAGGGATCAGTACGGCTAGACAGAATCGGGATCAGAGAGCTACATCAGCAGGGTTGATGGGGGGGGGGGTGCACAACCTATTGTTGTTAGGGTTAGTGCTTCTAGATAGAGAGCTCAAGTGGTTCGATCTAAGACTCATGGAAAAGTGTTTGCTATGACCAAGCAGGAAGCAGAAAAGTCACCAAATGTGGAAGTGGGTATGTTATTTATTTTTGGTAGAAATGCTCGTTCTTTAATTGATTCAGGTGCTACACATTCCTTTATTTATGCTGATAAGATGTCAGAGCCTTTAAACAGTGAACTGGTAATAGAGACTGCTGTAGGTGATTCACTTTTAGCTAACCGGGTATACAAAGATTGTAGGATTATAATGAACAATCATGAGTTGAAAGCAGATCTAATTCCACTCGATATTCACGATTTTGATGTTATGCTGGGGATGAACTTTTTATCTAATCATTGTACTTCAGTTGATTGTTTTCGCAAGGAAGTAGTATTTAGAAGTCCAGGAGACGTTGAAATTGTTCTCACCGGAGAGTGTCAAATTTTTCCATCTTGTGTGATATCTACCTTGGATGCCTGAAAAATGCTCAAAAATGGCTGTCATGCGTATTTAACTCATGTGATTGATACTCAGATCAGTAAGCTGGAAATTGATGATATACCAGTTGTGCGAGATTTTCTCAATGTCTTTCCGGAAGACTTTCCAAGATTACCTCCAAACAGGGAGATCAAGTTCTCTATTGATTTGATCCCCGGTACAACACCTATTTTATAGGCACCTTATCCAATGGCTTCGAATGAGTTGAAAGAATTAAATGTAGAATTACAAGATTTGGTTGATGAGGGGAGCGCCATTCTTATGTGACAAGAAGAAAGATGGTACAATGAGATTATGTATTGACTATAGACAGTAGAATAATGTGACTATTCGCAATAAGTATCTTATACCCTGTATTGACAATTTGTTTGTTCAATTTCGAGTTGCCTCAGTATTTTCAAAGATTGATTTACGTTCGGGGTATCATCAGCTCAGAATTAGAGATGCTAATGTACCAAATACTGTTTTTAGGTCTCGATATGGCCATTATGAATTTTTGTGATACTGTTTGGATTAACTAATGCCCCGACTGCATTTATAAATTTGATAAATAGGGTGCTTCACCCATATTTAGACAAAATTGTGATTCTTTTTATTGATGATATATTGGTTTATTCTCACAGTCGTGACAAGCATACCTTGAGAATTATTTTGTAGACTTTGCGAGATAAGCAGTTGTATGCTAAGTTTAGCAAATGTGAATCTTGGCTGGATAAAGTTGTGTTTCTAGGCCATGTTATCTCTGTAGAAGGTATATATAGAGATCCTATAAAAATAGAGGCGGTGATGAAATAGGAATGCCTTACAAAAGTGATAGAGATACGGAGTTCCCTTGGACTAGCAGGTTATTATCGTTGATTTATAGAGAGATTCTCTAAAATTGCCCTTTCCTTGACCAGTTTAGCTCAGAAGAACTTTACATCTGTGTGGACTGAGTAATGCAATAAGAGTTTTCAAGAATTGAAGAATAGATTGGCTTCTGCTCGTGTACTTACTCTTCCTTCATCAGGTGAAGAGTTTACAGTGTACAGTGATGCTTCACACCAAGGTTTGGGGTATGTGTTGATGCAAAATGGAAGGGTTATAGCTTATGCTTCAAGACAATTGAAGAAGCATGAGATAAACTACCCAACACATGATTTGGAGTTAGCTGCAGTGGCGTTGGCACTGAAGATTTGGAGATATTATTTTAACGGTGAGAAATGTCAAATATTTACTGATCATAAGATTTTGAAGTATATCTTTGATCAAAAGGAACTGAATTTGAGACAAATAAGATGGTTATAGTTGATAAAGGATTATGATTGTAAGATTAACTGTAATACCCAGATCAGGAAAGCTTAAAAATGATTTGATAGGTACTACTCATACCAAAAAGCTGCACCTTCTTTTTCGGAAGTCCATCATTAGAAACTCTATAGTTAAGCGTGCTTGGCTTGAAACAATTCCACCATGGGTGACCCCTTGGAAAGTTTTCTCGGAGAGCATACGAGCGAGGACAAAGTATTCTGAAAAGATCCATGTTGGTATAGTGGGGACAGTACATTAAGTGGGACCCGGGTCGTTACAAATGGTATCAGAGCGCGGTTGCCAGTCGAAAATCGGGAACTAAGTACTATGCGGGACAAAGTGCTATGCTATAGGGTAGGAGCCACCTCTTGAACTCGTAGGAGCCACCTCTAGAATCCCAACGCCTGGCAACGGATCCTCAAATGGATCAAGCGCGACGAGGACATCGCGAGTCTAACGAGGGGTGATTGTAATACCCAGACCATGAAAGCTTAAAAACGATTTGATAGGTACTACTCATACCAACAAGGTGCACATTATTTTTCGAAAGTCTATCATTAGAAACTCTACAGCTAAGCGTGCTTGGCTTGGAGCAATTCCACGATGGGTAACCCCCTGGGACGTTTTCTCGGAGAGCGTACGAGTGAGGACAAAGTAAAGACCCATGTCAGTACAGTGGGGACAGTACGTCGTCAATCTAACGACCGGAATAGCCCGTTAAGTGGGACCCGGGTCGTTACATTGACTACCATCCTAGGAAAGCTAATATGGTTGTATATGTTCTTAGTAGAAAGACTAGTTTTTCCTTTCAATCCAATGTAGTATATGCTGCTTTGTTGTGTGAGTTCAAAAAGTTGCATGCTCAATTGTCATCTACTACTTCGGGGGGGGGGGGGGGGGGGGGGAGCATGAGCTCATTTTTAGGTAAGGCCTAATTTGATTGATAAGGTTATAGAAGCTTAATCTCAAGACTTGACATTAAGAATATTGAAAGCAAAAGTGAGTGTTGGGTTAAGAACATATTATGTGATAAGAGATGACGGTGCATTAGCTATGTGTAAGAGATTATACATTCCATATATTCCAGAATTGAAGGAGATTTTAGAAGAGGCACATAGTTCTACTTATGCTATGCATCTAGGTAGTATTAAAATGTATCACTAATTGAGGGATCATTATTGGTGGCGGGTATGAAAAGAGAGATAGACGATTTTGTATCCAAATGTCTGGTCTGACAACAGGTGAAACCAGATCGTCAAAAGACAATAGGACTTTTACAGCCTTTGCCTATTCCAGAATGGAAATGGGAGCACATTACTATGGACTTTTTATTTGGTCATCCTCGTACTCAGAATGGTTATAATGGTGTTTGTGTTATTGTTGATCGTTGACCAAGACTGCTAGGTTTCTGCCGATCAAAGCTACTTATTCTTTAAATAAGTTAGCAAAGTTTTATGTGGATGAGATAGTTAGCTTATATGGTGCTCCAATGTCTATTGTATATGATAGAGATCCTCGGTTTACGTCCAAATTTTGGCCTAGTTTGCTAGGAGCTATGGGTACTAAGTTACATTTCAATACAGTTTTCATCCTCAGATAGATGGCCAGTCAAAGAGGACCATACAAACTCTTAAGGATATGTTGATGGCTAGTATTTTAGAGTTCAAAGGTAGCTGGGATACCCATTTGTCATTTATAGAATATGCTTACAATAACATTTACCACTCCAGTATAGAAATTTTTTGAAGCATATGGTAGAAAGTTATGTTGGGATGAAGTTAGTGAAAGAAAGTTAGTAGACCCTGAATTGGTTCAAATGGTTTCAGAAAATGTGAAATTGATTAGAGAAAATTTGAAAATAGCACAAGATAGATAGAAAAGTTATGCAGACAGGTATAAGAAAGATATTGAATTTACAGTTGGAGATAAAGTATTTTTGAAATTGTCACTTTGGAAAGGGGTGTTGAGATTTGGCAAACGAGGAAAATTGAGTCCACGATTTATTGAACTTTATCAGATTACTGAACAGATTGGCCCCGTTACATATCAATTAGATTTGCCAGATGAATTATCCAGGATCTATGATTTTTTTCATGTTTCTATGCTTCGCAAGTACATCGTGGATGCTTCTCATGTGCTAGAGTCTCAACCAATTCAGTTGAAGGGAAACTTGACCTATATAGAGAACCAGTGAGAATTCTAGACAGAAAGGTGTCAATTTTGCGAAATCAGACAATTACTCTTGTCAAGGTACTTTGGAAAAATCAGACGGTAGAAAATGCTACATGGAAAAATGAGGATCAGATGCATGTGTAATATCCTCATCTATTCATTGATTAGCCAAGGAGGTAAGATTGTTACAACCCCATTTTATGTAGTAAAAGTCAAATGTGGAATTGTCAAAGTCAAGGTCAAATAGGGACTCAATTGGAATAAATCATTTGATTGGGACTTATTAGACAATTGATATATGAGGGTTTTAAAAGGATTAAATTTGAAGTTTAGGACTTACTTATTTATCATTGGAAGTTTTTAACTTCCATTTTCTCAACTTTCATTTTTCCCTCTCCTTGTATTCTAATTAATCCCACACTACCACATTGCATTTTTAACTCTTCAAGTATCAATGTTGCATCAAAATTGTTATGAATTTGAATCGCAAGATAATGACGATAATTAAATAAACAAGAAAAAAATAACACCAAGATTTACGTGGAAATCCAATATGGAAAAAACCATGGGTAGAGGGGGAGAAATCCACTATAATCAATAGTAAATGTGTTTACAAGATCTCAATGCACTCAATTAAAATCTAAAACTCTCAAGATGTTGCATGAATCTCTCTCTGTTGTGTTATTCTACACAAGTCGTGCCCTATATATAAACATTGGAGAACAAGTTGTAGAAGAATATGAGTCCAGAATCGCGTCAAAAATGAAAACGGGTTAGGCCCGAATAAGCCTATCGCTCGAGTGACAAGGCAACACCAAGTGAGTGACCAAGTTTCGGTTTGTTTTCTACTGGTCTCGCTTGAGCGTCCAGCTAGCGCCAAAATAAGGAAAATGCAATGACTTTTTTCTCTAATCCATAATTTTGATCTTTTCAAAACCAGTTCAATTTAAACTCCAATACCCACTAGAATTAGGGTCAAACCACAACAAAAATAATGTGGACACAACAACCAATTTCATTTCAATTCCAAATATTACATTACTTAAGTATGATTTCCATAAAGAATTAAATTTTTTCATAAATTTTGGGCTTTAAATTTTGAAAATATAGTTCTAATTGTGATTGAGGAGTTGGGCTTAGGTAGTTGCTTCATCTTCTGGTGTAGCATCGGATGGAATGTTTTTGGCTTGAATCCATTTAAATGCTCATTTTGCACAATTGACTCATCATCCCTTACATTACACCACCAGGTGCTCACATTTGCATTTGCATTGCAATGTTAACACATTGGTGTAATACCCCGACCAAGAAAGTTTAAGAGATTTGATAGGTACTACTCATACCAACAAGGTGCACCTTCTTTTCCGGAAATCCATCATTAGAAACTCCACAGTTAAGCGAGCTTGGCCTGGAGAAATTCTATGATGGGTGACCCCCTGGGAAGTTTTCTCGGGGAGCGTGCGAGTGAGGACAAAGCATGCTGAAAAGACCCATGTTGGTACAGTGGGGACAGTACGTCTTCGATCTAACGGCCGGGACAGCCCGTTAAGTGGGATCCGGGTCGTTACAAATGGTATCAGAGCTTGCCAGCCGGAAATCGGGAACTAAGTGCTATGCGGGACAAAGTGCTACGCCAGAGGACGGGAGCCACCTCTTGAACCCGTAGGAGCCACCTCTAGAATCCCAACGCCTGGCAACAGATCCTCAGATGGATCAAGCGCGACGAGGACGTCGCGAGTCTAACGAGGGGTGATTGTAATACCCCGACCAAGAAAGTTTAAGAGATTTGATAGGTACTACTCATACCAACAAGGTGCACCTTCTTTTCCGGAAGTCCATCATTAGAAACTCCACAGTTAAGCGAGCTTGGCCTGGAGAAATTCTATGATGGGTGACCCCCTGGGAAATTGCTGAACAATTGCACTTTTTTTACGTACTGTAGCCTGTATTTCACTGTTTGCGTGTTCATGCATTGAGCTTCACGGTATGCACTCTACTTATGACATTCAAATGAAAAGTACTAAAGACAATGGAGAATGGGAATGGAATGACTAAAAATCATGCCTTTGCCATCCGACATACCTGTCAATGAGTCTTTGCATCCCTCTTTTGTATACATTTAGGACAATGTATTAGGGTGGCTGTATATTGATGATATATATATATATATTCATGATCGATATCGATGTGTGTTTGCATGTTACCACTTTGTTGTATGTTTGTGCGAGTTGGATAACATTGTCGACTAATAATGATATAACTGGATTTTTTATGATTCATGAATTGCTAGTAAGTCATGAGATTTGGACTGTTTTGAAACTTATTTTTATTGGATTTAATACTTTTTTGAGCACAATAGTCATATTAATCAACATACAAATTCGAAGTGGTTACTTGAATAGAATAGGTTAAGAAACTTGAATGCAGGTTGGTCAAACTGAAAAATCATATAACACAATTCCTAGGCCATGAAAGGATAATTGGGGATGGATAAATCGGTGTTATACTCTACTTAGCTAGGTGTTGATTACGTGCATGAAAGCAATTTTGTAGAGTATTATTGGCTAACAAGTGAAACCTAGGTAGTAATCATTCATTCCAATAATTCATCCTAATAAAGGAATTGAACTAGTCAAGAAAGAATGAGGGCAAAGTGAATGAAGAAGCGCCTTCATTCGATAATTATAACAAATCAAAAACTGGTATTGAACAATGCTACCTGCTCTAGAGGGGGTAACTTTAAAATTGGCCTAGTCAAAATGCCATAATTCCCTTTTGACTTTTTCACTAGTGAATAACTTCAAAATGACCTAATGGTGTTTAAAAGACAAAAATACCCTTAAGTGAATAATATAATTACAAAATATGATATTGTTAAAAAGACAACACTGCCCTTTTAGTTAACAAATAAAAACCAAACACTCCCTACATAACATTACAAAATCAGCTCAAATACAGATAAAAATTCTCTCATCTTCTACACTCTGAAAATCTAAAAAATATCCATAGCTGAAGAAAAAAAAATTCTCGGTCAATTACTTCAAATCAGTAAGTACATTTATATATGTTTAATTTCGTTTTCGTTAAATATGTGCATGTTTTTTACTTGATAAATTAAGATTCGACGTAGGAGTTGGCAGATAATTTTTTTTAGCAGATGTATATAATTTATTGTAAGCATAATGGGAAAAGAATTCATCTGCATAACTTTTCGATTGGTTTGCCTTAACGGCTGTTACGAAAAACAACGAAAAGGTCCAAAAAAATGGTTGTTAACAGCCTAAAAAATCGACTAACAAAACAGCCAAATAGTCGGCTGTTTGTGCCTAAAAGCCTATTTTTGGGCTGTTAACAGCCCATTTTTGGGCTGTTAGGCTGTTAACAACCTAAAAAATCGGCTGTTAACATGCAAATAATTGGGAATGTTAGACTGTTAGGTGCTGTTTTGTTTTTTAATAAGTTTCTATTTGAAATATTTACAAATTCGATTTTGTCATGCCACACAGATATGAGGATTATACTCCCGGTTTGTTATTTTGGTGATTTTGAGTTGGATGAAAATAATCGATGGACATGGAAATGGACAAGTGACGGATAATGTAATATGCCAACACATATAACAGAGACTACATCGTACGACGAACTGTACCATGATATACAGAAAAAGCTGAACGTCGATTTATCTCTATACAATATGGTACTGAGATATCAATTCCAAGAGCATTTGCCATTTTCAATTCCACCTGCAAAGGTTACATCTGATATTGACGTGAGTTATCTGTATGATTTGAACAAAACGCAAATGACACCAATTTGCGTGACTTTAGTGATGAAGGACGACTTAGAAGGTAGAAATGAACATTCGGATGGAGCTGATGACAATGCAAATAATTTTTGGGATACGGTGGAGATAGCTCGCGAGGATGACACTAATATTCTCGAGACAGTTGTTCATCATCATGACATCACTAAGACGCACATAATTCAATCTGTAGTTCAGGACAGCGAGAATGTAAATAAATTTACAAATGAGGATTTAATTGGTTTATCCCATCAGAGACATGAGTGGGGTGGGAGCTCAGGGGCCGAAACAAGCGGACCTTCATCTAATTCTTCACGTGTGGTTCCCGATGAAGAAGATTTGTATGTTGACCAACTGTTTGAAACGAAGAAAGCTTTACATGAAGCTGTGCACCTCCTGGCATTGAAATTCAATTTTGAGTTCAAGGTAAAGAAATCAAACAAATCATTGTTGACACTTGTTTGCGTTGACGACAGTTGCCGTTGGCGGTTGCGAGGGACTAAGATGGATACGAATGAGAATTTTGTAGTTCGTAAATATATACGGGAACATACTTGTGAATTGGGGATTCGTCAAAACGATCACAGACAAGCTCGATCATGGTTTATTGGACGACAGATAATGCACAAGTATCAGAACCCACAGACGATCTATAGACCTTCAGACATCATTAACGACGTTCGACGAGAGTACGGAGTGGTCATGAGCTACCAGAAGGCCTTGAAGGACAAAGAATGTGCGTTGGAGGATTTATTGGGCTCGGCCGAGGAGAGTTATGCTAAATTGACCAGATACTGTCATAATTTGGGGACAACGAATCACGGTTCCACTTTTTTCATTGAGACGGAGGGCGAGAAATGTTTTAAGTATTTATTCATGGCTCTTGGACAATGCATTAGAGGATTTACAAATGCGATGCGACCGGTAATTTTAGTCACGGTACAACTCTGAAATCGAAATACAGGGGTACGTTGATTATTGCTACATGTCAAGATCCCAACATCCAGATTTACCCACTTGCATTCGGCATAGTCGACAGCGAGAATGATCGGTCAATGAGTTGGTTCTTTACGAAGCTCAGGGAAGTGATCGGGGAAGTCCCTCATCTTGCATTCGTAACAGATCGGGGTCAGTCTCTAATAAATGCTATCGCTGAAGTCTTCCCCGAGGCACATCATGGGTACTGCATGTACCATATACAAGGTAATCTGAAGACTAGATACCGGGGCCAAGGCATCGTTTCATTGTTCAGGAGGGCGGTCGAAGCTTACAGTGTCGAGGAATGTAATAAGTGGTTGGTCGAGATAGGAAATAAGTCGATCGGCATGGGATTATCTTACAAAGATGGGGATAGAACATTGGGCGCGATCACATTTTCCAACACGTCGGTACAACTTGATGACGTCAAATAACGTGGAGTCTATGAATTCACTGTTTAAGAAGGATTGAGAGTTGCCAATTCTCGCATTGATTGAGAACATTCGTACGAAACTGCAGCAGTGGTTTCACGACCGACGTGTTGAATCGCAGAACTGTTCGACTTGGCTAGCCCCGGCTCAAGAGGAAAAATTGTTCAAGGCCGCACAGGTTGCGAGGAGGTTGAATGTGGAACCACTGGATGAGTCGCGCTTCTCTGTACAAGATGCACGTCAGCTGATATACATTGTGGACCTGAATGAACACACATGCACTTGTGCTCGATTTCAGTTGGAGAGTTTTCCATGTGAGCATGTAGTCGCGGTATCTATGAACAGAGGCTTTGCAGCGAGAACATTATGCTGTCAGTATTACACGGCTGAGTATTGGAGAACTGCATATGCTGAGACTATATTTTCCTTACCGAACGAATCTGATTGGGAAGTTCCTGACCATATTTTCCCACTGAATAGTTTGTCGCCACCGGTAACTGAACCGCGTGGCCCTGGACGTCCACGAACTTCTAGAATACCATCTACTGGAGAGTTTTCTCGACCGCGTCGGTGCGACAGATGTAGAGCAGTCGGTCATACTCGTCAAAATTGTACGAGTCCCCTAGATAATAATTAGTCAAATATGTAATGGTATTGTTGCTAAATGAACAATATTTAATTATTTAACCATAATTTGCTAATTTGATTAAGTGTACAATAGTAACAGTTAAGTGCACAATATTTCATTATATAATTATTTATACATAAGTACAGTTATTTCACACATACATAAACGAGTTACTCAATTCAATTCAACGTACTATATTTTTACAATATTTACAAGTATTAAATAAATGAATCAACAATTAAATGTATAACGTTTACGGATCACACTCGAATTCGTATAAATCGCACGCTAATTTATTCCTCCAAATTTGTATCCATGCTTGGTTGATTCCATCGACCTTATGTCCTATACTCAAAAACTCGATGTACTTTATTGCAAAAATGCCGCAATCACCCCTACAATTGAAGAATAATGTTAGTGCGAAAACGTGTTAGATAAAAAACTAAGTTTGAAAGTACAAAACAAAATATAAATACTTACGATTTCGACTGTCTCGCCGTCGTCTGGTCTCGCACGATGGCTAGCCTGTCATTAACAATAACACCTGCTCGGGCGGCCATCAACGGTACGATCACAGCAAGCGGCTCCAACTGTTGCTCGAGCTGGCCCTGTGTCAGACACGAAGGATCAGAGTCGTACACATACATCGTGGAGTCAGCAAAAACAATCTCCACGGCAATGGCATGATGATTCAAGATCGCTGGAACATATATATGTGTACAAGCATCCCATGCCTTTCCCCCGAGCCTCGGCAGTATCCCTACGACCCATTCGGCCATATATTCAGGAAGCACGTACTTACTACCCATACATAGCAACGACTCATGCTCAATGGTAACAGCTCCCAAAAACTCAGTGCTCAGTATGAGTCGGCCGGGCATATCAAATGATTGCGGATATCGTCGAGCTCGATCTCGTAGTAACTCCATGGCCAGGTCGATGTGCTATATCAAGAAACACCAATAAAAAACTTAGCGAGTTATTTCATTTCAAAAAACAAAAAAATAATGTATACATAATAAACAACAAAATGAATATTTCACTTACATCGTCGGCGAGCCACGTCCCTCAACTCTGCCTCGAACACTTTCCATTTTGCTGCGTCCACCTCCCGAAACAGATTGTGGTACGTCCCGTCAACGAACGTCCTCCTCTTCGCCTCAGCCGTAAAGGGAGAAACGACGTACTGCGAAGGCAACCGATCCTCTTGCCTATCAGCACTTCGAACATAAGATAATGACATACAGTATAATCGCATAACAATTACAATTATTTATTTCGTTATACTATTAATGATCATATTAAATTTATAATTATAATTATAAATATAATTTTTTTTAAATTTATTAAATTATCAACAAAAATTAAACGAAAAAATTAGAAGTAACTAATTTGTTAAAATATAATATTTAACAGTTACAATTATTTATTTAATTATATTATTAATTATCAAATTAAAATTACTTATTTAATTATAAAATTTTTAATGGGCTTCGTAAAATATTTAATTCTATAAATATCTATAAAAAAGAATTTCTCAATTTAATAATTATCAATTTCAATTTATTTATTTAATTATATATAAAAAAAATTCGAACAATTTATTTATTTATTTAATTAAATTTGAAAAATTCAAGACTTGTTTTACAATGAATATTTAATTACAGAATATATATATATAATTCAAACAAAAGCAAATTATTAAAATTAAATAAATAATATAAATTTTATTTAATTAAATTTGAAGAAATTAAAGTTTTTTTTACAGTGAATATTTAATTAAAGAATCTTCAATTTAAAAATTAAAAGGAAAAAAAGAATTAAATAAATAATGTATAATTATTTATTAACACTTACAATTATTAATTTCATTATATTAATAATTATCATATTAAAATTAAAATTAATAATATAAATTTTTATATATTATCAAATCATATAATTATATATATATATATATATATATATTTATATATATTAATTATACATTTATTAAATTATATATATAAAAAAAACTAAGCGTTCGTTGGAGGCCCAATTGGCCTCCAAAACTGGACCGGCGGTTAATCGCCGGTCCAAAACTGAACCGGCGGTAACCGCCGGTCAACCAAAAGGACGGTTAACAGCCGGTCCAGAAATGGATCGGCTGTTAACCGTCCTTTTGGCCGGTTCCGTGCAGTCGCCGGAAATGGCCTGAAAATCGCCATTTCCGGCGATTCAAGGTCCAAAAATGACAATATACACTCAAAAAAATTGCCCTATAGCCTAGATCTACTCATACATTTCATAATCAACAAAAAAATTCGAGCTTTAACACATATACACGAGGAGTGTGTTTTCAAATCAAAAAAAAAAAAAAAAACTAACCTTTGTTCTGCGTGGGTCATCTTTGTCGGTGGGTGGCCAGCTCCTCTGTGAATAGTGGTCGATTTTTGTGAATAATGGTCGGTTTTGGGAAATATTTGGACGGTTTTCACGTGGTTAGACTTTTTCTTCTCCTTCCAATGAGGGTATTTTTGAGGTTTTACCTTATAACTTGTGTTTTCGGGTTTTTTTTTTTTTTTTTTTTTTTATGTTATTTATTGGTCTATGTGAGCTTATAAGCAATGAAAAAAAGTAAAGGTACTACATTTCCTGACTAAGACTTGGACACTTATCTTGGATACTTGGATTTCTAATGAGGCTCATTAGCCTAGGTGAAGTTTTGAGGTCGAGTCACTCAAATGTAGAGGGAATCATCAAAAATCAAGGTGGTAACTTTCTTGGTTAAATACAACTGAACTTGAGAGGAAAATGAATAAGTGATGAGAATTCAACCTCTAAAATAAACAACCCGGGTGTGAGAATAAAGAACAAGTTTGAAGATGTACATCTTACGTGAGTAAAAAAATAATATATGACCATTGAGGATTGAAAAAAAAATTAAAGTTTATTGTGATTGAATTAAGTATGCCCTCACACTTCGATCTAAGATTAATAAGTAGATGAATTATTCTTAGAAAAACAAATATTCAAGTTTGGGGGTGATTGATAGGTGTGAATTTTACACATAATCGGACCATCATAAGTGGATGTTTGGGAGTTGGATCAAATTACTATTTAATTTGATTAAAAATAACGATTATTGTAAGATAAATCCGAGTTAGGATGACTTTTGATAAAAAAAAAAGAAGTGGAAATCAATCGAAAAAGGCTGAAAGAATGAATGTTGAAGCTCAAGGACTAATTTGCAAATTCGTAAAAGATAATACAAACCATGGAAATCAATGAAAAATGTCGAAAAAGAAAGAATTCTAAAGCTCAAGGACTAAATTACAAATTTGTAAAAGATAATATGAACCAATGAATGATGAATGAAGAAGACATGGATCAAATTGGATGAATTTAGAAGATGGACTAAAAATTGCATGAAAAGGGACTAAAACCCAACTAAGAAGAGAAGTTAAGGACCAAATAGCACATGTATTGAAAGTTGACCGTTGCTATCGCAGTGCCCAACATGGTGTGAGAGCACCTATTTTGCTCAGACCAACAATAATACGGAGTTATAGTTACAAGAAATAATCAAAGGAATAAAAATGTTCATGGTCCCTTTTAAAAGGACAATCAACACCCGGTTTATTTATCCCCTCTTGCCTTTCACGATAAATTTAATAAACTCAAAAAAATAAATAAATAAATAAATAGCATTGACCAAACTGTTTGGCTGTGCGATCGCGACCAACTCTTTTGTGCAAAGGTACAACCTTTTATGGGTTAAACCCAAGCAATAATTTTGTTTCTTTTTCTTCTCAAACTCATTTTTGGAAACCATTTGAAACTCTGATTTAACCTAATTAGTCTCTATAAATACCAACCTTTATCAAACCATTAAGAGAAGCTCTTATACCATACAATACACAGTTTCTTGCAAAGTAGTGAGCCAAGAATCATTTTTTAAGAGAGGAATCAAGCGGCAATTTTGAAGATTATTTATTGGTTTTTTGGCTAAGGAGAAGAAGGTGCAAATGGAGTTGATTAAGAAGGCTTGAAGAGATTCGAAACTTCATGACTTTTCCTATTTTTCTTCATATATCTCAAGTTCGGGTGATGTCTCATTATTCCTACATGATTTCTTGTAACTTTGTAATGATTGGCTAAAGTTTTAGTCACTAGGACATAGATGAATCTTTTGTTATGAATTTTTAATATTAATTTCAAGACTTCGACATCAAATATTTTTTTTTTTTTTTATTTTCTGTAATTTTTATAGTGTTTAGTGCTTTTCAATTAATTGATCACTAATTGAATCGATGTGTGATTTTTATTATGTTTCAAAGAAATAATATGGAATATAGCAAGTTATAACAAATGTTGTGAGGGCCGATAAGAGATAAAGATGTACCACTATATCTTGTATAATTTCACTTCTTTCATAAAGTTATAGGAAGGTCACATGTGAGTATATGTTTACTTTTACTCGAGAGAGATTATTAAAAAAAAAATAGGAACATTGATCAACAAGCATAAATATATAGTCAGTCTTGAGTTGCATTAAAATGAAGTAAAAAAATGGGGGATTTTGAGTTTTAGTGCATACTTTAAATCGATTTTACAAATGCTTCTCAATTGCTTAGATCAATTTAGATAATTGGTAGAAAATAAACAAATTACAACTTGGCTATTCGATTAGAGATAGCATTAATTAAACTAGATTAAGTACATTCTTGTGGAAATGATACTTAATCCATTAATCAATTACTTGACTACAATCCGTGCACTTGCTAGATTTCATCCATCATTTATGGTTAAGAAATGACTAAGGACGAATGGATAATATGATTTGATACTAAAATGAATAAGTTTGAAAAGGAAAAAAAAATATAGTGGTTAACCGTGGTCAACAATAGTTTGCAACCCCTTTAACGTTTTCTTCGGTTTGTCGTGGTTCGCTCGATTGGGTAGTCTCTTCAATTCTTTTTTGGTTTTTTATTTTCTTGATTATTTTTCTGGGGGGGGGGGGGGGTGTAAAAGAAGTCCCACATCAGCTAGACATGAGAAACATAATGAGTTTATAAGTGTAGGACAATATCTTCATTAATATGAGACCTTTTGGGGTGAAGCTCAAAAAATAAATCCATGGGTGCTTAGGCCCAAAGTAGATAATATTATACCATTGTCGAGATATGTGGTGTCTATAAACCCAACAAGTGGTATCAGAGCTCAGAGTCTAAAACTTAGCCAGAGAAACGCAATGGAAAACGTGGTGGAGATACCCTAATTAGCCTTATGATTTGACTAAAAAATCATCCGCATTTGAAATGCCTTGTGTCGAAAGTCTTCCTGACATAAAAAATATGGTGGTCAAGCGGCGGGTCCCTTTTGGTCGAGGACGACGGCAATAATGGTTGTACAAGATGATTGACAGATGTATTATCATTTGAGGGGAGGTCACAATGACGTGGTCCTTCGTTTGAGGGGAGGATTCTTGGGAATGAAAGAAGTCCCACATCGGCTAGACATGGGAAATATAATGGGTTTATAAGTGTAAGACAATATCTTCATTGGTATGAGACCTTTTGGGATAAAGCCCAAAAAGAAAATCCATGAGGACTTAGGCCCAAAGTGGACAATATTATATCATTGTGGAGATATGTGGTGTCTATAAACCCAACAATTTTGAAAAACAATTTGTGGCGCAATCCCCAAGGCACCTGGACTACTTATGAATACCTCGTTTAGGTCATAAAAAGGGTTCCAGAATTCAATATTTAGAGGGAGACAGGGAGAAAATTTAAGGAAGAAATCAAGAAACTATGGTTTCAAGATAGGAAAAAGGAGATTCTTGGTGCAACATCATTCGTTTTTTTTTCTTATGTAGTTTAAAGCTCGATGATATATTCAATTCTTTTATATTTTTTCCTTCTATAAGTTGGTCCCAAAGTTTACACAGAACACAACAAAAACAGTAAATTGCGAAAAATAAAAGAACACAAAGGATTTTTCGCCCAAAGGGCCTGCATTTTTAGCTTTAGGCCTACTCACCTGTTGAGCATTAACACAAAGGGATTAAGCTCTAGTTTCACTAAAATCAATAAGAATAGATTACAATGTATGAAGAAATCATAGATTTCTTCAATATCTCTTTCGCCTCAAAATCACTTAGAAATTATAAACAATCTCATCGAATATACATCAAGTGCACTCACTACCTTATCACTCAGATCATACAAAAATCACTTAGATTTACAAACGGAAAAGAGAAAGAGATGAACCCTAATCACACAGAGAGAAAACATTTCAAAGTCACTGAATAGTTATACAGAAAATGAAGCTTCGAGAATCATTTTAAGGCAGGGAGATCAAGAGCCTTTACCAATGGTGGAGATCTGGCCAAGTGTAGGGCCAGATCACAAAGACAAGAAAATTGATAAGGCGTGTCAAAGTGCAAGCATGATTTTATCAACCAAGTGATAAAAATTTTGGGCCAAAGATCTGGTTCAGCACTGGCCCAACACAATCAATTGGGCCAAAGAATTATGAGGCAACACAATTCATAACACTATATCATGTGTAACCAAATTCATAATTGGAACAAACAATATAACCTAATTATGTCTTTTTTTTTTTTTTTTAAATTTAGATCTTCAACATTTGTGTGTTTAATGGTCATATGGTTGATTTTACTTGTATTGTTAGGGTCCGTTTGATTGCAAGGGTGGAAAATGTGTGGAAAGAAAATGAATTTCAAGGAAAATAATTGCCTATAACTTGTTTTCCAAGGAATTGTTAATGAAGTGTGTTTGATTGATATAATTTTCCACCCGAAAAAATCTTAAAATTTTAAATCTTTTTGTTTTCGTTTGGATTTGTTTTACGTGGAAATTGTCAATTAACATGATAATATTTTTCCACAATTGGTTATAAAATTTATTTCCATTGCCAAAAAGAAAAAAAATTCCTAAAAAATCAATGTTTTTATCAAAGTTTAGTGTTCGTTTGACTTTGTTTTACATGAAAATTGTCCATTAAATTGAATTTTTTTACAATTGGTTATGAAATTTGTTTCCATTGAAAAAAAAAAAACTGGAATTGCATTTTCCCACCAAAATGGTGGAAAAAGCAATTCCCCAAATTTGAGGAAAATAGGCGCGTGGAGGGCAGCCATGGAAAAAACTTTGCCTAGGAAATTTTGTTGTTCAAACATTGCCAAAACCATGAACTTGGATGGAAAAAAGTCACAATCAAACATGCCCTTAATGAACCTCGATTTGCGAACGCCACAAATGGTGCTTAATTATTGATAAGTTCTAAGGGTTGAACACCACAAATATAACAATAATTGATAAGTTTGGTACATATTCAATCAAGAACAAAAAAAGAGAAATCTCATTTAATTCATAATGTCCAAAATGTTAATGTTACAATAGAATAAAATTTCCTATATATACTAAACTAGGAAAATATGGAAAAACAAAAATATCACTTAAAGATTACAAGAATCTTACCTAAAATAAAATTCTAACAAAATAAGGAAATTTGTAGAAAAATAAAATTCTCGCAAAATTGTTCTTGGCATGTTTTGATGCGATCATAAGCCCAAAAGTACCATGCGCCCATGCAACCTTATTCGTGCCATTTCTGGAATGTAATGGGAAAAAATCCGACAACCGAGCTGAAAGTTATGTCCGTTTTCATACACTCTGCTTGTTTTTTTTCCAAATATCTTCCAAACCTTGAATCCAACTCGTTTTGACTTCCAAGCCCTCACGAAACTTGAACCTTGGCTTGTCAACTTCTTCAAATTGGACTCCAAAACTCGACCAAATGATTGCCTATCCCGAATCATATCACCTAACATTCTTTATTCATACGCAAAAGTCCTAATTTGATTTTGTCGAATTTTAATATTAAAGATTTTAATTGAATCACTTTTAATTGCTTTTATTCAAATAAGAATTAGGAATAGTAAACCAACGATTAAATAATAGTTCATATGGAAATGGTAATTCTGACTCTTAGGTATACTATATTCCTTATTCACGATATTTTACACTTGTGATTAAATATTCACCGCGGTTGACCTTGATAAACTATAGAGGTAGTGACCAAGTTACAACCATGGTGTTAGCGAGTCCGGCTGCCATAATGACCTAGTCACTATTGTAGTGACTCATATGTGTTTGCATATCTTTAAGCATTTACAAATTGGAAAATATTGTCTCTAGTTATCAATAATGTATTATAAAAAGGTTTACTAAAATCATTTAGGGTACGTTGATTACGAGCATGAAATTTGCATTGAAACACTACAACAAAAATAGTCATTTGCAACCCTAAAAATGCAACATTTGTTGATAAATGTTGCTAAAAGGATCTTTTGGCAACATTTTAGTAAGTGAATGATGCCATAGATATTAATAAATACCTTTTGCAACGTTTTTTAGAAGAATGTTGTGATAGACCCCTTTTTTGCAACGTTTATTAAGGGTTGCAGAATGTTTCACCATTATCAACATTTGTCAAACGTTGCAAAAGGGAATAGTCTAACTTTTGCAACGTTTAAAAAACGTTGCGAAATTTTTTATATATTTTTAGATACTGATAAGTATATTTTATACACTTATTTAGGCCATTAAATTAGAGTATTTGTTAGTGATTTCGATGAGTTATAGCTTAATTTTGTTTTAATTATGTTTGTTAGGTTGAACTCAATGCAAATTGGTGAATTTTGAAGAAAAGAAAGAAAAACATGTGAAAACGAAGAAAATCCAAAGTATGGAGACCAAAGTGTAAACATGCAATAGTTGGTTCGGAGTACGAGATGATGAATAAAGATTATATAGGATCAATTGGATGCATTTGGAGGTCAAAGAAGTGAAATATAGTAGAAGTATTTTCACAAATCAATTTCCAATCGAAGAAGTTATGCTATGGATTTTTAGTATCAAATTGAGACCAATTTTTCGGATGGCAAATGTTTGAATTGGAAAATTCGTATTTCAAGAAGAATTGTATCCCTTTGAATTATATTTCCAACGCATCTTGAATAAACTCAATCGAATACTTTTAGGGAAAGTTATGGGTAAAATACCGGAAGTTGTTCAGAGACAAAACTACGCGCGCGCACAACCTTATTTTCCCCTACCCTAGAGCCATTTGGTTCTACGGTGCACATGCAACACTTATAATGATGCGTGCACATAGGCCTTTTCCGTAGAAGAATCTTTAGTTTCCTTTCACGATTCAAACTCTTTTAGAAACCAAATTGGATGAGATTTTGACCTATTTTCTGGCTCTTATAAATAGAGAACGAGGGATACACATGAAAAAAATCATCAAGATCAAGAAGCTAATTACTATATTTTGAGATAAGAGATCAAGCCCTAACAAGGAATTGAAAGTCAATTACATCAAGATTTTGAAAATTCAACATTGGAATTGAAGATCAACATATTTTGATTTATTTCATGATCCATGTGATATTTTTCTATTATTCTTCTTGTAATTTATATATTAACATGTTAGGCTAGATCCATTTTTGTATTGGATGAAGATGAACCCTATTGTTTATTTGTTTTAATTCAAGACTAGTAGTTTATTTTATTTCTTGTATTTCTTGATTAATTTTGTATATTCATTGCAATATTTAATTGATTGACCACCAATTAGATAATTAGTTGCTTGTTGTAGTATTGGGAGACTCACAATAAGTTTAGAACGCGGCAAAATTAACATATGTGCAATAGATGTTAGGAATAACATTTATAACATGTGCAATCATATAGATAATCTAAACTTTAATGCATTCTAATCATTCGAATTCGGGCTAGGAATAGATTTGGGTCGTGATTATGATAGATTTAATTTGTCTTGAAAAAGAGAATTATATATCATAGTTTTATCGATTGTCAAGAACGCATGAACGAAATTAGATTACAAATCAATAATTGAAATAAATAGCAATAGTCTGATTCGAAATCCAATACAATCATCCATAAATTGATAAAAATCACATTTTTATCACTTTCTTAGATTAATTAAACATAAAAATCAAACTCTCTTTTATTTACATAATTCGAATCTCATAAAAAGTTAGTAAACTTGAATTGAGTTTATTCCCTATGGGACGATACTCTTAACTCATCAATTCTATAACTTGTCAACGATCCCGTACTCTTGCAGGTTTTACATGAACATGTTTTTGGCTATCCAGAAGCATGTGGAAGATTCAAGGATTACTACAGAAAGTGCCCCAATCTAGACATTCCTAAAAATGCTAATGTCTACATCTTCTATTCCGGCCTGCATCCTGAATACCGTAACATGGTCAACGCTTCAGTAGAAGGATCGGTCATGGATATTTCCTTAGACAACACCTTAGATCTCTTTGAGAAAATATCAAAAAATCAGACTATGTGGCCAAGAGAAAGGGAAACTTTGAGGAAAATAGCAGGTATTCACAACATTGACGCAGTTACATCATTGTGAACTTAGTTGGAAGTATTAACAAGGGGATTGGGAAAACTAACCGAGAATGTGAGCATGGTACACCAACCAACACCAGTTTCTGGAGGCTATAGGGCAGATCATATAACTGCAAGTTGTCCTTTAGCCTCAACCCATGTTTACCAACATAAGGAAGTCGGTTATGCACAAAACTTTCAGAGAAAGTAGAACAATCCTTACTCCAACACCTATAATCTAGATTGGAGCAATCATCCAAATTTTTCATGGGCCAACAATCAAATTCAAGGACAAAGAGGAAATTTCCAGGCAAGACCACCAGGATTCCAACAACAACAGCAGCACGAGCAACAAAATAGAAAGCCATCAATGGATGAATTATTGACTCAGTTCATTACTAAGAGTGAGACTAATTTCCAAAACCAACATGTAATTATTCAGAACCAACAGGCTGCAATTAAAAACTTGGAGACTCAAATTGGTCAAATGGCAACTGTATTAGCTAACAGAACACAAGGTACTCTGTCAAGCGACACAGAAAAGAACCCACGGGAACATGTATTAGCAGTAGAAGCTGTGAATTATGCAATTATTGAGACACCTTTAATTAAGCATACAACCCATGTTCAAGCATATGTGCCACCTATTCTATTCCCTCATGGACTTCAACGGAAGCCAAAACAGGAACAAGTACAGGCCATTACAACAAGAAATGGAGTTCAGTTGCCAGAAATTATAGTGAAAAGGAAAGGGATAGAGGACAATCAAGTACTTACAATGGGCGAGGAACAAGTGGTACAGTTTGACAAATCATCAAAGATTAATCAAGAAGAACGATCAGATAGTCTACTGGTTAAGGCAACTATTCATGTCAATAAACACACACCTCCAGTCCAATTCCCTCAAAGGTTGCAGAATAATAAGTTAGAAAAGCAATTTAAGAAGTTCTTGGATGCACTCGAATAACTTCACATCAACATTCCCTTCATTGACACCGTTCAACATATTCCAAATTACACAAAATTTCTAAAAGAGATGTTGACTAAGAAGATAAAACTACCAATAGATAAAATAGTGGCTCTGACAGAAGAGTGCAGTGCAACCATAAAGCATATGATCTCTCCTAAATTAAAAGATCCAGAGAGTTTTAGTGTAGCTTGCTCTATAGGAAATTCAAATAATTTAAATACTTTAATTGATTCTGGAGCAAGTATTAATTTGATGCCACTGTCTATCTACTAGAAATTAGGATTTGATGATACAAGAGCAATATCAATAATCCTACAGTTGGCTGATAGGACACTCAAGTACCCTTATGGAGTGGTAGAGGATGTGCTAATCAAAGTTGGAGATAACTTCTTTCCAGTTGACTTCATTATCCTTGATATAGATGCTCAACATATTCCGTTAATTTCGGGAAGACCATTCTTATCTACTGCATGAACATTAATGGATTTTGAAAAAGGTGAAATAATCTTAAGGGTGGAAGAAAAACAACGAAGTTTCACCATGAATGCTCCATTCAAGCAACCTCCTGACATTGAGGAGTGCAAAAGGATAAACCATTGGAGAAGTAACAAGATTAAAAAAGAAGAAGGTGGAATAGTTGGACGGGACAATAATGGAAATCTTGTAATATGGAGGCTTAAAGATGACTTAAAAAACAGCTGTTAGTGCAGTCGATGCAAGACTGAAAACTCTCTTTTCAAGCCACCATAAATAACCAAAACAATAAAGTTAAGCTAATGACTATAAATAAGCGCTTATTGGGAAGCAACCCAATTTTCTTTCTTTTTGTTTATTTTACTTTTTAGATTTAGGATTAATAATTTCTATTACTTTTAGTAGTATAGAGTACCTTCATCCTCATATTTCCCTTTAAGCTATGCATGAGCTTACTATAAATTGTTTCATGATTTGATTGATTTTTACTATTTTGAAGGAACTGACACTTGAATATATTGGATAAGGGAAAAGACATAGTAAATGAACCAGAACTTTCATGCCAGTCCATCCACCACCTTCAAATATATATCAGGGGAGTATTGAGTTCCCTTCTTTGCCTTTAATTTTTATATATTGCATGTTATATTTTTTGACATTGAGGACAATGTCTGTTATAAGTTTGGGGGTGAAAAAACATTAAGTTTTTATTGGTTTGTGTGTTTGACCGAGTGCAAAAAAAAAAAAAAAAAAAAATCAATTTTCAGCTTTTTATTATTTTTGTGTGTGCTTGTGTGTGTTAGATAATTTTTCCTACTATGATGCATATATTTGGAATCATGTATTAGATTATAAATTGTGAAAAAGTTACCTATTAGGATTGATTTATACTTATTCATGTGAAACTTGATATTTTTGCGCACAACATTTATGTTTTGCATCATGAAAAAATAGTTTAATTCAAAATTTGAATATGAAAAAAATTAGTGGGCCTTAGATGTTAAATCCTAATAACCACTAAATTATACATCCTTAGACCAATTTTAGGATAGTTTGGAGGTGATTGAACTGTTGTAGGGAGACATTAAGATAGATGTGAATTCCATGTGTGCTAAATTTTGTGTGTAATGTCAATAAGATGAAAATTAGGTGAAAGTCTAAAGTTAGATGTTGATTTTTGAGAATAAGATCTTAATAAGAGGTATTACACTAATCATTGCATGAAAAGAGAAAATGTTGTCTTTTGTGAAACTTCTGTCCGTAGCTTTTATGACTTGAGTGATTAAGTCTGCAAGGGTCTCTAAAAATCTGGTGCCCTATGGTTATCTAACGTGGGAGTCATCGGCCGAAAACTCGCTACAAGGGTCATTTAGAAAGTTTAATGGAGAGGAGTCTAAAAAAAAACTATTGCTACAAATCTTGATTAAGCACCGAACACTTATTCGAGAGAATTACACTTTTGACAATGAATTATTAACTTAATTGATTCTTAGAGATTGAAGCAATCAAAAATAAGGAGAATCCGCATTTGTTGATGTGCTAAGCTGCAATTAATAAGATCTAACCAAACTAGAGAGAGTGAGGAATAGTATATAAATTCAACCTTAGACCACACCTTGGGGAAAGAGTGAAAATAATAAAGTTTGAGGATGTGTATCTTACGAGTGAAGAAATGAAACATTTGTCCATAAGGGGTCAGGATTTGAATCACTTCATGAATTTATGATGCTTGACATGAATTTTCACACACACACACACACACACACACATGTTGATTTTGCAATGGATAAGTAGAAATTTATTTTAGCATTGTAATTTTGTATCAGTTTATAGTAATACATTTATTCCAATCTTGAGAAAAAAAGGCGAATTATCTAATTGTATGTGTTTAAAATCTTAGTTAAGTTATGTTATAATTTTGTTTGAGAACAAACAAATGTTCAATTTTGGAGGTGTTTGATGAGTATATTTTGTACACTTATTTATGCCATTAAATTAGAGTATTTGTTAGTGATTTGGATGAGTTATATCTTAATTTTGTTTTAATTATGTTTGTTAGGTTGAACTCAATGCAAATTAGTGAATTTTGAAGAAAGGAATGAAAAACATACGAAAACGAAGGAAATTCAAAGTATGGGGACCAAAGTGTAAACATTCAATAGTTGATTCGGAGCACAGAACGATTAATGAAGATTATATAGGATCAATTGGATGCATTTGGAGGTCAAATGAGCGAAATATAGTCGAAATATTTTCACAAATCAATTTCCAGCCGAATAAGTTATGCTATGAATTTTTAGTATCAACTTCAGGCCAATTTTTCGGATAACAAATGTTTGAATTAGAAAATTTGTATTTCAAGAAGAATTGTAGCCCTTTGAATTATCTTGAATCAGCTCAATCGAATAATTTTAGAGAAAGTCATGAGCAAAATACCAGAGGTTGTTCAGAGACAAAACTGCGCGCGCACGAAAGCAATTCATGGTGCGTGCGCACGGCCTTATTTTCCCCACCCGAGGCCATTTGGTTCTATTGTGCGCAGACAACACTTATAATGGTGCGCGCGCATAGGCCTTTTCCACAGAAGAATTTTTAGTTTCCTTTCGCGATTCAAACTCTTTTGGAACCAAATTGAACGAGATTTTGACATATTTTATGGCTCTTATAAATAGAGAACGAGGGATACACATGAAAAAAAATCTATCTTACCTCTTCATACACCATAGTTTCATCAAACTCATCAAGAACAAAAGACTAATTACTATATTTTAAGAGAAGAGATCAAGCCATAGCAAGGAATTGAAGGTCAATTACATCAAAATTTTGAAGAATTCAACCATGAAATTGAAGATTGATATCTTTTTATTTATTTCATGATCCGAGTGATATTTTTCTATTATTCTTCTTGAAATTTATATATTAACATGTTAGGTTAGATCTGTTTTTTTGTATTGGATGAAGATGAATCCTATTGTTTATTTATTTTAATTCAAAACTAGTAGTTTATTTTATTTCTTGCGATTCTTGATTAATTTTGCATACCCATTGTATTATTTAATTGATTGGCCATCAATTAGATAATTAGTTGCTTGTTGTAGTGTTGAAAGACTCACAATAAATTTAGAACATGGCAAAATTAACATATGTGCAATAGATGTTATGAATAGATAATCTAAACTTTATTGGATTCTAATCATTCGAATTCGGGCTAGGAATAGATTCGGGTCGTGATTATGATATATTTAATTTGTTTTGGAAAAGTGAATTATATATCATAGTTTTATCGATTGTCAAGAACGCACAAACGAAATTAGATTACTAATCAAGAATTGAAATAGATAGCAATATGCAGATTTGAAATCCAATACAATCATCCATAAATTGATAAAAACCATATTTTTACCGCTTTCTTAGATTAATTAAATATAAAAATCAAACTCTCTTTTATTTACATAATTTGAATTTCATAAAAAGTTAGGAAACTTGAATTGAGTTTATTCATTGAGGGACGATACTCTTAATTCATCAATTCTATAACTTGTCAACAATCATGTACACTTGCACGGATTTTGCAATAACAAATACAAAAAGCCCAAATTAACCCGAACCCTCGTCTCCCACAATCGTTCATTCTTCTCCAAGTTTCACGGGTAACCTTTTCTTAACACAGAAAGGGGACACCGTGCGACAGTAGTCTATTCCGCTAGACTACCTTCAGCCTTCTCTCGGTCGTTTCGGGACAAAAGTAAATTTGATCACAATTTATAGAAAGCTTACAACATGAAATTGAAATGCATTGAAAGAAACTTGATCATTGGTTGCTAAAAAGCTAAACATTACAATAGACGAAAGCAGGAAATTACAATGACTAGTGCAAGGAGCGAACACTAAAAAGTTTGAAAATGTTTGAAAAACTAATACCCCATATAATAGATTTCGGAACAAAAACCCAAATGACGGGAGTGAACGTCTTTTGATCGAAAAATCATACTAAAATTTTCTAATTTCTATCTATTTAAATAAATTATTTACAATGATAAGATCACGGGGCTTAAGCAAAGTTGTAGCCCGTGACACCAAGACTCTAACCCATGACACCGTCTTTCTTTAACCCTTCCAACTCTTTTTCTCAGGCTTTCGATTTTATTAAAAATTCCAATTTCTATACACCTCATCCTCCTCCTCCTGTGCCGCCGGCGGACTCTTCAATTGGAACAGGCAAATTGGTCAATCGAAAGTTCCGGCTTCCTCAGCTTCGGCATTTGGTGTGAACCGGAATGCCATTCTTGTAAGCCATAGACAGGTGAGTTGGTTTTATTCTATGTCAATGCTTGTGTACAGTTTGGGGTTTGAATAATAAGATGTTTAATTCCATTTTATGAATTTGATGCCCTAGCCTGTAAAGAAATGAAATTATTAGATTGACGCTCAATTGATTGAATCACTGAAACACTCAGAGCACCCTTTCAATGAATTGCCCCTGATGTCAGGCATTTCCTCGACAACCTCAAGTGTAGCGGGACGGTGGGGAGACCTTTCTTCTCCTTCCTCATTATGATACGTGAATAACAGATGAGATTAGTCTGCTCAGCTTTCAGATGATGAAAGACGGTCAATTCGATTCAGACAATCAAGTGAGACTGTGGTAGATATGCATTTTGCTATCCCTTAGTTCTTGTGTATTGAGAGTAAATAGATATGCACTTTGCTACCCCTAACTAATAACTATATCACTATATCAAGATAAAAAAAATTGAAGTATTAGTATGGTACATGTGTCTATCTAAATTTATATTTCAATATGCTCCTGTTTATCAATTGATATTAAATTGTGTGAACATTGTGGTAATTTGGTTTGGAAAATGTTTTCATGAGTTTATATCTTCTCTGTTTCTGACAATTTGTATATTTAGGTGAATTGATATGCATGATTATTGATTTTTCATTTTTCGTTTTCCTTCACAATTCAATGATATTTGGCGAGCTGTAAAGAATGCTTGTATGATCAAAGTGATTTAAAGTTGTTACAGAAAGAGTCATCTTTGATACTGTGGTTGAGGTATCTTAATTTATTCAACTCCCACTAGTTGCAAGAGGGCATTCTGATATCTATTGCCTTGGGGTGCAGGTTCTCTGTCATTGCCTCTGGGATTGGCCATGAAAATTCATTGATTATTATGTTTAAATAATGCTTGAAATACTTAGTTTGCTTGAAAATAAATGTTGTTTGAAGTCTCCAAGTCCACAGGGAAATTTTTTTACATGAATCATATGTTAAAAAATTACATGGGATTGGCCAGCAAACTTATACATCACGACTTGTTTATTCATTGCTTGATCTTTATCTGGTTCACAGTAGGATCACTTCGGTGTAAGATCACTTTGGGGTTGGGCCTGTCTCATCTGGCTTTACAGTATCGTAACCTATGTTCCACTTGACATCCTCAAGTTCTGCATTCGTTATATTTTGAGCGGTAAGGCTTGGGATAATCTTTTGGAGAACAAAGTATGTTGTCTTAAAAGTGTTTATTAAGTTGTTTAAGCAATTGTATTGCTCTATCCTTACTTCTTTACTCGATCTTTGATAATAGATTGCTTTCACTACAAAGTCTAACTATGGGAAAGATGAGAGAGAATAACCTTTTCAATTAAAAGAGCAGTTATCGGGACCTCTCTGATATTGCAGAGCAGGCCAAACGACGTGCTGAGGTTGCTAGGTCAGTTTTCGGTATATGGCTTATCAATTCCTTAAAAACACTTGTGCCTAGAATTAGTTCTCGTGTTAGGATCCTTCAAAAGATTTAATCCATAAGAGAAAATGATCGAATCCTCATCTGTGATGCAGGCTTAGAGAACTGAAGACACTGAAGGGGCATCTGGAATCTATGGTGAAGCTGAAAGGATTAGATATTGACACAATTCGACAACATTACACTGTTTAAATCAGAGCTCAAAGGGGAATGTAAAGGCATTTTCGTCTACCTGAGAAGTTCTATGTAATGGTAGAAGTCACTTTTATGTTGTTTCAACTTATCCTAGACCAGATCTCGTTCCCTCTACCCATAAACTTTAATAGTATGTTAATTGTGTCTGTATCTATTTCTTGAGCTTGTTCTTAGTTCTTGTTCCCTCTACCCATAAACTTTGGGTAGTGTTGTATCACATTTTAATATTCAAGTGTATGGATTCAAAAAATTGTAATGAAATTATCAATTTTTATGCAATTCCAAAATTTATTCATAAGCAGTCATTTTTAATTTTGCCAATCAATTTGCATAAATTGCTGTTTAAAAAAAAAAGCCCACATACGGCAACATTTAAAAAATGTTGCCGTATGGTGAAACGTTTCCGTAGGGGTCCTACTCTTGCAACACACGTTCAAACGTTGCAAAAGGTCTACGGCAATATTTTTTGAATGTCGTCGTAAGCTGTTTTTATTGTAGTGAAAGAAAAAAAATTCTAAGCAATTCAATTGGCTGAACTTATTTGTATGTAAATTATTAATTAAATTATTTAATTGACTTAGTTTTTAATTTAAAAAATATTATACTTGGCAATTTTTATTGGTAGATAGATGAAAGAGATGGGATAGATGAGAGACACTGAATTACCCTAAAAAAAATTTCATTTTTTTTTTTCAAGAAAAATATGGTTACGTGACCAAAAGTAAAAAAAAAATATTTTCCGTGGAAAAAAATTGTCAATCAAACAACACAAAAATATATAATTATGTGGAAAAGACAAATTTTCCATGGAAAATATTGGCAATCAAATGCACCCTTAGTTACGTGACCAAAAGTAAGAAAATATTTTTCGTGGAAAAAAATTGTCAATCAAACAGCACAAAAGTAGGAAATTAGGTGGAAAAGACACATTTTCCATAAAAAATATTGGCAATCAAATGTCCCCTTAGTTAGATGGCTGCCATCAATTTCGGATCAAGGTCTAGTATTGATAAATGTAATTTATACACACGTCTAGAATGTTAAAATAGGAAAAATTGGAAGCAATTTAGATAAATTATATCCATCTAGTGTATTTATTGTTTGTTAGGTAAATCTTAATTAATTGAAGTGAAATTGGAAGAAAGCAAAGAAAATCAGAAAAATTGGTGACATCGAAAATATAAAGAAAAACATGTCAAAATGTTTTGAAGCAGTAGTAAAATAACTTACCTCGATCAAACCTACCTCCTCTATTCTTCATTCGTCCCATATTAGCTTCCAAATAGTAGTCACTACTACTTACACTCACCGCCTCTCCTTTCCCATCAAATTTAGCTATAAGATTTCGTCCTCGCCTATCTCCTCTACCCCCACGAGGAACCCTTTGAGGCGTCCATCGCTACTGACTCCCATCAAAGCTTCATGTCTAGCTACATTACTACTAATACGTTCAACCGCCAAATTCAATTGATCAAACTTATGATGTATAGCCTGCATACTATCCATAAACTCCGCATAAAATCTCTTAGGTACCTCTTCCTCCTCGCCTTTACTCATATTTCCCGTTTCTAATTAAGTAAATAACAAAAATGGAATGAAAAGAAAGAAAAAAAAAATGATTTACCTCACGTATTTGTACTCGTGTATCACTCAAGATTGACTTTTACCCTATAATGAACTCACCACTCTGCCTTTTACCGCTTGTCCTTTTACCGCTTGTCCTTCTTTCTCAATGGCTCGAGAAGTAACCGCTCAATCAAATAGGATTCAATCCCGCAACGATCACCACTACAAGTATAAGTCTCAAATAATCAACAGAATTTTTTGCATGGGCTGAGGTAATGGACTCAAATGCAAGAAAAGAAAACAAAATAGCTCGAATCTATATTATTTTGTTTTGCGTTGTCTCTAGACGTTCACGAAGCGTAAAGTTTTTTTTTTTCCACGTGAACAGTAACCTTTTTTTTCCTCAATAAACAACTAAATATAATCTAGAGGCAAAACAAACAATAAAATTACACGGAAAAGAATGACTCAAACAAGAATAATAAAAGTTAGAATTTTTTTTGTGAACGATACGATGAACATTAATTTTTTTTATTCAAACAATAAGAATAATTGACATAAAGTAAATAATAGATGACCTGAAATCTAGAGCCAAGTTCTGATACTAATTGATGTGAACCCAACCAAGAATTGATCTTGGGAAGCTATGAACAAGATGGAACCAACCCAAGAAAGCCAGAAATCACACCGCGCAAATATCAACCCGACCTGTTGTTCGACCCGTATCAATAACTGAGATTACGGGTAAGAAATCTGACCCGTTGATTACCCAAAACAAGAACCGTGAAGTGGAACGTCACAAAAGGACCGCGACACCTTTTGATAAGTTCAAGATTATAAGTCTAAACCACAAAAAATATGGACGAAAAAACTCACAAATTTTATTTAATATATCAAAATAATAAAAGTCTTGGTTTTAAAATGAAGTAAATCTCCTATTTATACTAATGTTAGAAACTCTAATCAAATGTAATTAGGTAATAGAACATTGTCAAAGTTGGAAATAAAATAGAATCCTAGATTAAGAAAGAAATCTCACGAAAATTGGAAAATTCTGCCAACTTGTTCTTGGCATTTTTCTGTATAATTGCAAGCCCAAAAGTATCATGAGCTCATGTAGCTCTGTGCAGAATTTCGTGATAATTTCGAATTATACTCGTGGACAAAAATTTGACACTCGAGCTGAAAGTTATGCCCATTTTAATCCACGCCACTCATTTTCTTTTCAAATATCTTCCAAACTTTGAATCCAACTCGTTTCGGCTCCCGAGCCCTTCACGAAACTTGAACCATGGCTTGTCAACTTTACTCATGTGAACTCCATTGCTTGAACCCATGACTCATGTTACCCAACCAAGTGATTGCTTGGCCCGAATCATATCAAGATTCATGTAGATGATATCCTCGAGAATCGAAAGAAACAAAAGAAAGGACATTGCGAAGAATTCAAAAGAGTAGCGTACACGTTCACATGTGGATGGCCTAGACCACAATTCTCTCGGTTGGATGGACCTAATGACAAAAGAAGTACGTTCTCCACCACATCTTCTTAAAGCATAAACAAATTGTATCTACCTCCTGGGTAACGTCTAGACCCGCATGGTCCGAAATGTCACTAAATTAACAGTACTTTAGCCGTCAACTTAATAATGAACTATACTTTTAGCGGAAAGCTTAAAAGATTTAATTTAAGAATTTAAAAGAAAATAATTCGACCAAAAGAAAAGATTCAGAAATGCCCTTAGAATAATTTCCGTGCATGCATCCACCATTGACGTCAAATTCTAGGCAAAACTTTGAATTGTAAACCTTGCTGTTTTTTTTAAACTTTATCTAAGGTGACATTTGAAAAAATAAATTCGTTTGCTTAGCTATCGACTACGAAAATTCATGAGATTTTAATGTAAAGTAGAAAACTCCTTATAGTATGACATATTCAAAAATCGACTTCCGTCAGCAACATATAGGGTATTAAATATTTTTCAAAACCCCGCACTGACTCGATTTGAAAAGAAACCCAGCTCAATTCACACAAAATGTCATATAAAATTTTACACACATTGAAATGACATGATTCTAGGTCCATTCAGAAATTAACTCATCAAGCTATCAAAAACTACTGGTTTTGTCCAAAAGTTCCAAGTAATGACTGAGTTATGATTTTTTTTTTTTTTTTGAAATCAAGGGCAGAAGCCGAAAATCGCATCCATATCCAGTGTAGCTTACTTTAAAGTGATGTATAAAATTTTACCGACATCGGATTGACATGATTTCAAGTTTATTTAGTATCTAACATCTAAGGCTATCCAACGCCACTAATTTTGTCTAAAAGTTCCAAATAACGAGTGAGTTATGAATTTTTAAATTCAAGGCAGAAAGCTGAATTTTGTTTTTGAAGAGACAGCAAAACTCTAAATCGCTTATTCTTTTCTTTTGTAACAGTGATATGTAAATTAATTTCCATGACACATATTTGCTTCCAAACATAGTTTATTTATAGAAAAGGAAAAAAAAAAAACACTCTTAGCATAGTTTCACATATAACGCTGTAGAAATTCTTAACTAGAAATCAACGTGAACATTTTATAGTCGAATTTAAAATTATTGAGTAACCGGCTCTCCATAGCATGTTGCATCATCTTCTGCCATCATCCATGATCTCAAGGAAAACAAATCAACTTGTAGAAAGGGAATTAACCCATGAATTTGAAACTCAATAGATATCATTGTGCATTTCGTTGTTAAATTAGCATTTTCGAACTATAGATTCATACTGTTGCATGAAGTAGGATTTTCGGCAAAATTCAATTTTTGTGGAGTTATGAATTAACATATCGCATAGAACCAAAGAATGGAATGATCATTCAAACTATAGTAGTGTCGTAACATCATACCCGAATGCACCAATTCATTCAAACTTTTAACGACAAAATCATAATTTGAAAATGAAACATACACTTGCACCTCTACCTGCCTTCATTTAAAAGCTTTTGAATGTACTGAGTTGGATGATGGTTGTTGCTCCCCGACGGTACCGGAGCTTTTAGAAATCTGCTCATCTCTTATGTTTTTTTTTTCTTTTGAAAATCTTTTTCCTTGGTCAAAGTGTGCACTTTTTCTTTGTGAAATTTTTATACAATTATATATTGAAAATGGGATGGGAATGATTTAGAGAAAATGAAAAGTCTAAACTCTTATTTTGTCTTAAAAAAAAAAAAAAAAACGGTGGCAACGATCAATTAAAGGAATTTAAATATAAGGTTTATTTTCTTACATTTTTTTGGCTGTTACGTGTGTAATTGTGTGTGTAATTGTGTGTGTATATATTTTCATGTCTAAATTACACAGATATGTTTAAAGTATGACTATTTTGAAAATAAAAGTCAAAAGAAAACGATGGCCCCTTTAATTCATGCATTTCATTTGTAGTTAAATGCCATAATTGCGTGTACAATGCCATATAACCTACTAATTTATGAGATTAATTATCTTGACTATTCAACCAAAGTTTTGAAACGTGTGTGACTTAGTGCTTTGAAATTATGTTAAGCGCGTGTATATTTGTCATCATTCTTTTTTTTTTTTCCTATACTTTATTAATATAACCAAATAAGGGAACAATATAACCTCAATTAGAACTTAATAAACTCTATTTTACTTATAGTTCGATCCTTTGAAAAATAACGTGTACGCAAGTCAAATTTTAAAAATATTTACTATACATAAAATAAATTTTCACCATCGGGTCCAATCTTTGGGAAAACATTAAATTCCGTCCCACTTTATTTAAAAAAAAATTCTATATTTTCTTTATAGAAATTATTCATGATTGCTTGTGAACCTCCAAGATATTCAAATTATTTAAGACATATAGACTAGTATTGGGCTTTTCATTTCTTATGTGGGTCGAGCATAAGGTTCGTCTATAGGCTAGGCTTGTGGTGCTAGATCATCATATGAAAAAAAAAATATATGAGCATAATTTCATTTGTATTTTTTTTTCGGGCTTCTACACCTGGTGAGTGAAAGGTAATATATTGCAAAGTCCATCATACCATAGGCCATAAAATAGATGAATGCTTTGAATTGCTTAAAATGGTCAGGATGCAATGCAATCAGGCAAAACATATCTATAACTTCTAGAAATCTGAAGCCTTCATGTCCAAAGAAAAGGTGGAACAAGTAAGGACACAGCCTCACAACATATGAAGAGCGCACATGGTACAGATTCCCAAGCACCTAGAGAGCTCACACTAAAAGAATTATTGATCTAAATGTAATCCTTAACAACTTCATCTCTTTTAATTATATTTGATAATATTGCAGGGAAATAAATATTCCCAATGCGATGCATTAGGGAGGTAAGCCAAAACAACTTGCAGACCAACCCTAGCTATCTTTCGGAGGCAAATATCCGATGCAGTAAAGGGTAAGCTGAAAAACCTATTTGTTAGTAAAGATAACTTAGCAAGTACTAAGTGAATCATGAGCGATGAAAATAATCGAAAAAAGGTAGTGCACCTAAGACAATGTCGCAAAAATGGGGATTGATAACAAAAGGTGAGGCCAGTCCCGCAAGACAAAGACTATCCTGCCATAGATAGTTGGAGGCGAGACTAACTACCCTAAATAAATTCCAATAATGCAAGGTCTATCCTACCAAAGGAATTTCAACTAAAGACGAGGGCTATCTTGCCAAAGAAACACGGAGACTAATTTCTACTTCAAAGGAAATTATTATAAAAAAGGACGAGACCCCATCCATTTACTTTTTAAATTTCATGACATATTGTAATAGCGCGCGGTGTTTTTATGCATTAAAAGCCAAGGTGAGGATAAGATAGTAATCCATATCCCCTTATGTAGTTATGATGATTTAATAAAGTTTCATTTGGAAAGCAGCTTGTCAAAATATGAAATCATCACAAGAACGATAGATTCTGGTGTTGATGTAGACTTGTTACAAATGCATCTATGCGAAGCATAACTAAAATAGAAAACAAGTAAAGCATTGCAAGCTCAAAGTGTGCCAAATGAACGAAGTAGTACAATACAAACAATTATATTTTACTTATTAAATTGCAAAAAATAGCAATTTTATACAAGCAAGGAATGAAGTTTAGCTATCACTAGACAATTTTATAAATCCTGGTTAACTTGAGGTTTGTCCTTAGAGGTTACCCTCGCTTATGAAGAAATAGGAATAAAAGTGTAAAGAGGCTCATTAGTAGCTACATTCTCACTTGGGGGATAGCTAGAGAATCCATTGGTTGAGAAGGATCAATAGGAACAGACAGAGAGTCCAATATCCGGGAGGCTAATGGACGAACCTTAGGAGAAAGGATGTCTTCGACATTTTCTTGAGCCTCCAAGAAGTCGATATCAAGCACTTTGTTTCCCCCTTCCTACATAATATCCTCAACAAATTTGCCTCGTAAGCAGTTGTTATAGAAATGATAGTCTCCATAATAGCTAATCTTGTCACAGTATTCTTCAATTTCTCGCGAAGTACGGCTATCTCATTCCTTGTATTATTAAGTTCTATAATGGAATCCTTCTGCTTAGACTTAGCTATTTGGAACTCTTTTCTAAGATGCAAAAGTTATTATGCTCGTCATCGACCTCCTTTAGCTTTTTATGAAGAGTATCGTCCGTGAGATGCAAGCTTTGTAATATGTTCTTAAGATAAGACTACAGCTCATTGGAGGTGGGCATCAATCATTTTTTCCTTTTCAGTACGGGCAAGTGTTGAAATAATAGAGTAATGTGACACTTTTGTTGTCTTTAAACAATTGTATTTTGGTTGTCATTTGGTTACATATTTTGGTCAAAACTTACACTATGATATGATGTAAAGTTAAGTTAGTTGTGAGCTACTACAAGTTGTGTATTGTCTAGTATGACATTGTTGTAGTAGGTACAAAAGGGTGATTAGATGTGTCCCCTTGTATTATGCTTTGGATATATAAATAGAGTCTTGTAAAAAATTATTTTTGGTAATGAAAACTGTCTGATTTCTTCTCCTCTTGTTAGTTCAATATCCATCAGTGGTATCAGAGCTGAAAAATCGATCTTTGAAAGGATTAAGAAGGGTAGAAATCGTTGAAAAAACAGAGGAAAAAGAGAGGAAAAACCGGTGAGTGTGCTGCATATACGGTGAGGGCAGTGCATATATGGTAAGGAGAGTGCAAATCCGGTATTTTCAAATACGGTGAGTAGTGTCAAACCTGGTAAGTCTCTTGTGAATCCGGAAAATTCACCCTCTCTGTTTTTCTTTTTCTTCTGAGCGATTCTTGAGAGAAAACAAGTAAGAAACCTTCACCAACCAAACGAGTGTGAGTGATGGCTTCAACTGGTTTTTCAACACCCCTTCCTTCAGCCTTCAATGGAGAAAATTACGATATTTGGGCTGCCAAAATGAAGGCTTATTTGAAAGCCTATGATCTGTGGAAAATCATAGAAACTGGAGAAGAACCACCACCACTTAGAGCAAATCCTACTATAGCTCAAATGAAGCAGCATAGTTAGGAGGTTGCAAAAAAGTTCAAGGCTTTATCCTGCATTCAATCTGCCGTTTCTGATTCAATCTTCACCAGGATCATTACCTGTGAAACAGCAAAAGAGGCTTGGGATAGATTGCTTGAAGAATTTAGGGGAAATGCAAGGATGAGGCAAATGCAAGTCCTCAATCTCAGGAGGGAGTATGAGTCACTAAAAATGAAGGAGACTGAATCTGTCAAAGATTACTCTGACAGATTGATGAAGGTGGTGAACAAAATAAGGCTGCTAGGGGATGAGTTATCTGATAAGCGTGTGGTTGAAAAAGTGCTTATCAGTTTACCCGAAAAATTTGAGGCAAAAATCTCTTCACTTGAAGATTCTAGAGACTTGTCTGTCATTACCTTATCTGAGCTCATAAATGCATTGCAAGCAACAGAGCAAATGAGGTTATTTAGACAAGAAGAACAAGTAGAAGGAGCTTTATTTGCCAAGGAAAAGTATAAAGCTCAACTAAGTGTTGGTGTGAAGAGGCAACAATTTGAAAAGAGAAAGGGAGAAAGCAGCAAGACTTCAGGAAAAAATGAAGGCTACCCTCCCTGTCCTCATTGCAAGAAAACAGGCCATTCCCCTAAATGGTGTTGGTACAGGCCAGGAGTCCAATGTAGAGCATGTAAACAATTTGGACATGTTCAAAAAGTGTGCAAGAATCAGAAAGAGAAGCATGAAACTCAACAGGCTCAGATGGCAGAAAATCATCAGCAGGAGGAGCACTTGTTCACAGCAGTAAATGAAGGAGCCTGCAGCAGTGTGGAGATGTGGCTATTGGACAGTGGATGTACTCACCATATGACCTCTAATTCCAGCATATTTGTAAAGCTTGATGATAGCTACAGATCAAGGGTTAAAGTTGGGAATGGAGAGTTTGTAGAAGTGAAAGGAGTTGGTGAAATATCAGTGCAAACCGTGATAGGTACCAAGTATATTTCTGATGTGTTATATGTACCTGATATTGATCAAAATTTGATAAGTGTTGGTCAACTGATTGAAAAAGATTATACTTTGGTATTTAAAGACAAAAGTTGCACTATATTTGATTCAAAAAATCAAGAAGTGATGACTATTGGCATGAGGAATAGAAGTTTCCCTTTAGAATGGAAAACTGTAGGTGATCAGGCACTTACAAGTACTGTCATTGAGTCTTCACTATGGCATAAAAGATTTGGGCATGCTAATTATACATCACTTAAACAATTACATGATTTAAAGCTTGTTGAAAACTTGACTGAAATCAGCAAAGATGATGGTTGTGTATGTGAAATCTGTCAACTGGGAAAGCAAACTAGGCTGTCATTCCATGTAAATCAGTCTAGAAGGACTTTAGAAAAATTGCAGCTTATCCATTCTGATGTGTGTGGTCCAATGAGAACTCCTACCTTGAGTGGCAGCAAGTATTTTGTTCTGTTTATTGATGATTTAACCAGAATGTGCTGGGTATACTTTCTGAGGCAGAAGTCTGAGGTTGCTGCTGTTTTCCAAAGGTTTAAGAACCTAGTTGAAATGAGAGCAACTGTAAAATAAAGGCCATTAGATCAGATAATGGAACTGAATATTGCTGTAGTCAGTTTGACAAATTCTGTGCTGACATGGGAATACAACATCAGTTAACTATTCCATATTCTCCCCAGCAGAATGGTGTTTGTGAAAGGAAGAACATGACAGTTATGGAGATGGCTAGGTATCTGATGTTGGAGAAGAAGGTGCCTAAGGAATTTTGGGCTGAGGCTGTAAATACTTCAGTCTATTTACTCAATAGGTTACCTACTAAATCATTGGTTAAAAAGACACCATATGAGGCCTGGTATGGATTGAAACCAGATGTCTCCCATCTGAAGGTTTTTGGGAGCATTTGCTATACTCATATACCAGATGTGAAGAGGGATAAGTTGAGCCAAAAAGCTGAGGTTGGAGTACTAATTGGGTACTGCAGTAATGCCAAAGGCTATAGGGTGTTCAATCCTCATAGCAAGAAGATAATCTCCAGCAGAGATATCAAGGTTGATGAAGAAGTCTCATGGAATTGGGAATCAAAATCTGAGAACAAAACTGAGACTCCAAGACTGATTCCTCAAAATGAAGATGCTGGTAATGATGAAGAGGATGAAATGGAAGGCGAAGCTGAACCTGAAAGTGACTTAGATTCAGAAAATGAAGCACTGAGGACTAGACCACTAGCTGATGTATATGCCAGGTGCAATTCAGCTCAACTTGAGCCCTCAAACTTTGCAGAAGCTGAGAAATCTAAAGACTGGATGTCTGCAATGAAGGAGGAGCTAAACATGATTGAGAAGAATGAAACCTGGGTGCTAGTTGACAGGCCAAAAATTAATAATGTGATTGGAGTCAACTGGGTGTACAAGACCAAATTGAATCCGGATGGTTCAATTAACAAGCTGAAGGCCAGGCTGGTTGTGAAAGGATATGCTCAACAACTTGGGATTGATTTCACAGACACTTTTGCACCAGTAGCAAGATATGAAACTATCAGATTATTATTTGCTATAGCTGCTCAAGGTAATTGGAAAATTCATCAGCTGGATGTTAAGTCAGCTTTCCTAAATGGCTACTTAACCGAAGAAATCTTCGTTGATCAACCTGAAGGCTTTCTAGTGACAGGAGCAGAGGACAAAGTCTATTTGTTGAAAAAGGCTTTGTATGGTTTGAAGCAAGCTCCAAGGGCATGGTATAGCAGAATTGATGAACACTTGTGTAGCCTCGGTTTCAATAAAAGTGTAAATGAGCAAACACTTTACATCAAGCATTTGAAGAAAGAAGTGATTGTCATTTCTCTGTATGTTGATGACCTGTTAATAACCGACAGCAGTCAAGAGCTAATTGAGCAAGTGAAAGAGGATATGGAGCAAGCATTTGAGATGACTGATCTTGGAGAAATGCATTATTTCCTCAGCATGGAAATAAGTCAGTCACAAGAAGGGATCTTTATCTGTCAAAAGAGATATGTCAAGGAGATGCTAAAGAAATTTAGCATGGAGAATTGCAAACTAGTAAGCACTCATTTGATGCAAAATCTGAAACTAATTAAGGATGATGGAGGCAGGAAAACTGATGAAAAGACATATAGAAGCTTGGTAGGAAGTCTCTTGTATTTGACCATTACAAGACCAGATATTACCTTTGCTGCAAATCTGCTCTCCAGATTCAGACAAGAACCAACTGAAATGCATTTCCAAGCAGCAAAGAGAGTTCTTAGATATATCAAAGGAAATGCTGAAATGGGAATCTGGTTCAAAAAATCAGAAAACCTGGATTTAACTGGATATACGGACAGTGATTGGGCAGGCTCGATGGATGATATGAAGAGCACCTCAGGATATATTTTCTACTTGGGTTCGAGTATTATCCGCTGGAACTCAATGAAGCAAACAATAGTTGCTCAATCAACTGCTGAGGCAGAGTATATTGCAGCCTCTGAAGCAACAAATCAAGCTATCTGGTTAAGGAAAGTCATGGAGGATCTTAACTACAGACAAACTGAAGCAACCATGATTTATTGTGACAATCAGTCAGCTGTGGCTATGGTTAAGAATCCAGTGTTTCATGGTAGAACAAAACACATCAAAATCAAGTATCATGCAATTAGAGAAGCTCAAGAACATCTTGAAGTGAAGTTGATGCATTGCTGTTCTGCTGATCAGAATGCCGACATTTTGACTAAGGCACTACCAAAGGAAAGGTTTGAAACACTAAGAAAATGTCTTTGTGTTTCCAACAAAAGTGTCAAGGAGGAGTGTTGAAATAATAGAGTAATGTGACACTTTTGTTGTCTTTAAACAATTGTATTTTGGTTGTCATTTGGTTACATATTTTGGTCAAAACTTACACTATGATATGATGTAAAGTTAAGTTAGTTGTGAGCTACTACAAGTTGTGTATTGTCTAGTATGACATTGTTGTAGTAGGTACAAAATGGTGATTAGATGTGTCCCCTTGTATTATGCTTTGGATATATAAATAGAGTCTTGTAAAAAATTATTTTTGGTAATGAAAACTGTCTGATTTCTTCTCCTCTTGTTAGTTCAATATCCATCAGTAAGCTCTTTCGCTAGTTTCTCCTAAGACGGATTGAAATAGGCTTAGAAAACCTTCACCGTTCAGGAGACAAAATCAAGAAATACTAATAAAATTATCGCATTTAAACCCGGGGTGAGTAGGAGCCTTTAGGATCTGTAAGGGGCACAAACCCATTTGGGGCTTTTCCTTTTCTAGGATTCCTAGTCGGACCAGGTAAAGAGGGGGGCGCAGATTCCACGGCCAAAGATCCTAAAGCTCTGACAATAGATACTTCTGATGGGGATCGCTTGGATGAAACATCAACCACCCACAAAAATATTTATTTAGATCTCCCAAAGCCTTCGCGAACTAATGTCTTAGAAAGGGGAGGTGCAGTAGTTTTCTGACGCTTAGGGCTGTCGAAGCAGTGAAAACCAAGTCAGTTCAGTAGAAATATTAGCTGAAAATGATACTTTTATTTCAGTGATGTAATCTACTGATGAACACACGATTTTATACAAGTGTTAAGCCTCAAGGAAGATTCTAGAATTAAGCTACCAGCAAGACTAACAACATGTCCTAGCTGGCTAACTGAAAGTGATTCCTTTCCTAAAATTCGGGACGTGTAGTGCCAGCATAATTTTGTTTCTTGGCAGCAGGTATTTTTAACTCCCCACCCCTCAAGGTGGAGTGTGTTCCACCACCCCAAGCTTGTCTCTAAACAGCTGAAATCTTGAGCGTGACATTGGTTTAGTCAGCAGGTCTGCTATTTGATTTGAGGAGGGTATGTAGCAGATCTTCAAATGATTGTCGAGCACTTTATCTCTTACGAAATGGGCATCTAATTCTATGTATTTTGTTCGAGCGTGGTATACAGGGTTAGATGCCAACACACTAGCACTTAAACTATCACACCAGATGATTGGAATGTGCTACTGTGGTATTTTCACTTCCTCAAATAAAGATTGAATCCAAGTTACTTCTGCAAAACAGTGAGCTAAAGCCCTGTATTCGGCTTCTGTGCTAGACCTGGCGACAACGTGTTGCTTCTTAGAACACCATGAGACCAAGTTGTCTCCAACATACACACAGTACCCAACAATCAATCGCTTATCATATGGGCAAGAAACCCAGTCAGAATCAGCAAAAGTAGTAATGTGAAGGCTATCATTCTTTTGTATAGTAAGTCCATAACTTAAGGTGCCCTTTAGATATCTAAAGACCCTTTTAAGTACCTTCCAATGTGAGTCAGTTGGAGCATGAAGAAAGTGGCTTAGTCTATTCACTGAGTAGGTCTGATCAATTCTAGTGTGAGCAAGGTATTGTAGACCTCCTATTGCACTTCTATACAAGGTGGGATCCTTCATAGCTTGACCTTCCATTTTGGAAATTGGTTTTCCCGTAGCCATAGGTGTTGGACTAGGCTTCAGGTTTTCATAGCCAAACTTCTTTAGTAATTTCGTTGCATATCTGGTTTGCTTCAAGTAAAGTCAAGTTGCATTTCTTTGAACTTCAATTCCCAGAAATTTGCTCAATTTTCCCATGTCTTTAAGTGCAAAGGTGACATTCAACTTGTCAATGAACTCTTGCATTTGTTGATTGTTGTTACCTGTTATCACAATGTCATCAACATATATTAGTGTAAAGATTATATCAGTTGCTTTATCCAGGAAGAACAAAGAATTATTTGCCTTGGACTGCTTGAAGTTCCAGTCCAACAGGGTGTGCTTTAATTCATCATTCCAAGCTCTTAGGGCTTGCCTTAAACCATATAAGGTTTTCTTCAGTTTACATATGTAGCTAGAGTGATTCTCATCAATGAAACCCTGTGGCTGATCCATAAAGACTAGCTCATTCAAGTTGCCATTCAGAAGCGCATTGTTTATGTCTACTTGTTTGATTTCCCAGTCTCTCGATACAACAATTGTTAGAATAATTTTCAAGGTTGAAGCTTTAATAACCGGGCTGAAGGTCTCACTGAAGTCAATTCCAGGAGTTTGCAAGAAGCCCTTGGCAACAAGCCTGGCTTTGTGCCTTGCCAATTTCCCATTTGAGTCAAACTTCAGTTTGAAAACCCACTTATTGCCAATAACTTTCACTCTAGCTTCTGGTGGGACTAAGGTCCAAGTCTAATTCTTCATAAGTGCATTGTATTCTTCTTGCATTGCATCTTTTCAGTGGCTGCTTGTCAGTGCTTCTTCAACAGTTGTAGGATTAGTTACTGACATTTCATCAATTGCTTGGCTAATATAGATCTTCGATTTGAAGATGCCAGCATTACTTCTGGTAAACATTTGATGTCCAGGATAATGAACTATGATATGTTCTCATGAGTCTGTTTCTCTTGTGGTAGTCTGAGTGTTAATCTCGGTTGAATTTATGAAGTTCCTTTATTGATAACACTTCCTGATTTAATTCCAGCATCTCAACCCTTCTGACTTCAGTTCTAAGTTCTTCATCAATGAAGCTTGCTGTAGGAGTACCTTCAGGCTGTATTGTAGAGCCAACAATTGCATTTGAGGTGTAGAGTTAAAGCTGAGGTTAATGAAAGGAAGATAGATTATACTAGTATCACAGGTTTGGGATTGAGCACGTTTATTTAGAAAACCTATTTTAAAAGGAAAATCTTGCTCATTAAAGGTAACATGTCTAGAAATGTAGATCCTACCATTTTGACTTAAACATTTATAACCTTTGTGGAACTTACCATAGTATACACATCTTTGAGAATAGAGGCTGAACTTGTGTTTCTGGTAGGGCCTAAGGTATGGGAAACAAGCACATCCAAATGTTATAAGTTGGCAGAAGTTGAAGTTTGTGTTAAACAGAGATTGGAAATGTGATTTCTGATGTAGAACAGGGGTAGGTAACCTGTCAATTAGGAAGGTAGCAACCTTAAATGACTCACACCAATAGTAAAGAGGCATTTGAGCTTGAGCTAAGAGAGTGAGGCCAGTTTCAGTGATGTCCCTGTTCTTGCATTCAGCTCTACCATTCTGAACAGAGGTGTAAAGGTAGGAGTGCCTGAGTTCGATACTTGATTCTATTGCTATTTTTCTGAAATTTCTGAATTCACCACTCCAATCAGATTGGAGTGTTTTAATTTGTTGTCCAATTTATTTTCCACAAGTTTCTTGAATTGAGTACATATGGTTAAGGCTTCAGATCCATGTTTCATTGGGTAAATCCATGTATACCTGCTATGATCATCCACAAAAATTATGTAGTATCTATATCCATTGGTGGAATTTAGTGGGGTTGGTCCCCAAAAATCAGTATGGATAAGATCCAAAGGATTCAAGGCATGTGATAGTGAAGTGCTAAAGGGAAGAGCATGTGATTTATCAATTTTGCAAGAATCACAAAAGATAGGAATTTCATTAGACTTAATATCTTTATTACATGACTTTAGGACCTGACTTATAACATAGTAGGAGGGGTGTACTAGCCTTCTATGCCAGATCAAGTTCAGACACTGAGGCTTGTTTAACTGAGGATAATAGACTATCTCTAGGTTCAGCTGTGAAGCAGTAGTAGTTATTTTGGAGGTTGGACTCGATAAAGATGTTTTCTGATTTGGGGTCAGGTAATTGCAGCTGGTACAACCCATCCTTAAGTACTCCTTGTAGCAGAGTCTTCTTCGTTTGCTGATCCTTAACAACACAATAGTTAGAGTAGAACTCCATAAAAACATTGTTATCAGTTGTGAGTTGTGAGACACTAATTAAATTTCTTTTGATTGAGGGAACATGCAATCATCTATTTAAGTCAAGTGATTTATCTGTTAGTGCACAAATTTTTCCCTTTCCAATATGTGCAATGTGTAACATATCTCCATAACCAACAAACAATTTTTCCTTTCTCTCGTATTTTTTCAAGATTTTCAGATTACATTTGTTTGCTGTCACATGATTGCTAGCCCCAGAATCCACAAACCACGCTAGATCCTCAAGCATTCCAGGAGAGGCAGCATAGGCTGATGGTGCTGAGTTAAAGTTCTGTTGTCCAATTGATGGTTTGCTCTCCATATATCTTTAATCATACCTGTTATAGCACTAGCTTGCAGAATGGTTGCTCAATCTGCAGATCTGACATGGACCTCTAGTTTCATTTTGTCTGCTAGTCACAATTCTACCTTTACCTTTTGTTCTGCCCCTAAAGTTTGGAGATCTCCCACTGCCAGTGCTTCTGTAACCTCTGCCAAATCCTGGACCAGCTCTATATGCCAACTGAACACTTGATTGGCTAACATTGAGTGATGTGAAGCTATTCCTTACCTGATTTAGATGTTCAAGCTGACTCTCAAAAGTCATAAGAACTGAAGATAACTCATGCCAGGACATATTTTCTTTGCTGTTAATCTGGACCACAATGGGTGTGTATTTCTCATCCAAACCTGATAAAACTTGAGTAATCAGATTACCTTGATCAATGATCTTCCCAGCTATCTCCAGGTTATCAGCCAATTATTTAATGGTAGTCAAGTATTGATTTGTTAATAAAACTGGCTCTTTGCAATTCGCCTGTGAAAAACATAACTCGTGATTTGTTTAATATTCCAAGACTCTCCTCTACTGCTACCCAGAGCTTGCTCGAACTGGTACAACCCATAACCTTCATGGCTATTTCAGGGGTCATGGATGAATATAACCAACCCATGAGGAGTTGATCAGCTGAATTCCACTTCACAAACTCAGGATTCTTAGTCATTTCAATTGTTTCTCCTTGTCCAACAGCTGTTTGAGTAGCCAAGAACTCTGGTGGACACTCATTTGTTCCCAGTAAGAATCCTTCAAGGTTATGCCCTTTGATTATTGGCATTATCATGTGTTTCCACAATAGGAAATTGTTTTTGTCGAGTTTGACTGCAGGCATCTGAGTAATAGTCATTCCAAAGGATGAATGATGGCCAACAACTGCTTCTGTAATTGCTGGGATTGTGTTAAACTAAGAATTATTGTCGGATATGGTGTTAGCCATTATAGGCTCTGATACCAAGTAGAAATATTAGCTGAAAATGATCCTTTTATTTCAGTGATGTAATCTACTGATGAACATAAGGTTTTATACAAGTGTTAAGCCTCAAGGAAGATTCAAGAATTAAGCTACCAGCAAGACTAGCAACATGTCCTAGCTGGCTAACTGAAAGAAATTCCTTGGAAGCTGGTATTTCAAGATGTGTAGTGCCAGCATAATTCTATTTCTTGGAAGCTGGTATTTTCAACTAGTTCGTACTGCAAAATATCAGACATGTTAAATGTTCTTTAAAAGATAATAAAGAGTCCTTTGGAATAAGGAAACTAATGCATTGATTTACTTAGAAGGATCTAAATACTGCTGTCATGGAATTTTGGATTGGAAAAGCTTAGTAGTCCCTTAGCTTCATAAGTTTGAGAGCTCAAATTGAGAATAGGTGCTACCAAGGCACAAAGTTCTTTGAGAGCCTGTCCTTGAAGGGGGGCCGATAGTTTATTTGCGTGAACACAATCAAAAAAAGTAAAAATGAGTAAATGAAAGATATTGGATTCCCCGTAAAGACGGGGCATAACCACTGTAGGGTGAAAATCATTAGAATGTAGCCCTTAATTATCATGAGCAAAGAAAAAGCTCTCATTCCAATTATGTATTTTACTGGGAGTGGTGATGAGTTTTGGGCATGTTTTGGGAAAGTAAGAAGTAAGATAGTAGTACCCTTTTGTGGGTATGATGTATTCCCTACTTTCACAAGATGATAAATGGAAAGAAAAACTTCCTAAGAAAGTTCTCCCCCCAAACCTACAATATTCCACAAAAAAAATGATCCAATCGTGTGGCCCATCCATTCGAGCTAAGTTGGGTAGGAGCAATATTAAAAGAAGAAAGGAAGATAAAAAAGGGTAGACAGGAAGTGTGTGTTGGGAACCTACTTAATCATGCGCAGCGGAATTAAAACAAATCTCGATTCCCAAACAAGGATCTACATTGTGTTTAGATAGAAACTGTGTTTAGAATAATACCTTAATGAATTCTGCAAACTCTTTTGCTGATTCACGAACTCCAATGATCACGATCTACAATCCAAGTTGTCTAATTGTCCAGCCTCCAATGGTGATCCACACAGAGAATAAGAATGACGGCTAGGGTTTTCGTTTCTCGTACTAGCAAGAATAACGAAAATTCCATTATGTTTTTTAAACCCTAACAGCCTATTAATACAAGTCCAAACGGGCTGGCCCATCTCTTAACTTAACTAGGTCCAACATTTAATTAATCAAATTAATTAAATCCGGTCCATGAATTAATTAATCCAATTAATTAATTCGGGCCTATTAATAAGCAACTCAATTAATTAATTATCCAACACTTGTTAATTAATTAATTGGTAAATCTCATTCTTCTGATTCTCTTTTGTGTGTGACCCATTAGGTTCCCGATCACGATGCCTAACGACGTAAATTATTATTTTGTTCTAATCAAAACTGATAAATTAAAATACCCTTTTAATTTATCGTCAATTTACATTCGTTGTCCCAGATTGACATCTAGCAATGTGTCAGGGCAATACATGTGATGGGAAATGTCACGTGGCGTGACAAAACCAAACTTGTTCGTTTACCGTGAAACTATAATCCTTTCGTCAATATGATCCGATCAATTACGAGATATGGACGTGTGTCAATCTCAATTATCGATCATATCTTTTATCCTACTGTTAAGTCAATGTAAGTCGAAAACTCTTTTCCGACTTATGAGTTCACCTTGGCCAAGGATTTCATTATCAACTTAACTAGATGAAATGTAGATCATAATCTCTTACTATCTAAGAGTGACGAATCCTCTATTGATCATTCACAACCTTCATATGATTCTTGACATACCCGAACGATACCGTATTAGCGACCCTTGACCGAGCAACATCCGACATCACCAAAGTATGACTGTCCTCACATAAGGCACTATGATGACCTCAAGTCAAATGACCAATTCCACTACCGAACGTTAAAGATTAACCACTGACACTCAGATAGTTTTCCATGTGGAATCTCTCAGCGGGTCTCCAATGTTTTGTTCTATAACAAAACATTCACGTGTTCATTCAAGTGTCTCCACACTTTAGCTTGTAAGATCAACTACTCACTTCATAAGTAAGAAATGTCACACATGATGGTCTATCCATAATAACGATATCCGTGTTTCGTTATTACATACGACCACGGACGATTTAAGATTCAGTCATATGTAATTTGTATCTCACAATCACAACTCCTTGTGATTAACAAATCATCAAGACTTGAATCTACGGATTCTATTATTTAATTAATTAGAATATTAATTGAATTAAATAATAGATCTTGCCATAAATATGCATCGGTTATATATACATTAAAAGTGCTTATGTCCAAAGTTGATTGGACCTAAGGCATAACACTTACAAACTCCCACTTGCACTAGATCCAATCCCTTATATATCTTATACCATAAGAGTCTACATGACAATCATGTTTATAGTGCGACAACTCTTTGTCAATAGATCTGCAATTTAATAATTCGTGGGAATTCGTTCTTTCTTTACGTCATTTCATTGTATTATCTTTCCAATGAGATAATACTGCCTTAACACATGTTTGGATCAATGATGAGACCTTAGTTCCCTCGTTTGCACGATGGCTCCACTATTATCACAATACAGAAGCATGTGATCAACAATGTTAGGAACTACTCCAAGTTCATTAATGAACACTTTGACCCAGATAACAATTTTTGTTGCTTTCTAAAGCAGTGATGTATAAGGCTTCTATTATTGAATCAACGATAATTTTCGATTTGGAACATTTCCAACACATCGTTTAAGAGTAAACCAATATCCTAATTGAAATATGCTATCATTCTAGTCCGACTAGAAGTTAGCATCAATGTATCCATGAACTCCCAGTTCATTTTCCCCACATAAAATCTTCTCAAGATTTTATCTATATAGATTTGGATGAGTTAAGCAATATTATAAATCTATCTCTATAGATCAAGCTATTTCTCGCATATCTATTATGAAGAAATTATTTAACAACCATAATTTCAACAATTGAAATATAAAGACGTCGTTTCCTATTAGTATGTCTCATACATATAATATTAGGAATGCGACAATGCTCCCACTATCTTCTTTTAAACACACAATTCATTTTTTATAAAATCAAACATTTTGACTTTTATATCAAATCGAATATTTCAGCTCCAAAAGACTTATTTTAATCCATATTGAACTTTTCTTGTAAACTCATTTATAACCTATAGGTTCTAATCCATTAGGCGAGTTGACCAAGGTCCAAACCTTAGCAACATTAAGTTCATATCAGATATCATAGCCTTATGTCATGTCAGCGAGTCAACACTTGACTTTGCTTATGCATAATTAGTAGGTTCATCATCCTCGATTAGTAATGCTAGATTAGTAATCATGGATTCTTACCTTCCAGAAGGTCGAATGATCCTACAAGATTTACACGGAGCTGTCGTGTCCTCAGGAGTCTCTACTTCCTGATCAAGAGTATGTCCATCAACACTTTGGGATCAGACTCAGGTTATCTACTTGGTTAACTATATCTGTGAATCCTTGAACTCTTTCAAGATTTACTCTACTCCCACTGTCCTCTCCTAGAACAAACATTTTCTCTAGGAGTATGACATGTCTTGAGATGAACTCCTTCTTCTCAATGAGATTATAGAATTGATATCCAATTGTCTCTTGAATATCCCACAAATATATGTTTGTCGAATTTAGTTTCAAACTTATCCGATTCAGTGCGCTTCACATAAGCGTCACAGCCCCAATCTTTCATATGAGAAAAGTGGGGCATTCTGTCTTTCCATAACTCGTATGGAGTTTTGTTAACTGATTTAGATGGGATACGATTAGTGCGTGGCACGTGGCAATCAGTGCATGATCTCAAAACGATTTTGAAGCATTTGCATGGCTTGTCCTTATTGCACTATATCTAATAGTACATGATTCTTCATTGCAAATACACCATTATGTTGCAATGCATGTAGAGGAATCCACTGCAAGAGAATCACATTCTCTTTTAGATAATCTAAAATTCTACATTTTAGATATTCTCCACATCGATCAAATCTTAGTGTGAGAATTTATTTACCTATTTGTTTCTCAATTTCTAGTTTGAATCCCTTGAACATTTCAAAAGTTTCATACTTGAATTTCATCAAATATACATGACCATTTCTGAAATAGCCGTCTAGTAAATGTGATGAGATAAGAGAAACTTTATCTAGCATTGATTGATATGTGTCCACATACATCACTATGTATTAGATTCAGTAATTATGCAGATCTTTCTCCTTTTCAAGTAAAAGGAGATATGGTCATTATGTCTAACAGACATATTTTGCATTTGTCAAATGATCCAAATCATTTGACCCAAGTGTACATCTCCATTTAAGTTTGGAATTGCATTTTCATTTATATGACCAAATCTGCAATGCCAGATATAGGTGTTAATCAGATTATCATTTTCATGCCTTTCGGTATCTATACTCATTATAGAATACTCAATGTTTAGAATATAAATGTCATTTTGTAATTTTGCCATGACCATTAAGATCTTATCAAGATAAAAGGAACAACAATTGTCCTTAACATTAAAATAATTCATGTCCAAACATGAAATTTATTTAATGCTCTTGGTAATGGCAAGATCAAAACAATATTTCTCTAATTCTAATATTAAGCCTAAAGGCAAAGGTAAGAAGTAGCTCATATAGGCAATGCAGCAACATTTGCTCATATTCAACGTACATGTCAACTTCTTCCCTTTTTGCAGTGATCTACTTCTGTTTAGTTTCTGCATATTTATACAAATATGAGATCCATATCTGGTATCAAATACCCACGAAACTAATGAAGTAGATATAAGCCTTGCAATTTCTTTTCGAATGACCTATCATTCCAAAATGATAATAATGGTCATTAGATTTAGTATTGTCCTTATTTGCATTAACTGTCTTAGCCATCTTGGTTGTTTTCCCAAAACATCCTTTAGACTTCTCTACAGTAATCTATGACTAAGATTTGCCCACTACAAACATAGATATTGGGCAAAACAGTCTTAAGCACGTTCAGCAACCCAATAAGTGTGCATTCGAATTTATCCAAGCTAAATTCATAATTAGTCACGAATAACCTACTGGCAAAGATTGTAGAACAAAGTCATACTTAGTTTACTGTTCACGACTGAACTTAATTGAGACAACTTCTCAAAGTAGTCAACGTCTTCAGCACACCAGAACTGGCCGGAGACTCTTCTGCCATTATGCACTGGTATAGTTGCTAGAAAATCTCATATCTTTCCACACGTGATTATTTATCATTCAACACTTTTAGATGTAAATAATGTGTTAGCATCTATACTCTTATGTTGCTTTTGTAACTCAGGTGACATAGTCGCAAACATCACACGTGTTGCAGTACTATTGTCATAACTGTGTTTATTATAGCAGCCATCTCTTCCTTTATTGAGTCATCAACAAGTGTCTCTGGAAAGGGCTACTCAAGGACATAACCATTTTTTCATGCTTGAGAACAATTCTCAGATTGCTGTGTCAATCAAGAAAATTTGGTTTGGTTGTTGGCATACAGTATGCCGCTCAAATACATATGGTTACTCAAGATTCAATAAATGTAAATGACGAAAGGTAAAAAAAAATAATATATAAAATGCATCGATTAATTTAACATGGTCTTTTATTAATTAATTTCGCTCCCACTGTTTAACTCAAATTTATGACCCTCTCACATAAATTTATGGAATCCATACCTGATTCCCAGTGGGCTGGGATCCCATTTGTTATATTAAAACATTGAGTGTACTCAACAAACTTTAATAAAACATTTGGGTAGATACTATTATCAATTGTATCTCCATACAACTCCCAGATCATTAAGCTGACAACTCTTTGTCTTCACACATCTTATGTGTTAGCTTAACATGCCTCTAAAATTCATCTCCTTGAGTGTACTCAACAAAAGATAAATTTTAGTTAAGTCAAACCCATCATTCAGAAATATCTAATATTTCATAGTGTCAAACATATCCCCAATAGACCAGCCTTGAGTGTACTGAACAAGCTGAGATCGATTTCGGACTCTCGTTTTTCACTATAATGATGGAAGGCTAATATAAATATGACTTAATATTTTAACATGCCTCTAAAATTCATCTCCTTGAGTGTACTCAACAAAAGATAAATTTTAGTTAAGTCAAACCCATCATTCAGAAATATATAATATTTCATAGTGCCAAACATATCCATAATAGACCAGCCTTGAGTGTACTCAACAAGTTGAGATCGATTTAGGATTCTAGTTTTTCACTATAATGATGGAAGGCGAATAATAAAATGATTTAATATTTTCAACGAGGGGTTTTGCGTGCAAAAGTCTCATCGTAATAATATATATATTTTATTATACATCTAACATGCAAATAAACATACATATAATAGTGTAGACGATTATGGACTTATACTATCTAGTCCTCCCGAGCCATAAGGAAGACTAGTGGTCAGTTCCTAGGGGGTATAGCATTGATTCTACAATGCTCCATCTCTATGGTCTCCTCATCTTCTTGTATCTTCAATTAGTCCAGCTGCAACTTATATCCTATACTAGTTGGCACGCAGGCCTAAATAATATTGGACGCGCAGGCCCATAATAATAACGGACTCGCAGGTCCAAAATAAATTAGAGCTCGCAGGCCCATAAAACAACAAGAATAAAACTAACCATTCAACACATCCACATGGTCGAGTCCATAATCATCCACTAGTAAAACATTCATCATATAAATACATTCCTATATAATATCTAATATTATATGCGAGCATGTTTCAAGTTTCTAGCAATTAAAGCCGTCTAAACTAATTTAGACAAATGGATCGGAACAATTAAATAATCAATTAATCAAATTAATCAATTAATTTAATTAGCGGGTATATTTAATTAAAATCAAATTTTAATTTTATATACCAAATTAGAATCTCATTCTAATTCCACTATTACAGGGCGGAACTATTTTAATTAAAATCAAATTTTAATTAAATATAAAATTAGTGTCCAACTCTAATTTCATAGTTTTAAAATAAGATAATTTAATTAAAATCGAATTCTAATTAAATATCAAATAAGAGTCCAACTCTAATTTCAAAACTTAAGGCGGTTAAATTTAATTTAAAATCAAATTTTAATTAAATATAAAATTAAAGTCAAACTCCAATTCCAAGATATTAGGGCGAACTTATTTAATTAAAATCAAATTTTAATTAAATACCAAATTAGAGTCCAACTCTAATTCAAAAAGATTTTAGGGTGAGAAAATTTAATCAAAATCAAATTTCAATTAAATGTCAAATTAGAGTCCAACTCCAATTTCAAGAATATATTAGGGTGATATAATTTAATTAAAATCAAATTTTAATTAAATATTAGATTAGAGTCCAACTCTAATTTAATTGAATTAACATTTTAATTTAGGATAAAACTCCTAACTAAAATAAAATTCAATTTAGGGTCAAAAGTTTAATATTTAAGTTAAAATCCAATTTTAACGAAAATATAAAAAAGGCATCAATTTTAAATAAAATTTTAAACGGGTCAAAATTGATAATATGGGGTCAAAACCCATTTAAATTCAAAATTTAAAATCATTTTAAAGTTTAAATTCAAAACCTTTTTTGAAAATTGCAACTTGACCCAAGTTTAAAATTAAAAGCAAGCCCTTCAATTTCGAAAATTGAATGACAGGGCCTCCATTTAAATATTGCAGAATGACCCCTTCTTTTGTATTTGCAGACGGGCCCCTGCAATTTGACAAATTGCATGTGAGGCCCCCGTCCCCAATTCTCATCACCTGTAACAGAAAACCCTAAAATAAATTTTTTTTTTAATCTTTTCCAACGGCGGCCGGCGCCGCATCAGCACCGGCCGGCGCGCTGTTTACTGCAGCAGCGTCGCAAGCTGCTGCAATAAACAGCCGGCGCGACGCTGCTGCAATAAGCAGCAGCGTCGGGAGCTGTTTGGAAGCACCCGTCGCACCGGCAGCTCCCGCCCGTGTTCGCGCCGACGACAGTGGTCGCTGGCTTCTACCCGATCCGTCCAGTTTCCGATCTCTATTTTCTTTTTTTCTTTTTTTTTGAACAGATTCTAAAATGTGAAAATCAAATTTTCTCAATTGCTAGAAACAAGAAAAACAACAACAATCAACGTTTGATTGTTTCAAGATGCAAAACAATTTCTAACAAATACAAAGTAGGCTCTGATACTACTGTTGGAACCTACTTAATCATGCGCAGCGGAATTAAAACAAATTTCGATTCCCAAACAAGGATCTACATTGTATGTAGATAAAAACTGTGTTTAGAATAATACCTTGATGAATTCTGCAAACTCTTTTACTGATTCACGAACTCCAATGATCACGATCTACAATCCAAGCTGTCCAATTGCCTATCCTCCAATGGTGATCCACACAGAGAATAAGAATGACGGCTAGGGTTTTCTTTTCTCGTGCTAGCAAGAATAATGAAAATTCAATTATGTTTTTCAAACCCTAACAGCCTATTAATACAAGTCCAAACGGGCTGGCCCATCTCTTAACTTAACCCGGTCAAACATTTAATTAATCAAATTAATTAAATCCGGTCCATGAATTAATTAATCCAATTAATTAATTTGGGCCTATTAATAAGCAACTCAATTAATTAATTATCCAACACTTGTTAATTAATTAATTGGTAAATCTCATTCTTCTGATTCTCTTTTGTGTGTGACCCATTAGGTTCCCGATCACGATGCCTAACGACGTAAATTATTATTTTGTTCTAATCAAAACTGATAAATTAAAATACCCTTTTAATTTATTGTCAATTTACATTCGTTGTCCCAGATTGACATCTAACAATGTGTCAGGGCAATACATGTGACGGGAAATGTCACGTGGCGTGACAAAACCAAACTTGTTCGTTTACCGTGAAACTATAATCCTTTCGTCAATATGATCCGATCAATTACGAGATATGGACGTGTGTCAATCTCAATTATCGATAATATCTTTTATCCTACTGTTAAGTCAATGTAAGTCGAAAACTCTTTTCCGACTTATGAGTTCACCTTGGCCAAGGATTTCATTATCAACTTAACTAGATGAAATGTAGATCATAATCTCTTACTATCTAAGAGTGACGAATCCTCTATTGATCATTCACAACCTTCATATGATTCTTGACATACTCGAACGATGCCGTATTAGCGACCCTTGACAGAGCAACATCCGACATCACCAAAGTATGACTGTCCTCACATAAGGCACTATGATGACCTCAAGTCAAAGGACCAATTCCACTACCGAACGTTAGAGATTAACCACTGACACTCAGATAGTTTTCCATGTGGAATCTCTCAGCGGGTCTCCAATGTTTTGTTCTATAACAAAACATTCACGTGTTCATTCAAGTGTCTCCACACTTTAACTTGTAAGATCAACTACTCACTTCATAAGTAAGAAATGTCACACGTGATGGTCTATCCATAATAACGATATCCGTGTTTCGTTATTACATACGACCACGGACGATTTAAGATTCAGTCATATATAATTTGTATCTCACAATCACAATTCCTTGTGATTAACAAATCATCAAGACTTGAATCTACGGATTCTATTATTTAATTAATTAGAATATTAATTGAATTAAATAATAGATCTTGCCATAAATATGCATCAGTTATATATACATTAAAAGTGCTTATGTCCAAAGTTGATTGGACCTAGGGCATAACACTTACAGTGTGGCCTTATGTCCATTGAAATATGGATAGCTATACAATCATGGAATGGAAATTTGCAGTTTGGAACTATCCCGAACAAATTAATTCTATAGTATTAAGGGCACCAAATTGATCCTGAATTTTACCCAACTCTTTTTTAGTAATATTAGAAAGTATTTTGAGGCTTTTAAAGCCTCTCTATCGTTAGCAGTTGAAGTCTCATGAGCCTCATCAACCTTAGGTTGGGAACTACCCAGTGGTCAATAAGTTTTGGGATAGCCCTATATAAAGAAGGATTCACTATTAGAGATCCACCTGGCAAAAAAGGTACGTTAGGGGACGAATCCCTTAGTCTGGAACCTTCAACCTGAGAGTCTGAGAGAGATTTTGTGAGTCACTCTGAAAAGAAATGATGATAAAGAAAAGATATGAAGTCGCTAAAAGGGTGAATAGTAGATGAAGTAAGAAGGAACCACAAAAAGAAATAATGTATTTATAGGTTCCAAAAGGAAACGTGAACCATTAGATTGCAGGCTTAGACAAATTGTAGACAACAGAATTACACAATCAATTACAACTATTGAATATTAAGAGGTGTCTGATTAAGAATTGAAAATAAAAAAATGGACGTGATTAAACGTATTTGATATGCGCATTAAATACATACTGGTCACTAACTTTGAAACATGAAAAAATAGCACACACAAATAACTGCAACAATCATAGCATTTCCCCACAAAATGACCCACGTTATCCATCACTAAATGAAGAAAAGTATGTGGGAACAAAAATAGGTTCGCAGCACAGAAATAACAAGTCCTAGAGTTAATATGAATATTAAAATAGGTCTTCGAGGACTATTTGTTAACCCACAAAACACACATTGCGAAGCATGTAGAAATATGCGAGGAGAATGAAGGTATGAAAGGTTCACGTAAAATAAATATAAATTGCTCCTTCGTCCAAGCTAGCCACAGACTGTTAAGATGTACATAAAGCACGACACTTGTAAAGAAATCAGTTACTAATATGTAAATGAGAAGCCGCCATCTGTCATTCTTCTAAAAATGACAAAATCATCCTAAAGTTTGGAGGAAAATCTATAAATATCTACTCATTGGAAGAGAGAGATGCATGTAATTCAAATATCTTCCTTCCAAATAGCCTTTCATCTCTAGCTCTAGTTTGAGCATCAAATGTAGTAAGATTCAGAGGTGAAAGTCTTGAATAGGTAATATGATTTGTTGATCCGTTTTCTATCGTCAACAATTATTGATACACTAGAAATAGCATATAAATTAAATTCCTTGTTCAAACTATTATTTGTTGTGTATGATGGAAAGCAAGAGTCATTTCCCACAGAGGATTGATTCAAGTTAACTAATTACTTTGCTAAGAAAATTTTCAATAAATTAATTTAATGACCAATAAATTATTACTTTCGATGTTAGTACCTAAGTGGGGAGAGGTTGGATTTTTCTTAATTTAAGTACAAGCAGGATAAATAGATTCACTTAAAGAAAAAAAAAATGAACGAATGAATTCGGGTTATATGAAAATCCAAGAATCAAATGTGATTAAGGGATTTTTCTTCACCGTTGACATGATTTCCTTAATTAATCAGATGAAACCGAGTTATCAGATAGCTTGTTGATAGTGCTAAAGTATCATGAGTTAGTCGATCATCGGAAAAATGGTAAGTAATCGACGACCTTTCCTAATTGGGGCCCTTTTGGATACGTTTTGGTATTTTGACAATAACTTTGGCTACGGTTATCAGAATCGTGCTCATGACCCCAATTCGAAAAGCTCTTTTTGGCGTGCACATTGTAGTCATCCATCTTTTCTCCGTGTGCATCAGTTTTGAGGCCAAATTCAGCTATTTTCCCTTCCAAATTTACAATTTTAGTTATTTTTTCCTTTTATGGTAATATTTTGGTTGCGTTTTAAATATAGATTACGAATCCGATTTGACCCGGATTTTTGGGGTATTATTTATTTTAATTTGTATTTCCTTTTAGTATAATATTTGAGATTTTGCTATTTTTGGTAAAATTTCGATAATTACGATTTTTTAGCTATTTAACCCAGCTTGTGGGTTATTTTCGGATCATTGCTTGATTAAAAAAGAGTTATTCTCGTTTCTTGGTTTTCTCTATTGTTTTCTTCCCTGTAACTGTCCACTGAAACCTGTCTGTAGAATAATAATTTTTTTATCCGACATCAGTTGGTATCAGAGCTTCAACATCTTCTTCCTAGGTGAGATTTCATCAGTTTCAATGGCTGGAGGTCGTGGTCGTCGTGGACAAGTTCTGATTGAGGAAGTCCAACACCATGATCGTAATATTCAGGATGTAACGATTGAAGATTTACAAAGGCAAGTACCAGAGTTAACCCAGCGCCTAGCGGCGCGCGATTTGGAGGATCGTGAGGTCTCCGATCTCAATTCTGACTCCGTTGCTTTTGAAAACCCCTACTACCAACGTGATCTATTTTGGGAGTACCATGGTCGGGAGGAGCATCATAGAGATCTCGATTTTCGGGTGGATTTGCCCAAATTTTTTGGTACATTACAGGTAGAGGGATTTATTAACTAGATACATGAAGTAGAGTGTATCTTTGACTATAAGGAAGTCCCAGATTGTGTGAAAGTGAAATTGGTAGCCATCAAACTCAAGGGCAGGGTGTCTGCATGGTGGGAACAGTTGAGACGTTCATGGGACAGGCAGCATAAGCCCAAGATTATTGATTGGGAGAAGATGAAGAAGAAGTTGAAGAGTCACTTTCTTCCCTTTGGTTATACTCAAACCTTATTTCAACGACTTCATATGTTGAGGTAGGGTGCGAGATCAGTCGATGATTATACGGAGGAGTTTTACCAATTGGTCGCGCAGAATAACTTATCTGAGATGGAGAAACAGATGGTGGCATGGTACTTGGGAGGGTTACGCCATTCCTTACAGGATGTCCTCAGCCTGCACTCACTGTGGATAGTTTCAGAAGCATATCAGTGCGCACTCACTGTTGAAAAACAACATAACAGGAAGCCAGTGATTAGGAACGATCAGAACACTCGACCAGTTCGGCCTTAGGATTCCCGTCCCTTCCAGTAAATACCGAAGGGTAATTCTAATCCTTCTATTAAATGTTTTCGTTATGGAGAACAAGGGCATAGGGCTACTGATTGCAGGAAGCCTGCTAGTCAAAGGGGAAAACATTTGTTTATCGAGGACGACATGGTAGATGAGACTGAGGAGATTGGAGAGGCTGTATATGACGATGATGACATTGATGATGTGTTGTATGGAAATGGCCATGAGACTTTAGTCGTTCGTAAGAGTTTACTGACTCCCAGGGACGACTCAGGGGACAATTGGTTGAGAACCAATATTTTTCATACGACCTGCATAGTTGCTGATAAGTTCTGCAAAATGATCATTGACAGTGGCAGTTGTGAGAAAGTAGTGTCCGAGAAGGTTGTCCAGAAATTGCAGTTAAAAACATAACATCATCCCAAACCATATAAGTTTTCATGGCTGAATAAAGGCAGTGAGGTAACAATAGATAGACGATGTCTCGTATCGTTCTCAATTGATAACAAATATTTTGATAATGCTTGGTGTAATGTTGTGTCAATGGATGCGTGTCAAGTATTGTTGGGTCGACCTTGGTAGTATGATCGTACTGTTATCCATGATCAACGGAAGAATACATATCCTCTTAACATGAAGGGGAAAAAGATTATGTTGGCACCCTGGCGTGAAGGACCATCCCTCTCCTACTCCGGTAGCCAACAATGCTAATCTACTTTCTATGTCCAGGTTTTTAGAAGAGGTTTAGCATGGGGATGTGGTATATGCTCTAATGCCTTGCGGGGATAGTGTCGTGAAGTTTGTGGATTTTGAGTTACCATTAGAGGTGTAGCAACTACTGGCAGAATTCGCTGACCTTATGCCTCAGGACCTTCCTCCTGGACTACCGCCTATGAGGGATATTCAACATCAGATTGATCTTGTTCCTGGATCAAGCTCGACTAATCGACCAACATATCGCCTCAGTCCCAAGGAGGCTGAAGAGTTACATCGACAAGTTGTGGAACTATTGGAGATGGGTTATATTCACGAAAGTATGAGTCCTTGAGCAGTCCCTGCGTTACTTGTACTGAAGAAAGATGGTTCATGGCGTATGTGTGTTGACAGTTGAGCAATAAATAAAATTACTTTGAAGTATATGTTTCCAATTCCCCGACTGGATGATATGTTGGATCAACTATCCGGCTATACGATCTTCTCAAAGATTGACCTGAAAAGTGGATACCACCAGATCAGAATAAGGCTTGGAGATGAGTGGAAGATGGCTTTTAAAATGCAACACGGTTTATATGAGTGGATGCTCATGCCATTTGGGCTATCCAATGCTCCCAGTACGTTTATGAGGTTTATGCATCAGGTCTTGCGACCTTTTCATGGGAAAATTTGTCGTGGTTTACTTTGACGATATCCTCATTTATAGTCTGACGCGGGCCTCGCACTTTGATCATCTTCTCGCTATTTTTGAGATGCTGAAAAAGGAATGCTTATTTGTCAACCAGAAGAAGTGTTCATTCTTTACCACTTCTATAACTTTCCTTGGATTTGTTGTGTCTTCTGATGGTGTTTATGCAGATTAGTCAAAGATAGATACAGTCTTAGAATGGCCTAAACCCAAGAACTTGCATGATGTCAGGAGCTTCCATGTGTTAGCATCATTCTATCGGCGGTTCATCAGAAACTTCAACACTTTGATCGCTCCTATCACCGAATGTCTTAAAGGATGTGGTTTCAAATGGTCAGAGGAAGCAGAAGCCAGTTTTCAGTTAGTCAAACAAAAGATGACCGAAGCACCAGTCCTGACACTCCCTGATTTTGACAAGGTGTTCGAGGTGAATTGTGATGCATCGGGCGTTGGCTTGGAGGTGTTCTGAGTCAGTTAGGTCAACCTATTGCATTCTTCAATGAGAAGCTCTCGGGATCCAAGAAAAACTATTCCACCTATGACCAGGAGTTCTATGCCATAGTTCAGTCCCTAAAACATTGGCGTCATTATCTGGTATAGAAGGAGTTCATTCTATTTATTGATCACGAGGCCCTGAAGTACATTAATGGTCAACACAAGCTGAGTAGACGGCACGCCAAGTGGTGGCGTACTTACAGGAATTCACTTTTACACTCAGGCACCAAGTAGGGAGCCTAAATCGTGTCGTAGATGAATTAAGTCGGCGTACTATGCTTCTCATCACTACTAGTTCCAGAGTTATAGGCTTTGAGACTTTTCCGGATATGTATGTGGATGATCCTTCCTTTGGTAGTATATTTCAAGAAGTAACTAACGATCATCGTCATGATTTTGTTTTACATGATGGCTATCTGTTTCGTGGGTTACAGTTGTGCATTCCAAATTGTTTATTGAGGTAGGAAATCGTCATCACAATGAGGGGCACTTTGGCCGTGATAAAACATTGGCCCTTATCTCTTCTGACTTTTCTTGGCCCAAGTTGTCCAGTGATGTTGTGCATTATGTGAACCTTTGTTATGTTTGTCAGTGGTCTAAAGAGGTCCTCACCAATGTGGGTTTGTATACTCCCTTACTTGTTCCTGAAGCTCATTGATTCGATGTCAACATGGATTTTGTGATTTACCCCGTACCTAACGAGCCACGAATTCTATCTTTGTTGTGGTTGACAGATTTTCGAAGATGGCCCATTTTGTAGCTTGCAGGAAGACCATGGATGCTACTCGAATTACCTATCTTTATTTTCGGGAGATTGTGCATTTACATGGTGTTCTTCAATCTATCACTTCAGATCATGCTACCAAGTTCATCAGTCATTTCTGGAAGAGTTTGTAGGGAAAGACTGGGGACACAACTGAATTTTAGCAATGCCTATCACCCTCAGACAGATGGTCAGACCGAGGTGGTGAACCGGAGTTTGGGCAACCTTTTGAGGTGTTTGGCAGGAACTAAGCTGAAGCAATGGGACTTGGCATTACCTCAAGTGGAATTTGCCTATAACATATCAACAAGCAGAACCACTGGCTTCAGTCCATTTTAGATTGTGTATGGTCAGAACCCATCTGGGGTGCTGGATTTGACCTCTATTCCACGCGTAGGACGTTTCAGTCTTAAGCCAGATGAGATGGCAGAGCATCTTCGGGATATCCATGAGCAAGTGAGGTTGGCAATTCATAAAAGCAATACCAAGTACAAAGCTCGGGTTGACAGTCATCGTCGTCAGGTACTTTTTGATGTTGATGATTTTGTTTGGGCTATATTGACGCGTGATCCTTTTCCCGTTGGGGCATATAATAAGCTAAAAGAGCGGAAGATTGGCCCTTGTGAAGTCTTGCAGAAGATCAACTAAAATGCTTATAGACTATGGCTTCCTAGCCATTTGAAAACTTATGATGTTTTTAATGTGAAGCACCTAAGTCCTTGCTTTGTGGATTCTGATGAGGCTAATGTGAACTCGAGGACGAGTTCTTTCCAGCCCGAGGCGACTAATGCAGGAGGATCCGAATCAGACGAAGCTGAGTTATCAGATAGCTCGTTGAGAGCGCTAAAGTATCATGACTTAGCGGATCAATGGAAAAATGACAAGTAATCGACGACCTTTCCTAATTGGGGCCCTTTTGGACACGTTTCGGTATTTTGGCCATAACTTTGACTACGGTTATCAGAGTCGTGCTCATGACCCCAATATAAAAAGCTCTTTTCGGCGCACACATCGTGGTCACCTAGCTTTGCTCGGTGTGCATTGGTTTCGAGGCCAAATTAAGTTGTTTTCCCTTCTAAATTTACAATTTTAGTTATTTTTTTAATTTTTTGGTAATATTTCGGTTGCCTTTTAATTATAGATTACGAATTCGATTTGACTTGGATTTTTGGGATATTATTTCTTTTAATTCGTATTTCCTTTTAGTATAATTTTTGGGATTTTGCTGTTTTTGGTAAAATTCCGATAATTATGATTTTCTAGCTATTTAACCTGGCTTGTGGATTATTTTCGGATCATTGTTTGATTAATAAAGAGTTATTCTCGTTTCTTGGTTTTCTCTCTTGTTTTTTTCCCATTAACTGTCCACCGAAACCTACTTGTAGAATAATCATTATTCTGTCCGGCATCAATTAAACAAATAATCAAAATGGATAAAGAAATGTCTACACTTTATTGACTGGATATCATGTCTCGGGTTTAGAATCACCCTTATTCAACAAAATAATTTAGTTACCCATGGAATAAAATTGATAAAATAATGTGGAAACATAATATGATAATATTGTAAAATCAGTACTTATCAAATTCCACAACACTAACCTTTTGTTAGTCCTCAAGCAAAAACTGAAACATTGAAACACATCTTGTTGGGAACCTACTTAATCATGCGCAGCGGAAGTAAAGCAAATTTCGATTCCCAAACAGGATCTGCTTTATGTTTAGATAGAAATTGTGATAGAAATAATACCTTGATGAATTCTGCAAACTCTTTTGCTGATTCACGAACTCCAATGATCACGATCTACAATCCAAGCTGTCCAATTGTCCAGCCTCCAATAGTGATCCACACAGAGAATTAGAATGACGACTAGGGTTTTCTTTTCTCGTGCTATCAAGAATAATGAAAATTCCATTAGGTTTTTCAAACCCTAGCATCCTATTAATATAAGTCCAAACGGGCTGGCCCATCTCTTAACTTAACCCGGTCCAACATTTAATTAATCAAATTAATTAAATCCGGTCCATGAATTAATTAATCCAATTAATTAATTGGTAAATCTCATTCTTCTGATTCTCTTTTGTGTGTGACCCATTAGGTTCCCGATCACGATGTCTAACTACGTGAATTATTATTTTGATCTAATCAAAATTGATAAATTAAAATACCCCTTTTAATTTATCATCAATTCACATTCGTCGTCCCAAATTGACATCTAGCAATGTGTCAGGGCAATACATGTGACGGAAAATGTCACGTGACATAACAAAACCAAACTTGTTCGTTTACCGTGAAACTATAATCCATTCGTCAATATGATCCGATCAATTACGAGATATGAACGTGTGTCAATCTCAATTATCGATCATATCTTTTATCCTACTGTTAAGTCAATGTAAGTCGAAAACTCTTTTCCGACTTATGAGTTCACCTTGGCCAAGGATTTCATTATCAACTTAACTGGATGAAATGTAGATCATAATCTCTTACTATCTAAGAGTGACAAATCCTCTATTGATCATTCACAACCTTCATATGATTCTTGACATACCCGAACGATGCCGTATTAGCGACCCTTGACAGAGTAACATCCGACATCACCAAAGCATGACTGTACTCACATAAGGCACTATGATGACCTCAAGTTAAAAGATCAATTCCACTACCGAACGTTAGAGATTAACCACTGACACTCAGATAGTTTTCCATGTGGAATCTCTCAGCGGGTCTCCAATGTTTTGTTCTATAACAAAACATTCGCGTGTTCATTCAAGTGTTTCCACACTTTAGTTTGTAAGATCAACTATTTACTTCATAAGTAAGAAATGCCACACTTGATGGTCTATCCGTAATAACGATATCCGTGTTTCGTTATTACATACGACCACAGACGATTTAAGATTCAGTCATATGTAATTTGTATCTCACAATCACAACTCCTTGTGATTAACAAATCATCAAGACTTGAATCTACAGATTCTATTATTTAATTAATTAGAATATTAATTCAATTAAATAATAGATCTTGCCATAAATATGCATCGGTTATATATACATTAAAAGTGCTTATGTCCAAAGTTGATTGGACCTAGGGCATAACATTTACACATCTAACTTCCCAACATTTTGTTTCAAGGCCAATAAATGAATATAGCCTTAAAATCAAACTAATATTGAAACATATCCGTTAATCATTCAAAAGCTAAAACATCTTTATAACAATCATACTCAGGTGTGTGTGATAGCAAATGTTAATGATGACTCATGCTATGAATGCTTTGAATAAGTAAAAGCTTTGTTAACCTTAGAAGATCACCCAATTTCTTAGGAAGAATCAAACACCGTATGCTCTCCCTTTGGAACGAGTCTCCACTAAACCGAAGGCACCAACAAAAATTAAAAGGTCTTTATTTTTGGTTGTAATGGGGCTAAGGTTAGTGGCTAAGAAATGAAGGTAAGGATATAAAAAGTTTCGAAGAGTAATGGAGCAAGAGATTTAAACCTTGAAAGAGTAACTTTTTAGGATCAACGTAACTATTAAGACATCAGTGTGTTGGGCCCTTGCTTCATTCTAATCAACCTCCAATCCTTCTATACAACTCAGTTCAAGAACAATTCTAACTATCTTGCATTTTTTTATTTTTTTATTTTTTATTGCGAGGGAGAGAATTCAACATGATTCTTGTTTTCCTCAAACATAAAAATAACACGATCTGAGTATTTGAGTTTAAATAACGAAAACCTATTTTCCCATGTGATTCTCCATCGGTACATGGATTTTTTTACTGGTATATAGATCCCATTGATTGTTTGTTTGCTACTCTCCTATCCATCTTTATTCTCGCCTCCCAAATCTTCACTTTCTTCTTGTCCATAAGTATCTTGCAAGGTGACAATCTTGTTAAATACTAGCTTTCCATGAGTAGAATCCTTGTCAACAACAAAATAGTCGGGCCTTCATTTGAAATCTGTAACCAACTGAAGTGAAGGTACTTAGAGTTGAATAGTTTTTCAAACAATGTGACATCAATCTTAAATGGATCAACCCCATAGCAAATTTCTGCCCATTTACACACCAATACCTTTGAAATTCATGGGTGGTTCTTCCACATTTTTAGAACATCCCCCAATCCTTTTTTTTTCCCTCTGTCAGATGATGTTGATACAAGCTGTTATAGCAGAACTCGAGTAGTATGAAGGCGAGCAGCCAAAGATGAACAACTACTTTGAAACCTAATCAATTACCTCTTTAGCAAAAATTAAACCTCTTTTGATGCAACTCTATTCAAAACAAAGGGAAGATATGAATTTATTCTGGCTCAAAGGTAAGAAACTGTTCTATTATTATTATTATTATTATTTTTTTTTTTTTTTGGTGTGTTTTTGTGTTTTTTTTTTTTTTTTTTCAAAGAAAGAAAAAGGCTCGTTGAAGGCTCAAACTGGCTTACTAGGCGGATGTTCTCATGAGAATGTCTGTGTGAGGTACTGGCTGATTTGGCAATGGTGCTGAATCCTAATGCATCTATCATTTTTTTGGTGGTGCTTGATCAACCATTTGCTTTGAGACTCCTCCGAGAAGTTCTAGCATTTAACCTCGCATGTCAAACTCAAGTGATAACCAGAGTAAGGAAGTATAAGCTCCTTTCTCATTCTAGCATGCATATTTTTGTATCAAATAACAGTAGCTATTGTGCATAAAAGTTGAGTAAATTAGAATAAAAATACCTTAACCAGAGATTGAGTCTAAGATTTGTAACATTGTCCGTAATCGATCAAAGCTATATTCTTAAAGCACAGCCTCATCATAGTTGTTGGAAGGCATCCTAAGACTCAAAACAACAAAAACTCTAATAACAGCAACTACGGAAAAAAATATAAAAAAAAGAACAGAACATCAGTAATTTTTGTTCTTTGTTTTTTTTGTTTTTGTAAAAGAAATCTAAATTCAATTCAAAAGAGTATCCTTCCCCCCACACTTAATTCATATATTGTCCTCAATGTCAAAATAATTCCACCAATAAACAACTTAAGTCTAGTAGAGAAGAAATGAACAAACAAAGGAAAAGAAAAGAAAAGGGAAAGAAAACAAATCTGCTGGGTTGCCTCCCATTTAGCGCTTGGTTTAGTGTCTTCAGCCTGACTTTCACTCATATCTAATCATCAATACCTGCTGGTTCATAAAGTCGCAGCTCCTCTACATTATGTGTCATAAAAGGCTCCTAGTAGGACTTCAATCTATGTCCATTCACCTTGAACTCTTTACCTGTTTTCAAAGTTTGAATTCCTATTGCACCATGAGGAAAAACATTAGTAACAACAAAAGGTCCAACCCACCGAGAACATAATTTACCTGGAAACAACTTGAGACGTGAGTGGAATAATAGAACTTTCTATCCAACAACAAAATTCTTTCTCGAAATCATTTTATCATGGAATGCCTTAGTCTTTTCCTTGTAAATTCTGGAACTCTCATAGGAATCATTTCTTATTTCCTCAAGCTCGTTTAATTGAAGCTTTCTTCGCTCACCTGCTGCATCCATCTCCACATTGCATTGCTTAACTGCCCAGAATGCCTTGTGTTCTAATTCGACCGGGAGGTGAAATGGCTTGCCATACACAAGCCGATAGGGAGACATTCCAATCAGGTTTTATATGCAGTCATGTATGCCCATAGTGCATCATGAAGGTGCAAACTCCAATCCTTCCTATTCGAGTCAACAATTTTCTCTAGGATGGACTTGATCTCTCGATTTGAAACTTCTACTTGCCCACTAGTTTGTGGGTGATATGGTGTGGAGACCTTATGGTTGATGCTTTATCTCTTCAAAAGAGCCCAAAAAGAATGGTTGCAGAAGTGGTTTCCTTCATCGCTAATTTTGGCTCTTGGTGTTTCAAGCCTTGCAAAGATGTATGTTTTGACAGAATCTATAACCACTTTACAATCGTTAGTTCCGGTGGCTTTTGCTTCCATCCATTTTGACACATAATCAACAACAAGAATGATGTAAAAATTACCATGGAAGATGGAAAAAGACCCATGAAGTCAATCCCCCAAATATCAAAAATTGCAACAATGACTATGGGTGTTTGAGGCGTTTGGTTTTGGTCTACCAAATTACCTGACCATTGACATCGATCACACGATTCACAAAAGGAGAATGCATCCTTGAATAGTGTAGGCCAGTAAAATCCACTCTCAAGCACCTTGAGGGCGGTCCTCTTTGCTCCAAAATGTCCACCGAATGCATAAGAATGACAAAAAGTTAGTATAGAATAAAATTCAGATTCAGGTGTGCACTTTTTGATCGGTTGATCAGGGCAATGTATCCAAAATTACGATTTATCCCACACATAGTATTTGGCCATTTTCTTGAGTATATAATTTGCAGCAATGTTTAAGTCATTGGGGATCTTTTTAGTGACCAAATAAATCACACTATATCCGCATACCCCAAATCTATGACCTGAAGCAATTGTTCATCTGGAAAGCTCTCTTGCATTGGAATGCCTTCTTCATGTACAAGGAGACTAAGGTGGTCAGCGACCAAATTTTCACTCCCCTTCTTGTCTTTGACCTCAAGGTCGAATTCTCGTAGAAGTAGTATCCACATTATGAGCCTTGGTTTTGTTTCATTTTTGGTCAGTAAATACCTAAGAGCTACACGAGAAGAACATATCGTTACTTTAGTGCCAATTAAATTGGAACGGACTTTTTCTAAAGCCAAAATAACTGCCAAAAGCTCTTTCTCAATTGTGGAGTAATTGCGTTGGGCATCATTCAAGGCCCTTGATGCATAATAGATGAACTGAGGAATCTTTCCAACTCATTGTTCCAAAACAACTCCCAATGTATAGTCACTTGCATCGCACATTAATTCGAAAGGTTGACTCAACTTCAGTGTCTGAACGATAGGTGTAGTGGTCAAAATTCTTTTCAGGTACTCAAATGCCTCCTGACATCATCAAAAGCAAACACTACATCCTTTTGTAACAATCTTCACAAAGGTCTTGTTATCTCCCAAAAATCCTTGATAAAGCTTCGAAAAAATCCTCCATGCCCAAGAAAAGAACAAACATCCCTCACACTTGTGGGAGGAGTTAAGAAGCGAACAAGATCTATTTTAGATTTATCTACCTCTATTCCCCTAGACGATATGACATGACTTAAAACTATACCTTGATCTACCATAAAATGACATTTCTCCCAGTTAAGATCAAGATTAGTTTCTATGCATTGTTTAAGGATAAGTGTAAGGTTATTTAAACAATTGTCAAAAGAAACACTAAAATCAACGATAAAAACTTCTATGATGCTTTCAACAAAATCTGAAAACAATAATGAGTATGACAGACCAATCTTTCCAATATTTGATCAATAAAAAGGAAAGGAAAATGATCTTTTCGAGCTATAGAGATAAGTTTTTGATAATCAATACAAACACGCCACCTAATTTGCACCCGGGTTGGTACTACCTCATTTTCCTCATTTCTAACCACTGTAATGCCAAATTTCTTTGGAACAACTTGGATCGGGCTCACCCACTTGCTTATGGAAATATGATAAATTACACTAATATACAAGAACTTCAAATTTTCTTTTTCCACAATCTCTATCATTGGAGTTTTCAATTGGTGCTGCAGTTCCCTAGTTGGCTTTGTCCCTTCCTCGAGCGGGATTCGATGCATACACATGGAAGGGCTGATTTCCTTTATATCAGGTATTGTCCAGCCACTATCTTGTGATCATTTAGTACGCAAATGAGCTTTTCCTCACCTCTTAAATACACATATTTTAGATACACTAGAAGAGTTTTGAGCTCTAAAATAGGAGCCTACATAATAGAAGCAAAATGTTTCTCATTAGCAAATTCTAGAGAATGTACGAAATATTATATATTTCTAGAATTTCTGGTAAAGACTCAAGAGAGGCCGCAATTTCTTCAATGTTTTCGCACAATTGTACATCCCTTATTACGAGACTCTTCTGTGGAGTGATTTCCAGTGCATCTTCACTTGAGAACTTAAAAAATTGTTGTGCTAATGAGTCAATTGAACAAGAATGTAAGTCAATAGGATACCTCGTCGCTTCAAAGATATTGAAGCGTATAATCTCTACATCAAATTCCATGGTTAGAAGTTGTCTTCATGAATGGTCTCCCCAAAAGCAACGATGTTGAAATAGATGTTAACTCAAGCCATTTTGATGCAAGAACAAACGCCAATAGCTTACTTTAGTGAAAACATAAACTAAACAAGAAGTATGCATGGTGGATGGAATTCAATGAAACATTTCCATGTGTTATTTGGTACAAATAAGGTAAAGAAAATGTGGTAGTAGATGCATTGTCAAGAAGGTATGTACTTCTTACTTCTTTAGATACAAAATTGCTAGGATTTGAATATGTTAAAGACATGTATGCTAATGACCCGAACTTTTCTAATATATATGATTCACGTGACAAAGATGTTATAGATAGATTCTTTAAGCATGATTGATATTTATTTCGAGAGAATAAGTTATGTGTACCTAGATGTTCAATGATAGAACTACTAGTAGGTGAAGTACATAGCAGAGGTTTAATGGATTACTTTGGGATTAAGAAAACTTTGAAAATGTTAAATGAATGCTTTTATTAGCATAAGATGAAAGTTGATGTTGATCAAATTTATAGTAGATGTATCACTTGTAAGAAGGCTAAGTCTAAGGTTTTACCACGAGGTTTGTATTTATCATTACCCGCTCCTAGTGAGCCTTAGGTTGATGTGTCTATGGATTTTGTACTGGGTTTACCTAGGACTAAGAAAGGAATAGATTCCATATTTGTGGTGGTAGATAGATTTAGTAAGATAACACATTTTATTCCATGTCATAAAATGGATGATGCCACTAATATGTGGATTTATTTTTTAAGGAAGTAGTGCGCTTACATGAGGTACCTAGAAGTATTTTATAGGGTAGAGATGTGAAGTCCTTTAGTTATTTTTGGAAGATTTTGTGGAGTAAGTTAGGAATTAAGTTATTATTTTTCTACTACTCGTCACCCATAAGCGGATGGGATAACTTGGAAAAATAAGTAGGACCGTAAAATAATTATTACGCACTATAATCAATAAGAACTTGACGAGTTAGGAGAATTGCTTACCATTCATAGAATTTACATATAATAAATTGTTCATGATTTTAATTCACTAACACTTTTGAATTTAATTCATTTACCTATTGATGAAAGAGGTAACTTAGATGGAAAGAAAAAGACTGAGTTGATAGATCACTTTATGAGAAGGTACGATGTCAAATTGAGAAGAAAATAAAGGGTGAAAGTACATTACACTTGAAGCGGGTGACTAAGGTTGGGTGCATAGGAAAAAAGAGTATTTTTTAGCTCAAATGAGGTCAACATTGTAACCGATGGGAAATGGACCGTTCCAAATGCTTGAAAAGATAAATGACAATGCTCAAAAATTTTATCTTCCAGGTGAGTATAATATTTCTGCTACCTTCAATATTTCTAATCTTTCTCTGTTTGATGCATGTAAAGATCCAAGGAAGAATCCTTTTCAAAATGTAGGAAATGATGAGAAACATGGTATAAGAGCTAGCAAGGACAATGACTCTGTAACTGTGGATGAAGGACCAATGACTAGATCACAAGCAAACAAGGTCCAGGATGCCATGCGATTTCTTATTCAAGTTACGGTGGACGAAACACCGATAAAAACAAGTAAAGGGACAAGTTTCATTTTAGGCTGGAAAGTGGGAACAAGATGGGTGAACATAATTCAAGCGAAAGAAGAAGAATCACAACCGAGAAGCTATGCGGTCACATAACTTCATATGGGATGTAGACGCATCTCATGCAAAAATTCATATTTTGGAGAAGATGGTTGCTTTTAATCGGCCGCAGCTCGTAACTCAATGTGACTACATAGAGTAAGATTTTGGGTAAGAATTATAATTTTATTCTAGTATCCTATTTGAGTTAGAATTCTTCTCTTTGGTAAATTTTACCAAAATTTCTAGATTATCTAGGATTTTGTTGATTTCCTATAAATAGGCCTTTCTTTTTATTTATTGTAAAACATACATAATTATTGAGATATTATTAAGAGGCGCTTTCAACTTGTTCTTCATTGAACTAAACTCGAACTTATTAAGAATTGATTTCTTGTGGCATTCAACAAGTCAAGTAAAGTTCATAGGTCTTGTGATCACGGGGTCAAGATATTGATTTCAGTTGTCTTGGTTCTTTGGTTCAATAATTTATTAGGTCGAGCTTTCAAACGTTGATTCTTAACTTTCTTTAGTTCGATCTAATTTGTCGTTGGTTTCGTTGCTACAATTGCTACGTAGGTTCGCATTACATTGACCTAGCTTACTATTAGCTAAAAGTCGTTTCTAATGAATAGCCTTTTTACTTGCATTTCCTTAGCTTTGAGGCCAACTAAAAGTGCATCATATTCCGTGATGTTATTGGAAGCTTTGAATTCGAACCTTACTATGTAACTAATCAAGTGCCCCCCAAGATTTTTTGAACCATTCTTACTCGAGATCCAATTCTCCGGATGTCCATCAACAAAGAGGCTCCATGCAAGGGGCTTTGTAGTTCCATAACTATCTCTATCTTGTGGCTTTAGCAAATTCTATGGAAGTCCTTGACTTAAAAAACAAGTAGAACTCACTAAGCTCCTTAGCCTATTTCAATAATCTTTCTGAGGTGTCAGACTTCAAAAGTATTTGTTTGAGAGGGGATTTTGTTAGCACTTCAATGCTATGGGCATGAAAGTATGGCCTCAACTTCTGGATGCGGTGGTTAAGGAAAGGGCGAGCTTCTCCATGTCCGGATAGCGGACCTCTATCAGCAAAAGAGCTTTACTAACACAATAAACAGACTTTTGGTGAGTATTTCCTCCCATACAAGAATCGAATTGATGGTTTCTTCAAATCCAGCCAATTAAAGCAATAAGGGCTTGTTTACTTTGGGTTTGGAGAACAAAAGAACTACCCAAAATGCTTATTCAGCACCTAGAAGACATTTTTGCATTCTGCTATCCTTTGAAACTTTTCCCCTCCTTTGGGAATATTGAAGAAGGAGAGGCACTTGTTGTAACCCCTCGAAAATTTTAGAATAAAATTTAATTTGTTTTATATAGTATATTTTTAATATTTTGAAAAAATTGGACTAATATGAAATAGGTTATAAATTCCTATCTTATTTGAATCAAATAATTTATGTATCGATTGAGTGATAAATATTGATTTTGATAATGATAATCTTTTCATGATTTGGACAGAGTTTGATTGCAATCTTAATTTGATCATGTTTAAAAGTGATCATAATTATATTTTTTGAAATCAATTCTTATCCAAATTCCTTATATACATCGTTTATAATTCTAGTTGTATACAAACTCAATTGAGAATTTCAACTACAAATACCGAAAAAAATTCTTATTATTCCACCACGGAAAATAAAGAGAGCCACTGTAGAGAGAGAAAAAGTGGAAAAAAGTATAGAAAAATAGAAGATCTTTTATGTGCAACATTTTATTCTTTCCAACCTTTTAAAAATCAAGGTAAGATATTTTTGTGTAAGTGGTTCATTTCCTTATACTTTCAAGTTCAGTAGTTTATGTATGAATTGTCAATGGACCTTCGGGTTCTTTATTAAGAGATATGAGATCTTACGAAAATTTAAGATAACCTAAGATGGGTGTGTCGCTTGGTCACAAATATACTCCATAAGAGAAGAGCGGTATGGAGTATTTATTTTATTGTATATAATTGTGTATGGAACTGCACGTATCTTACTGGTATTTTTAAATACTCACTTTTCTAAAATTTTGCAAGTCCGTTCGGGTTAATTGGAATAGTGGCGGGATGGTGATGCGATTGCCAAGAGTAATGGAAGAGATAAACATTAAGTTTATTTTTTATTTAAATTATTAGTCAGTTTAATTTGTTCAAAGATAGTTATTTAATTTATTGATATTCTAGTTATATTTATTTAAAGAATATTATTTTATCGTTCCGCTTTAGATACAAAAAAATGAATTTTTGGTAACACTCCAAGGTTTCTGAAATTTTAGGTTGTTACAGTTTGGTATCAGAGCAAATGTTTTGCTTTCCTGTAGACTATGTAGTAAAAAAAATTATAGATTTTTCTTTTCTTTTCCGTTGTTAAATAAATGATATTAATAATTGTTTTAAGTAATTAAATAATAGTTTTTAAACGTCACTTCAAATTATGATTGTAATGTTTGTATGTTTAGTTCTGGCCTTCGGGTGGTATTTTAAAATTTACCATTTAGAAAATTCACATTTTAAGAGGTCTCAAGTTCCATTTATCGTTTGAGTTTCTAGATATGCGTGCTCGAAAGATTAAAATGCTTTGTCAAAAAACCTAAACTGTCTAAGAAGAGTTTGATATTTAAACGGTCCTCTTATGACCCCTCTCCTAATCTGGAAACCTTTGACTGCGCGTTACTCAAATTAATGAAAGGAAAATCAATAATTCAAACATTTCCAAATTTAAGAATATTCTATTTTCTAGAAACCTTAATTTCTTGGTAATCCTATTTTAGAAAATTTATGAAAAGAAGGGGTATTTTCATAAACTTTAGGAGTTTAAAAATAATGTAAAATTTTTAAAGTTTAAATATACAATGTTATAAAGAATTCTTGAAACGTGGCGCCCGCTATTCGTCACTCTCCAATCAATCTCAATGTATGAAATGAAATGTCATTCTTCTATCATGATTATGAATTTTCTTTATATTATGTTACGTTGTATTGTAATTATGTCAATGATCAAGTATTTAGAACTTTTCAAGTAGTTAAGGTAATTTTGACGACGAAATTTTTTAAGGAGGGAAGATTGTAACACCCAGAAAATTTAAGAATAAAATTTTATTTGTTTTATATATTATAGTTTTAATATTTTGAAAAAAAATAGGACTAATATGAAATATGTTTTAAATTCCTATCGTATTCGAGTTGAGTAATTATGTGTCGATAGAGTGATAAATGTTGATTTTTATAATGATAATCTTTTCGTAATTTGGATAGAGTTTGATTGCAATCTTAATTTGATAAAGTTTAAAAGTAATCATAATCTATTTTTTAAAATTAATTCTTATCCAAATTCCTTATATACATCGTTTTAAATTCTAATTGTATACAAACTCAATTGAGAATTTCAACTATAAATACCATAAAAATTATTATTATTTCACCACAAATGATAAAAAGAGCCACTATAGAGAGAAAAATGAGAAGAAAAAAGTATAAAAAATAGAAGTTTTTTTACATGCAACATTTTATTATTTCCAACCTTTTGAAAATCAAGGTAAGATATTTTTGTGTAAGTGGTTCGTTTTTTTATACCTTTATATTTAGTAATTTATACATGAATTGCTAGTAGACCTTCATATTCTTACATGAGATCCTACGGGAATTTAAGATGACCAAAGATAGGTGTGTCGCTTGGTCACTAATATACTCCATAAGAGAAGAGTGGTATGATGTGTTTATTTTATTGTATATAATTGTGTATGGAACTGCATGTATCTTACTAGGTATTTTTAAATACTCACTTTTATAAAATTTTACAGGTTAATTCGAGTCAATTGGAATAGTAGCGGGATGGTGATGCAACTGCCAAGAAGAATCGAAGAGATAAAACATTAAATTTATTTTTTTCTTTAAATTATTAGTCAGTTTAATTTGTTCAAAGACAGTTATATAATTTGTGAATATTCTAGTTATATTTATTTAAAGAATATTATTTTTTCGTTTTGCTTTTGATACAAAGAAAATTGAATTTTTGATAACACTCCAAGATTTCTGGAATTTTGGAGCGTTACACTTGTAGTGGCCTTTGAATGATGCAATTGAGTGATGCAACTCTCTCAATAAGGCTTTGCACTTCTTTGGGTCTTTCCAGTACTTTCATCGAAGCCATTTGTTATTCGTATGCAATAACATGTAGATCCAATTATCATGAATAGTTCATTCTTGAAAAGCTTCATCCATCTCGATGTTTTCCTCTTGTTCAAGAGTCAGCCATTCTTTAGGGACATCGATACCATATTAACATTATGGGGTTCAGCTTTCCTCTACTAGTTGAGATAGCACTCTTTCAACCCCATCTGGTCACCTCTAACTGTAGCAATAGCATTTTCAGTAAGAAACTTTATACATAGATAGTGAATAGATGTGACTGACCATATATACTTTAAAGCGGGTTGGCCTAATACTCCATCATAGACGGACCTATGATCCACTATTAAAGATTCTATGAAATGATAGGAGCCAAATGTGGTGTCTCCACTTTAACGGTAATAGTGATTATCCCTCTCGGAATGATGCTATCCCAGTGAATCAATACAGGGGTGAGGTCATAGGTGTGAGGTCATGATCCACCATCACCTTATCATATGTGGAACCAAACAATATGATCGAACTTTCATTATCCACAAACATACGTTTCAAACTATTATGGGTTATCACATCTCTTACAACTAAAGCGTCGTAATAGGGATAATGCAAGCCCACTGTATCTTCTCGAGTGAAATTGATGGGCCCCACTAGCCTCCTCTTCGCGACTGGTTAATTATATAACTACCCATAGGTAGGTCCTTAGGTTTTCTAGTGTAGTTTTTTTTTTTTTTTTTTCATTTCGGACTCACCTCAAGGACTCATTTCTAATTATATAACTGGTTAATCCTTTTTTTGCCTTTGTCCACCTCAAGGTCTCTTTCTGTCATCATCTCTTGTGTAACGAGGTGAATGATGCCTAAGAGGTCACATTGCCTCATCTCGTCTGGGGATGGATTTTACCTCAAAGGATTAGGATTTTTTTGGGGGCGATTTAATCTAATATCATAAGGATTGCTTCGATCTATGGAGGGAAGTACATCTCTATATTTGCTCGTGTTATGGCCATAGAACTTGTGATAGGTATAACAAGGTTGTACCTTGACATAGAGCTTATTCATATGTCTATCGCCTCTTCATCTATTTATTTGGTGTGATGGTCTTCTAGAGGAAATTCTAGGACCAGGGTTGTTATTGGGTCCAACCTGTTCAAAAGCTAGGGTCGACAAAGCGTTTATAGTGGCAATGGCAAAGGCCTGTCCCAAAGTAGGGGCCACCACTTGTCCCTCTTGACTCTACTGTTGGTTTACCGGATGAGATGTGGGATTCTTTTCAATTTGCCCCCTTTAAGAGCGTAGCAGGTCATCTCATCAGTGAAACGAGCTACATAGCTTATCAACGTTTCACCGACTGCTTGCCTCATATCCTGTAAGCATTGAATAGGAACTTCTCCATTTTTCTTTGACAAGTATTGATTCAGGAAAGCTTTCTTTAGATTAGGCCAAATCCTAGTGGTCTTTACTGGTATTTTGTTATACCAAACTTCTGCTACTCATCTTAGGTTTAAGTGAAAAGCTCAACATTTCAAAGCTGGTGATGTGTCTCTTAGGCTCATTTGCATTTTGAATTATTGAATGATCACCTATTTCTTTGTACCATGTAATTTATACTGGTATGAAGTTGATTGGCATGGAAAATTTATGAAGCTCTCAGGAGAAGGGAAGATCATCATCATCATCGAGTTCATAGGACATGCACAGATCGTCTGAATCTTCCATGTCAGCTTGGCATCGAGGTAGAAGATGGGATGTTCCTACTTGATTTCTCAAGTTTACCATGTCACTCTTTTCACAGCTTATTCCTATGTGGGAGGATGTATGTATCCTGGTCTTGCACTTGCTCATGAGGCCTGGCTGTAGAAGGTAGAGACCGAGGCCTATTTCTAGGCAAATTGGGCCCAATCCTAACAAAGATGCTGGTGGACCTTTGAGGTATTCGCTCTCACTCGTATTTAGGAGAAAAATTATATTTTTCGAAGGGCAGATCATTGGTAGATTGCCTTGGAGAGTAATTGGCGGACACGTTTGACTTTGTACTTTTTCTCCTCTTGTCATTAGACTAGTCCTAGTTGAGGCATATTCTGTGGTATTTGGAAGCCTCTTTGACCTAGAATTTGCATGATGAGCTCATGCATGGTAGTATTTTGTGCTACAATAATTTTCATATTGGCAGCTATTTGGACCACTTGTACAGTTAGGCATGTAACTGTCCTATCACCTCAGTAGTAGCAGTTGTGAGGCCATTGGTAATTGACATTAGACCAGAGGAGATTTTCTTCATAAGCATCCCTAATTCTTATCAGACTTACCACTTCATTACTTGAACTCATGATGGGTGAATACCTTCAATGCGGCCAACAGTTGCAAGTCCATCAAATTACTTTCCTACACTACTCAACACAACACTTAGTTACTCGTGGTCTTTTTTAGTGGGATAAAGGTGGCCACGAGCACTTCGACAGTCAAGTCAGATGACATTTAATGGAAATTAGGTTGTATAAAATAGATTGCAACATGAAAGCCCATAGTAGAGTAAATATATATGGTAAAAGAAAAGATTACCTCCATATTTAGTTTCATGGGTTTATATAGAGGTCATGGAATGTTGACCACGGGATAAGGGATACGTGGCCTCATCTAAAGGAAAAGGTGTCTCATGTCCCAACCTACGTGGGTGAGCCTTTAATACAACTTGACCTTTTAGCGTCTGTGATAAGTTGGTTTTATAACAAAGTTATTAGATATCTCTCACTTTTGAATTTGAGAATTTCTACAGTACTTATGTGTTTTTTTACGGTACATTCAGGTACTTTCATATTATGAGAGTCAACAATGAGAAGATTGAATAAATTAGGAGCAATTCAAGTGTCACCAGCCAAACCAATGATGTATATTACAGGGGGTATTGGCATCCCTGCGCCATCCTGAGGCACCTTCGCGCCATTCAGAGGCATCCTCGCGCCCAACTGGAAGCCTTAAAGTGTTTCTCAACCGAGAAGAACAATGTTCTTGCGCCCGAAAAAGGTGTCCCTGTGCCGCGACGACACCAGTCCGCCACATAAGCCCTAAAACTGACGAGTTTAAGGGGAATCTATAAATACGGCCGGAAGGGTTCAATTAAAGGACTTTTGGGGAAGCAATCCAGCAGCCACACAAGAGAACACCCTTGGAGATTGAGGAATCCACAAATCAACGAGTTCTTCTTATTCTCTATCAATGTTTAAGAACATGAATTGTGTTTTCTTTTATATTTTCATGGAATGATTTATTTTTCTAGAGATACAATGTAGCCAACACTAGAGATTATGCTTTGATCATTTAATTATCTATTTCAGAGGTTATTCCATTGGTTTATTTGTGTTTATCTACTCTTAATGCTTTTGAATACTTGTTCACCATTTGAATGATATGGAATTTGGGATTTACTATCGAGAGAAGGAATTCTAAATTGGGACTATTGATAAACACAACCTAGGAGATTATAGAATTCGAGTGGCCTAGGAAATCCTTTGTAACTGTTAAGAGAACCAAAGATCTTAATGAACTTTATCATCTTAATTTTAGATGGAGACTCAAAATTAGGGTTTTAATAGTAATTCTTAATTCGCCATCGAGAGAGGGGATTAAGATAATTTTGAGTTCTTGACTAATAAACCATAAGAATAGATCAAGAAATAGTTAAATGATTGAAGCATGATCGATGGTTAGGTGAAATTGGATCTCTAGAGTTTAAGTCCATTAGTGTTAATCTTGTTTAATTGCATTATTAATTAATTAAATTAGTTCAGTTAGTTATCTCACTCCAATATTCCTATTTTCTAGATAAATTAAGGTTATTTTAATTACAGGAATTATTAGAATTTGATTTCAATTCCTGTGGAAAACGATATTGTACTCTCACTATATTAAAGCTTGATACCGTACACTTGCGGTTGGAAAATTCTCGTATCAAGTTTTTGGCATCGTTGCCGGGGATTTATTTATCTTTTCTTATTAATACTGTTACCAAGTAGCATTAATTTTAATCTAGATTGATTTTGTTTTAATTTGTTTTAATTAAAGTTATTATTTTTGTTTTTTAGGTGTTTTAGCAGTTGATACGACAATCCAAAAGCTGTAATTTAATTCATATTGATCTAGAAATTGAAAGAACTCTTCGGACAATAAGAGCAAAGAAGAAAGTAAAGGAGATCGCAATGGCTGAGCAAAACAACCAAAATCAACAAGAAGGTGCTGATCAACGGGAAAAATCTATTCGAGACTACTTCAATCCGGTAGTCCAAGAGCATATTTCTAGGATAAGGCGCCAAGCAATCAATGCCAACAATTTTGAACTGAAAGCATCACTCGTCAGTATGGTGCAACAGAATCAAGTTGGGGGATTGCCTAATGAAGACCCGAATATTCATCTTTCTATGTTCTTCAAGTGGCCGATACTATAAAGGTCAATGGAGTGAGTGATAATAGCTCCAAACTGAAATTATTTCATTTTTTCCTTAGAGACAAGGAGATAAGCTAGTTGTTATCTTTACGATTGGGAAGCATTAACACTTGGGAAGAACTGATTGCAAATTTTTTGTAAAATTTTTCCCTCCATCAAAAGTATCCCCGAGATTAGCTCATTTCGTCAGATGAATTTTGAACCCTTATATGAGACGTGGGAAAGATTTAAGGAGATGCAAAGAAAGTGGCTCGTAACATGGGTTTGATGATTGGATGCTCATTGATCGGTTTTACAATGATTGAATTGTCAAACAAGAGTTATTATTAACAGCACAGATGGTGGTTCTTTAATGAGAAAATCGGTTGATGAGGCGTATGAACTTTTAGAGGAAGTGGCCAACAATAGTTATCAATGGCCAAATGAGCGTACAATGGATGCCTTTACAAACATATTAGCAAAGGTTGATTCGCTTTGTCATCAATTGAGCGCCTTGACCAACCCAAAAGCTTCTCAAGGAACAGAATCTATAGCTGCAGCAAATATGGTTTTTCCATCCATAGTTGATAATGAGGAGCGAGTACAATATGTGAACAACTGCAACTTCAACAATTGGAGCAATTTCATGCCTAACCAATATCATTCGGGGCTTCATAATCATGAGAATTTTTCTTATTGTAATACAAAAAATGCTTTACAACTCCCTGCAGGGTTTGAAAAAAGGCTCCAGAGGGAAAGATTCCATTGGAAGATATTCTGGGACAATTTATGATGGAATCAAGGGTGAAGTTCAACAGGAATGAGGTAGGGTTGCAAAGAATTGAGACTCATCTCAAGTCAATTGACACCTAAATTGGACAAATAGCATCCTCCTCTAATGTTCATCAAAAAGGAAGATTCCCTAGTGATACATAAGTGAACCCAAATGAGCATTGTAAGGCTATTACTCTTAGAAGCGGTAAAGAGTTTGAAGATCCACAATACAAAAGCATAAAAACAGACACCTCTCCAAGGATGACAACATCAAGTGACCAAGAGGATAAAGAAAATAAAGAAAGCACAACTGAACCGGAAGCATCGAAAGAGGCTGAAGAGCCCAAATCCAATTTATTTTCAAATAATCCTCCAATTCTTAAACCTTATTTTCCTTTTCCTCAAAGATTTCAAAAGAAAAAGCTTGATTCTTAATTTGCTAGATTTTTAGAAATTTTCAAGAAAATTCACATTAATCCTTTTGCAGATGCCTTGGAGCAAATACCAAATTATGTCAAATTCATGAAAGACATCATGGCTAAGAGAAGGAGACTTGAAAGAATTTGAAACAATCAAGTTAACAAAGGAATGTAGTGCTATTATCCAAAGAAAGTTGTCATAAAAGTTGAAGGACCCAGGCAGCTTCAGCATTCCTTGCAATATAGGCAGTATTACGTTTGATAAAGCACTGTGTGACCTTGGAGCTAGCATCAACTTGATGTCCCTATCAATGTTCAAGAAGTTGGGACTTGGACAGGTAAAGCTGACAACCATATCACTGCAACTGGCAAACAAATCCATCACTTATCCATGGGGATTATAGAGGATGTATTAGTAAAGGTAGATAAGTTCATCTTTCCGGTAGACTTTGTGGTCTTGGATATGGAAGAGGATGAGATAGTACCACTAATTCTTGGTTGACCTTTTCTGGCTACTGGAAGAGCATTAATTGATGTACAAGAAGGGAAGTTGACATACTTCAACATTCATTAAGAAAGGAAAACCCCAGAAAAAGTAAATGCATACCATATGATCCAATCCATCAATGATGCGAGGGATGAGAAAGGAAAGAGAAAAATGTTCTATGATCATCTAGAATAACATATGGCTCTAGACTATTCAAGGTTTGATACATGTACAGATGAAAAAGGGACCAACGAAATGGTGGATTATATCTTAGAGCATGAAGCAGATCCACCTGACAAGAATGTGAGCTATGTGGAAAAACCTTCAAAACCTCCAAATATTGCCAAACTAAAAGAGGTTTTGAAGGCCACACCGGAGTTAAAACCATTCAATTTTATTGGCTACACTACAGTGAAGAAGACAAGGTCAATGGTGAAGTTTAGAAATAAGAGAAAGGTGTCATCTGAATATCCAACATAAGCACTACGGTTGAGTCAATCTCATGATGTTAAAGAAACGCCTCTTGGGAGGCAGCCCAAGCTTTCTTCCTTTTTACTTATTCATTTATTTATTTTTAGTTATAAGATAGTTTAGTTTATTTTACAATTTATCTAGGAATCATCACCCTTATCCCGTCTTCGTTTAGGTCTCAAAATAATTAAGTTGGTCATTAGATGTTTAAGCTAAGTAACACTTTTTTCATGTTTTTAACATTTAAAATATGATTTTTTTTTCAGGAACAGGATGTCATAAAACATTTAAACCAGCATGGACATGAAGAAATGGGATACATCTCAAGTTTGGGGGGAAAAGGATAAAAGAAACATACATCAACTTCAGCATCATCAACACTATAACGTTATTGGCAACTCAGACAAATCAGGGAACTCTCCTTCTATAACTTTAATTTTACATTGAGGACAATGTTTAGATTAAGTTTGGGGTATCTTATAAATTGTCTATTTGCTTTAGTTTTTTTATGATGTGTGTACATATTTGTGTTAAAAAAAATGCATGCTTGTGTGAGTTGGGTAGCCTTGCCGGCATTGATGTATATATTTGGTAACATGTTTTGGTTGATAAGTTGTGGATAAGTTATGTGTTTTGAGTTAAATTCTTGCTTATTCATGTGAGACTGAAAATATTTATGCATGTGAGTTGATTGTGATGTTATACATGAGTAGGTTTATCCATTGTTTATAGGTTGTAATAGAGAACTTAAATGCTAAACCCAATCAACCATTAAACATTATATCCTTAAACCAAATTTAGGATACTTGGATGATCGAACTGTTGTAGGTTAACATGAAGATAGATATGGATTCCGCATGTGCAAAATGTTGTGTGGACTGTCTGGGACCAATGGGATGAAAATTGGGTGATAAACCTTAAGTTAGAGGTCAATTTTCGAGAATGAGTGTTTAATAAGGGACATTGCACTAATCATTGCATAAAAGGGAAAAAGCTGCATTTTTGTGAAGTTATCCTAAAAAGATCCCAATGAGGACAACTATGATAATCTCATTGTGAAACGTCCATTCGTAGCCTTTATGATATGATCCAATGTGCTGTTAAAGCAATTATAAGCCCGGGGAAAGATCCATTGATAGTTGACGAAGGACCGATTACTCGAGCAAGGACAAAATGAGTGACAGAGGCAATGGGATTACTTGTTCAAGCAACGATGGACGATGTCATGTTCTACACGGAAAAAGAGGCAAGTTTCATATTGGGGTCGAGGTCGAAAGTCCAATGGATCATGTAGATCGAGGCGGGAGAAAGTGGGGCTGAAATTTATACCTATGCAACCGCATAGATATAACAGCCTTGCGGCTGCAAAGGCATATACAGAAACTCAAATGGGATTTTTCGATTGTTCCTTGCGGCCGCAACCAAATATACATTGCGGCCGGAGGAACAAGTGAATTTTTCGTAATTGCTAGAATTCTATGTTTAGTCAATCTTCTACCTTATTTATGAGATTATGCACGTTTTTACCTAGTTTCTAGGGTTTGGTATAAATACCAAAAATATTCATTGTGTTTGGACTTTTTGACAAAATTTTAATAGACAGGCTATTGATTTCCTTGTTCTTCCTTGAACAATTAATTCGAACTTATCAAGATCTAAATCTTGTGGCATTCAAAATATTGGATCGTGGGTTCTTCATTGTGTAATCAAGGGGTTCAACGCATTTTTGTTATCGTTGGTAGTATAATCTTGTGTTATCCAAAAAAAAAGTATCGTTCATCGCGGTGAGTTCATTGTTGTCTTTGGAAGCATTTGGTGAAAGCATCGAGTGGTAAAAGGCAGAGGGGTGAGATTATTTGAGGGTAAAAGCCAATTGAGTGATTTCGAGTAAAATTTGGTGAAGCAGAAATTGAGAGAATGTCAAACATGGAAGACTCAAATTCCAGCCAGAACGGTAAGCAGACCAATTTGTAGGATGATAGGGTGGATAGGTTTGAACGGTTGTTGATGGATATGGGAATAAGGATTGAGCAGTTGAATGCTTCGATGGTAAATCTCAATAGGGAACAACCAGCAAATGTACCTCACGATAGGAGGACGGGTAGGCGAGTTCCTAAGATGGATGAACATGAGGTTGGCAGTGAACGGGAAGAAGATGCGTTTGAAAGGGATGAGATGGAACGAAGAAGGCCTAGAGGAAATAGGTTTGAAAACGGGGTAGAAACAATTATGGAGGTGAAGCTGATGGTAATTTGGGAAATGTAAAAATGTCGGTTCCATAGTTTAAGGGTAGGAGTGATCCCGAGGCATATTTAGAGTGGGAGAAAAATGTGTAGTTGATTTTTGATTGCCATAACTATTCGGAGGATAAAAAGGTGAAGATTGCAGTGTTGGAGTTCATTGATTATGCCATCACTTGGTGGGATCAAGTTGTCACTTCACGGCATAGGAATCAAGAGATACCTATAAATACTTGGGATGAATTGAAGGTGGTGATGAGGAAACGATTTATACCTAATCATTACTACAGGGAGCTCCATAAAAAACTACAGAGTTTGTATCAGGATTCGAAGAGTATAAAAGATTATCATAAGGAGATGGAGATTTTGATGATTAGGGCAAATGTGGAGGAAGATCGAGAAGCTACCATGGCTAGGTTCTTAAATGGGTTAAATAAGAAGATTGCTAATGTGGTGGAGCTACAGCACTATATGGAGTTGGAGGATATGTTGTATGTAGCCATGAAGGTGGAAAGCCAATTGAAGATGAAAGAGACTATGAGGCAATCGGTGAACACTTCGTCTCCTAACCCAAATTGGAAGTCGAGGTGGAAAGGTAATAAAGGGAATGAAGTGGGATTTAAAGAAAGGACTGAAATGCAACGGGGAAGAGAAGAATTTGCTAGCAAAACCGTACCTAAAATGGAACCGCAGCAATCAAGGAGTAGAGATATAAATTGTTTTCAGTGTTTGGGAAAGGGACATATTGCTTCTCAGTGTCCTAACAAAAGGGTAATGATTCTATAGGATGACGGAGAGGTGGTGAGTGAGAGTGAAGGAGAATATGATGATATGTCTGAAAGCCCAAGATTGGCTAACCAAGAGGGGGGGTGAATTGGTTTTTAAACTTTTTCGATAGTAATATAAGATTTAAAAACTAATGTGCACACAAGTAATAATAAACCAATGCAAGTTCAAATAAATGCGTAGATAAGGGAAATAAGTTTGCGCAAGATAATAGCGTTAAGTAAAAGAGTAAGAGAATGTAAACGATATGATATGGAGGTTCGATCCAACACAACGATCTACGTCCCCCGTTACCGAGCTCTCCGTCACGAGCAAGGCCTTTTTCACTATGTTGATTAACTTATGGTGCAATCCAACCTTTTACAACGCTTTCGGTGATTTACAACCAAGGAGTACCAATCCTTTTACAATGTTGAGCTTTCCGGGACCTCAACACGACCCACAATTCACAAATGAATATTACAAATGATAAGCTTCTCTTCTTAACCAATGATGAATATAAGGTTGAGTGTAAGAAGAGAAGTAGGCCAACACTTTTAATGGATAGCAATGAACGAAGCTCAAGTGTTTTGTGTATAAATCTTTGATGTGAGAATGATCTTTGAGAATATGTTTTTGATCAAAGATTTATCAAGAGTATGCAAGACCAAAAGTAGACTTAGGTAGTGAGCAATTTTTCTATTCAAAAAGGATGATCTAAAGGTAGTAGATAAGTTGGTATTTATAATAGTTGCAAAACGTCAGGTCTCTGTCCATCCGGACGACCAACCGTTTTGTGCAACCGTTTTTACCACGTGACTTGTGTCAAGTGTGTGAAAAATCGTTTCTTGAGCTCTTAGCATCATTGCTAAGAATTAAAAATGTTTTACCTTTACAATCAAGTTATAAATGGCCTAGATACATAATCTTGATGAAATTGATGCGAGCGCCACTATCTTGATGAATTTGATGCCAGTGCCTGTTTTTGAGACGTAAGGCTTTTTCCCATATGAGCTTGATCAATCTTTGTTTGAGCTTCCTTGATAACTGCTTATTCAATCATTTGGACTCAATTTGCCAATATGTCAATTTGCAGATAACGTTAGAGATAAACATAAGCTGTTTGTTATAATCAAAACATATAGTATGACCATAGGTCAACAATTTCCCCCTTTTTGATTATGACAAACAATAAATGATATATGATGGAAAAAGTATATCAACAGTTATATCAACAATTTTGTAGTTATGTTCCCCCTATGTTTTATAGATCAAGAGTTCTCATAAGAGTTCTCATCATATCTTATATGTCATTTCTTATATGTTTTCCCCCTTTTGGCATAAACAAAAAGATAGATAGATCATAGAGAATCATAAACAAAACAAACATAATCGTATTTAAGACCGAAATTCTTAACAAACAAAAAAAATAATAGAGCATAGAGTTCAACGAAAAGATATACAAGATAGAAGCGAGCTAAAATTTAAAGGGATCCAAAACTAGGATTCTGGAGGAGGAGGAGGAAACTGGGCGTAAAAGTGAGCATAAAAAGCGTTCTGCTGAGCTTGCATGGTTTCCTGTTGAGTGAGTACTCGTTGAAGCATACCGCTGAGACCATCAACCGTGGAGGCAAGAGAATCAATGCGACCGTTTAACATGTTGTAGTGATCTTCGGTAAATGTGAAGCCACCGGATGAGGAATGAGTACTTGGAGCAGGTTGTGGATCTGGTGGTATATCAGTATCATAGTCTTCATCTTCATCACCAGCAAAGGGAAGAGTAGATGGGCCCGAAGTGGGGTCAAACCCTTTTGTGTGTGCCACCCATTGACCGTGTTCTTTTATTATTTTCATACGTTTAAGTGTTTGAATGTTGATGGTGTCAGTGGGTTTTGGTGATATGAATGCTTCATCATCTAATGCAATGTCAAAATGTTTGAAAATTTTGGTAAGAAGCATGCCATATGGTAAGGCTTTAGTGCCTCGGGAGGAGTGAATGAGTTTCATAAGCCCTATCACGATGGTTGGAAAATCGAGTTTTCGACCAACGAGAAGGAAGAGATCAAAAGCACTTACTTCATCTCGATGGCCCTTTCGGGGAACAATGATGCTTGCAATAATGTTATGTAAAACTTTGCAAGGGAGAGATAATTGATGTGCACTAACTTTTGTGATGTTTTCAAAATTTTTCCCGGTGACACGACGACAAGCATCGGTAGGAGCGTAACCATCAAGTTTTGGATGAGATTTATGTGAAAAAATTTGAGTGCTACATTCTTCAAGCTCTAAGATATCTCGAATGAGTGCATGATTGATAATAATGTGTTTGTTCTTGATAAAACATAATATGTCATTTGAGGGTGAAATTACCATGTCATGATAAAAGGTTTGCATAAGGCTAGGATATGCATTTTCTTCTAATGTAGCGATGGAAATCCAACCCATTGTTTCAAACGTTTCTTCAATGTCAAATGAGGGTGCATCAAAGGTGAAATCGACGAAATTGACATTCTTACCAATTAGAATGGGTGATTTTGCAAAGGGATTGACCGGCACCTCGGGTTCGGAATCCATGTCATCATCGGAAGAGGGTGGAGGAGAGCGTCGTACCGTGCTTTTGAGACGTTTTCCCTTGCTTCTTGTAGTTGCCATAGGGGATGATTCGTGATTCTAGGGTTAAAATCACTTTTGGGAAAGCAATTAAGAATTTAAAAAAAAATGAAGTTTTTGTGAGAAATTGGAATGAGAAGTGATGGATTTTGCAATATCTAAGAGAGATTTGAGTTTTAAGATGTGAGATTGCCTATGGAGAAAAGATGTAGGGAGAGAATTTTGGGGAAGAAGGTGAGAAATGAAGGAAGAAATGAGGTAGAGGATGTTAAAAAGTCGCGAATCTGATTCTCAGATCTGCGCATCCGGACGTCCGGATGCCTGAACATCCGGTTCAGCAGACTGAGGAAAATTTGGATAGTCCGGTTCTGATCCGGACATCCGTTTGCCTGTCCATTTCAGCTGAAGATAGAAATGAAATTTATAAGATTTCTATGGATTTAGACCTATATTTCATTGTCATTGATTAGGCCTAAGCCTCTTCTAATGAATGAAAAGCGATCGGGTGCAAGTGATTTGGTGAAAATATCAGCTAATTGGTGTTCACTATCAACAAATTCAAGTGAAATATCGCCGTTTTGAACATGGTCTCGTAAGAAGTGATGTCGAATTTCAATATGTTTTGTTCGAGAGTGTAGGATGGGATTTTTGGATAAATTGATAGCACTTGTGTTATCACACATGATAGGGATATGATCATAGGATAAATGATAGTCACTAAGAGTTTGTTTCATCCAAAGTACTTGAGCACAACAACTAGCGGCAGAAATGTATTCGGCCTCAGCAGTGGATAATGCCACGGAGTTTTGTTTCTTACTGAACCATGATACTAAAGCAAAACCGAGGAAGTGACACGTTCCACTAGTGCTTTTCCGATCGACTTGACAACCGGCCCAATCGGCATCCGAGTAACTAAGTAAATCAAGGTGAGTACGTTTTGGATACCAAAGTCCCAAGTTTTGAGTCCCACTAAGGTATCTAAAGATTCTTTTAACGGCTTTGAGGTGGGATTCCTTAGGGTTAGATTGAAAACGAGCACATAAGCATACACTAAACATAATATCGGGTCTACTTGCAGTTAAATAAAGAAGAGATCCGATCATAGATCGATATTTAGTGATGTCGATGGAAGTGCCTCTTTCATCCTTGTCAAGCTTTATAGAAGTGCTCATCGGAGTGTTCATTGGTTTTAGATCTTTTAATTCGAACTTGTTTAGCATATCTAAGATGTACTTGCTTTGATTTATGAATATGCCATTACATGTTTGTTTGATTTGAAGTCCGAGAAAGAATCTAAGTTCACCCATCATACTCATTTCAAATTCCATGCTCATGTTTTTAGAGAATTCTTCACAAAGTTGAATATTTGTTGCACCAAAGATAATGTCATCAACATAGATTTGAACAATGAGCATGCCTTGTTTTTGAGTTTTGATAAAAAGAGTAGTATCAACTTTTCCAATAGAGAAACCATTTGAAAGTAAGAATTTGCTCAACCGTTCATACCAAGCTCTAGGAGCTTGTTTGAGGCCGTAGAGAGCTTTTCTAAGTTTAAATACATGGTTTGGATATTTATGATTTCCAAAGCCGGGTGGTTGTTCAACATAGACTTCTTCTTGAATAAATCCATTTAAAAATGCACTTTTAACATCCATTTGATAAAGAGTGAAATCTTGGTGACATGCAAAAGCAAGAAGCATGCGAATGGATTCTAATCGAGCTACTGGTGCAAATGTTTCCTCATAATCAATTCCTTCTTCTTGATTGTAACCTTGGCCACTAATCTAGCCTTGTTACGTACGATGATTCCATTCTCATCCTTTTTATTTCGAAAGACCCATTTAGTGCCGATAACGGTTTGATTCGTTGGTCTAGCAACCAAGTCCCATACATGATTTCTTTCAAATTGATTTAGTTCGTCTTGCATTGCTAGAGTCCAAAACTCATCAAATTCCGCTTCTTTGAAATTTTTGGGTTCGATTTGTGAAATGAATGCACAACTATCGAGATGATTTCTAAGAGAGGTTCTAGTAGTAATACCTTTTGATGGATCTCCGATGATTAACTCTTTTGGGTGAGATGAGACGAACTTCCATTCTTTTGGCAATGTAGTTTCCTCTTGATCTTTGTTTGGAATTTCTTCTCCTCCTTGATTGTTGAATTCCTTAGATTGCTCCTCATTTGGTACTTCTTTGATACCAATTTGTTCGAGAGGAGTTTCCATACCTACATCATCTTCGATACCTTTCTCTTGATCAAGTAAATTAGTTTCATCAAAGGTAATATGCATTGATTCTTCAACAACTAGAGTTCTTTTGTTAAAGACTCTATATGCTTTACTAGTTGATGAATAATCGAGAAAAATTCCAACATCGGATTTTGAATCAAACTTTCCCAAGTTGTCTTTTGTGTTTAAGATAAAACATTTGCAACCGAACACTTTGAAATAACTAACGTTGGGAATTCTATTTTTCCAAAGTTCATATGGAGTTTTGGTTTTCTTGCGACTGACCAAGACTCTATTTAAAATATAACATGCGATATTAATGGCTTCGACCCAAAAATATTTTGGTAAATTATTTTCATTTAACATGGTACGAGCCATTTCTTGTAATGTACGATTCTTCCTTTCTACTACACCATTTTGTTGAGGAGTTCTAGGAGCCGAGAAATTATGTTCATATCCATTTTCATTACAAAAATCATCAAATGCAAGATTGTCAAATTCTCCACCATGATCACTTCTAATAGTAGTGATAGTGTGGTCTTTTTCATTTTCTACTTTCTTACAAAAGTGTTTGAAAGTTTTTAATGCTTCATCTTTTGCACTTAAAAATAGTACCCATGTGAATCTAGAAAAGTCATCAACAATAACAAAAGCATAGTATTTACCACCTAGACTAGCCGTTCTCGATGGTCCAAAGAGGTCCATGTGGAGAAGTTGCAATGGTTTTGTAGTAGATGAAAATACCTTATGTTTAAAAGAGCTTTTGACTTGTTTTCCAAATTGACAAGCGTCACATATTTTGTCCTTTTCAAATTTCAAACTTGGCAATCCTTTTACAAAATTATTCTTGGAAATTTTTGAAATAAGTTCCATATTTACATGACCAAGTCGTTTATGCCAAAGCCAAGTTTCATCTTTAAAACCAAGTAAGCAATGTTCGTAATTGTCATCCTCGATATTTATGATATAAACATCCTTGTTTCGGCTCCCTATGAAAATCATCTCTTTTGATGTAGCATCATTAATTAGGTATTTAGAGGAATCGAATTTTATATTATAACCTCTATCACATAATTGACTAATGCTTAGCAAATTATGCTTGAGATTATCAACTAATAAAACATTTTCAATAGAGGGGGATGAGTGATTACCAATATTGCCAATGTCAATTATCTTTCCCTTTGCATTGTCTCCAAACGTTACATGACCTCCATCCTTTGTTTTGAAATTTGAGAGTAGTGATCGATCTCCGGTCATATGTTTTGAACATCCACTATCCAAAAACCATTTGCTTTTTATTTTACTTTGTACCTACAAAAACAATTTAATTTTTGACTTTTGGTACCCATACAAACTTGGGTCCTTGGAAGTTAGTACTTGAAGTTTCCTTGATCCACTTACTTTTGTTCTCAAAGTATAATTTCTTTTTGGTTAAGCAATTAAAAGAAATGTGTCCAATTTTGTTGCAAAAAGTGCAAGTAGTATTTGATGCTTTAATAAACATATTTTTAAGAGATTTTTGTTTTAAAGCGGGTTTGAATCCTATTCCTCCTTTATCAAAGACACATTTTTGATTTCCAAGCATCAAATCAAAGTTTTTCTTTCCTTTGGTGAATTTATGCACTACTTTTGTCAAACCCTCAACCTTTTCTTTTAGAGAAATATTTTCTTTTACCAAAAGTTCATAATCAAGATGTTCCTTTGTTTTATTTAAGAATTTCTTTAGTTCATCCTTTAATAGAACATTTTTCTTTTTGAGAATGGAATGACTGAAGGCAGGTTTTTCAAAATCTTCGAGTAGTTCATCATAAGAATTAAACAATTCATTGTAAGAAAATTCTTTTGTACTTACCTCGTCTTCGATGGCCATGAAGCACATGTTAGCAACTTCGTTTTGATCATCGCTTTCATTTTGCTCTTCATCATCACTATCATCCCAAGTAGCTTGAAATACCTTCTTCTTGAAGCTCTTTCTTTTGTTTGGGCATTCCGTTTTTTTGTGACCGGGTTTGTCACATTCATAGCAAACGATTTTCTTGTTTTTCTCTTCTCCTTTGTCATCTCTTCTTTGAAATTTTTTATTGTTTCGAAATCCTCTCCATTTCTTGACAAGAAGAACTAAATCATCAAGCTCATCATCACTCATGTTGTTTGTTGATGGCTCTTCATCCATTGCCGTTTTTAGAGCAATTTGCCTTTTGGGAGCTTCTTTTGATTCTTCCTTACTCTTCCTTGTCTTTTCTTTGATATCGGCATTGTTGAGCTCATAGGTCATCAATGTCCCATAAAGTTCTTCTAATGGATATGAGTTGACATCCTTTGTGTTTTCAATGAGCATTCGTATAGGAGACCATTCCTCCGAAAGAGACCTAAGCATTTTTCTCACAAGTTCACCGTTAGTATATTTTCGATCAAAACCTTTTAGACCATTCACAATGTCGGTAAAACGAGTAATCATATCAACTATGGGCTCATCTCGCTTCATAAAGAAGTTTTCAAAATCTTTGACCAACATATTTATTTTTGTTTCTTTGACCTTGTTTGTTCCAACGTGAGTTACTTCAAGAGCCCGCCAAATTTCATGAGCCGAATCACAAGTACTAATCCTATTGAATTCATTTTTATCTAGAGCACAATAAAGCAAGTTTTTGGCTTTAGCATTCAATGATAGCTTTTTCCTATCTTCTTCATCATAGTCTTCTCTAGTTTTAGGAATACTTAGATCGGGTTTGTTATCAATTTCAATAGTTTTCATGGGCACATATGGACCAAATTCAATAACTTCCCAAACATTATAGTCAATAGATTGAACATAGATCATCATTCTAGCCTTCCAATAATTATAGTTTGTGCCATTAAAGAAAGGGGGTCGGTTGGTAGAGTATCCCTCAAGATTTTGAAAATCGGTGTTAGCCATAGCTCAAGATTGTGAAATCTTAAAAAGAGTGAGTACCGAGCTCTGATACCAATTGAAAGCCCAAGATTGGCTAACCAAGAGGGGGGTGAATTGGTTTTTAAACTTTTTCGATAGTAATATAAGATTTAAAAACTAATGTGCACACAAGTAATAATAAACCAATGCAAGTTCAAATAAATGCGTAGATAAGGGAAATAAGTTTGCGCAAGATAATAGCGTTAAGTAAAATAGTAAGAGAATGCAAACGATATGATATGGAGGTTCGATCCAACACAATGATCTACGTCCCCCGTTACCGAGCTCTCCGTCACGAGCAAGGCATTTTTCACTATGTTGATTGACTTATGGTGCAATCCAACCTTTTACAATGCTTCCAGTGATTTACAACCAAGGAGCACCAATCCTTTTACAATGTTGAGCTTTCCGGGACCTCAACACGACCCACAATTCACAAATGAATATTACAAACGATAAGCTTCTCTTCTTAACCAATGATGAATATAAGGTTGAGTGTAAGAAGAGAAGTAGGCCAACACTTTTAATGGATAGCAATGAACGAAGCTCAAGTGTTTTGTGTATAAATCTTTGATGTGAGAATGATCTTTGAGAATATGTTTTTGATCAAAGATTTATCAAGAGTATGCAAGACCAAAAGTAGACTTAGGTAGTGAGCAATTTTTCTATTCAAAAAGGATGATCTAAAGGTAGTAGATAAGTTGGTATTTATAATAGTTGCAAAACGTCAGGTCTCTGTCCATCCGGACGACCAACCGGACGTCCGGTTCAGAACCGGATGACCAACTTCCCGTTAGAGTTACTTTTGTCAGAACGGTCAAAAAAGTGACCGTTGCTGATGAACCGGACGACCGGTTCACCATCCGGACGTCCGGATGACAATACTTTGGCATAAAATCCCCTTTTTCTTTTTATCATGGTTTGCAAATAATGTTTTTCCCGATTTTTCAATATAAGCTTGTCTTGAAAGTTTATAAGAGATGTTTGGACAAACCTTTGATTTTGCGCGTGATTTTGTGCAACCGTTTTTACCACGTGACTTGTGTCAAGTGTGTGAAAAATCGTTTCTTGAGCTCTTAGCATCATTGCTAAGAATTAAAAATGTTTTACCTTTACAATCAAGTTATAAATGGCCTAGATACATAATCTTGATGAAATTGATGCGAGCGCCACTATCTTGATGAATTTGATGCCAGTGCCTGTTTTTGAGACGTAAGGCTTTTTCCCATATGAGCTTGATCAATCTTTGTTTGAGCTTCCTTGATAACTGCTTATTCAATCATTTGGACTCAATTTGTCAATATGTCAATTTGCAGATAACGTTAGAGATAAACATAAGTTGTTTGTTATAATCAAAACATATAGTATGACCATAGGTCAACAATGTCGGCGTTGGAGGAGGTTAATGAAGAAGGAAAAGTGGAGTTTGCTGTTGGTGAACTACTGGTAACAATCAGAGCTCTTAACACTCAAGTCAAGGCGAATGAAACTGAACAACAATGGGAAAACATATTCCACACTCGGTGTCACATCCACGATAAGGTATGTAGCCTAATCATTGATGGCGGGAGTTGCACAAATGAGGCTAGCACAACCTTAGTTGAAAAATTGGGTTTGGTAGTGTTTAGACACCCTAGGCCTTATAAATTGCAATGGTTGAATGAGAGTGGAGAGGTAAGGGTGAATAAACGAGTGTTGATTGATTTCTCAATTGGGAGTTATAGTGATAAGGTTGTATGTAATGTGGTACCTATGCAAGTAGGCCATATTTTGTTGGGAAGACCATGGCAGTATGATAGGAAAGTTACACATGGTGGGTATGGGAACTGGTATAGTTTTGTCAAGGAGTGGAGGTCTATCACCCTTGCGCTACTAACACTGGCACAAGTTTATGAAGACCAGGTTAAATTGAGGAATGAGGAAGAGAGAAGAGCAAGAGAGTTTGCGAAAAAGAGAGAAAATGGTGAGGTGGTTGAGAGTCGGGAAAAGAAAGAGAGGCCACGTGAGAAGAGAGAAAACGGTGAGCTGGCAAGTAAGAGAGAAAATGGAAAGGTGGTTGAGAGAGGAAAAGGAGAGAGATCCCACAAGAGAGGAGAGAAAAGCTGAAAGCAAACTTCCTTGCGAAGAGGAGTGGATTGAAAAAAGCTATGGTTAATAATAGACAAATGTTGTTGTTAGTATATAAGGAGTCTCTCCTCAATTTCGAGGAATCTCACATACCCCTCCCCAGTTTGGTTAAGTCTTTGTTGCAAGAGTTCGGAGATGTGTTCCCAGAGGACATACCAAGTGGACTACCACCAATTCGGGGTATTGAACACCAAATTGACTTCATACCTGGGGCTGTTATTCCAAACCGCCAGCCTACCGAAGCAATCCCGAAGAGACGAAGGAGCTTCAAAAGCAAGTCGAGGAGTTGATGAGCAAAGGTTACGTGAAGGAGAGCATGAGCCCAAGTGTTGTGCCTATCCTGTTGGTGCTAAAGAATGACGGGACTTGGAGGATGTGTGTGGACTGCAGAGCTATCAAAAATATCACGATAAAGTATCGTTACCCTATCCCTAGAATAGATGATATGCTAGATAAGCTGCACGATGAGTATAATGTTTCAACTACATTTAATGTTGCCGATCTGTCTCTGTTTGATGCAGGTACCGATTCGAGGACGAATCCTTTCGAAGATGGAGGGGATGATATGATCCAAGGTGCCGTTGAAGCAATGACAAGCCTAGGGAAAGATCAATTGATAGTTGACGAAAGACCGATGACTTGAGCGAGGGCAAAATGAGTGACAGAGGTAATGAGATTACTTGTTCAAGCAACGATGGACGATGTCATGTTCTACACGAAAAAAAAAAAGCAAGTTTCATGTTGGGGTCGAGGTCGGAAGTCCAATGGATCATACTGATCGAGGTGGGAGAAAGCGGGGCTAAAATTTATGCCTATGAGGCCGCATAGACATAACAACCTTGCGGCCGCAAATGCATATACCAAAACTCAAATGGGGTTTTTCGGTTGTTCCTTGTGGCCGCAAGGAACAAAAAAATTGAGAAATTTTCCTTTTCTGCTAATTTTTCATAATTGCTAAAATTCTATGTTTAGTCAATCTCCTACCTCATTTATGATATTATGCACGTTTTTACCTTGTTTCTAGGGCTTGGTATAAATACCAAAAACATTTATTGTGTTTGGACTTTTTGACAAAATTTTAATAGAGAGGCTATTGCTTTCCTTGTTTTTCCTTGAACAATCAATTCGAACTTATCAAGATCTAAATCTTGTGGCGTTCAAAACATCAGATCAAGGGTTCTTCATTGTGTAATCAAGGGGTTCAATGCATCTTTGTTATCGTTGGGTTTTTTGGTTCACTTCGTTAGGTTCAATCCAAAATGGGATTTAATTGGTGCTCTAGGGTTCCGCATCAATCTAGTTATGGGTTTCGTAGTCACCATTGCTACGGGGTTCGCTTTACTTTATGATTCGAGTGATTAAGCCTGCAAGGGGTTTAAAACTTGGTGCTCAAAAGTCATCTGATTTGAGAGTCATTGGCCTAAAACTTGCTACATGGGTCATTTAGAAAGCTTAATAAAGAGACGTCTGCATATAACAAGGTGCATAAAACAGAAAAAGCACCACATGCCTTGATTAAGCCCCAAACACTTATTTTAGGAGATTAGACTTTTGATAAGGGATTAGTAACTTGGTTGAGTCTTGGAGGTTGAAGCGGTTAAAATAAGGAGAATCCATATTTGTTGACATGTTAAACTACAATTAGTGAAATCTAATCAAACTTGAGTGGTGTAAGAGTTTAGTATTGAAAATCAATTTTAGAATACACCATGGTAAAAAGAAAACAAATTTCGGGTGTATGAATCCTACCAAGCGAAGTAAGGAAAAACTTAACTTTTAAGGTCGGGAATTGGATCAATTGATTATTGTACAGCGTTGCGCGCGCGCGCGCACACACACACACACACACACTCATTTTTGCATTGAATAGGTAGGAATTTAGCTTTAGCATTATAATTTTGAAATGATTTATGAAATTAATACATGTTATCAATCCTGAGCTACGAAGGCAAAATATCTAATGCAATTTGTTTTAATTGATTTTTTTTAGTTTTGTTTGTGTGATTGTTATTCATTTTGTTTGGTTTGATGTTTGCTCAAGAACAAGTAAATTCTTAAGTTTGGGGGTATTTGATAAGTTGGTTTTATAATGGGGTTATTAGATATCTCTCACTTTTGAATTTGAGAATTTCTATTACACTTATGTGTTTTTTTACGATACATTCAGGTACTTTCATAATAGGAGAGTCACTAGCCAAACTAAGGATGTATATTACAGGAGGTATTGGCACCCTAAACTCAACTGGAAGCCTCAAAATGTTTCTCAACCGAGAAGACAGGCGCCCCTGCGCCGAGACGACACCAGTTGAAACTATAAATAGGGCTAGAAAGGTTCAATTAAAGGACTTTTGGGAAAACAATCCAGCAGCCACACCAGAGAGAACACTCTTGGAGATTGAGGAATCCACAAATCAACGAATTCATCTTATTCTCTATCAATATTCTCTAACAATGTTTAAAAACATGAATTGTATTTTCTTTTATATTTTCATGGAGTGATTTATTTTTTTAGAGATACAATGTAGCCGACACTAGAGATTATGCTTTGATCATTTAATTATCTATTTCAGAGGTTATTCCATTGGTTTATTTGTGTTTATCTACTCTTAATGCTTTTGAATACTTGTTCACCATTTGAATGATATGGAATTTGGGATTTACTATCGAGAGAAGGAATTCTAAATTGGGACTATTGATAAACACAACCTAGGAGATTATAGAATTCGAGTGGCCTAGGAAATCCTTTGTAACTGTTAAGAGAACCAAAGATCTTAATGAACTTTATCATCTTAATTTTAGATGGAGATTCAAAATTAGGGTTTTAATAGTAATTCTTAATTCGCTATCAAGAGAGGGGATTAAGATAATTTCGGGTTCTTGACTAATAAACCATAAGAATAGATTAAGAAATAGTTAGATGATTGGAGCATGATCGATGGGTATGTAAAATTGGATCTCTAGAGTTTAAGCACATTAGTGTTAATCTTGTTTAATTGCATTGTTAATTAATTAAATTAGTTCAATTAGTTATGTCACTCCAATATTCCTATTTTCTAGATAAAATTAAGGTTATTTTAATTACAGGAATTATTAGAATTTGATTTCAATCCATGTGAAAAACGATACTCTACTCTCACTATATTAAAACTTGACACTGTACACTTGCGGTTGGAAAATTCTCGCATCAGTCTACTATTTGCTTGATGGCTATCATGTTGGCAGATGATTCGGAGCCTTTTCATGAGAAGCGTAACATAGTTCTTACTTTCTTAAGTGCCAAAATTCTTAGATTTGAATATGTTAAGGGTATGTACGCAAATGATGAAGGTTTTTCTAACATATATATATATCATGTGATAAAGGTATAGTAGATAAATTTTATAGATATGATTGTTAGTTGTTTATGGAAAATAAATTGTGTGTGCCACTTTCTCCATGAGTAAGTCGTTATGCGTAAAGCACGTGGTGGGAGTTTTATGTGGCACTTCATCAGTTCGTTGTTATGAAAACTTTAGGATTGTTAAATGAGCACTTTTATTGGTCTAGGATGAAAAAAAGATGCTAATCACATTTGTAGTAGATGTATTACTTATAAAAAGGCCAAATATAAGGTTTTACCACAAGGGTTGTATACACCCTTATCCCTTCCTAGTGTGCCATGGGTTGATGTGTGTATAGACTTTGTATTGGAACTGCCGAGGAATAAAATTAGTAGAGATTCTATATTCGTGGTGGGGGAAATGTTTAGTAAAATAGCACATTTCATTCTGTATTATAAAATAGATGGTGCCATGAACATGGCTGATTTATTCTATACAGATAGTACTACTCAGTGGTATAATTAGAGATATTGTGTCTGGTATAGATGTTAAGTTCCTTATCCACTTTCGAAGAGTTTTGTGGGGTAAGTTGGAAATTAAGCTTTATTTTCTACTACATGTCATTGACAAATAGATGTACAAATCGAGGTAGTAAATAGAACATTAACTCAAAAGCACCTATCTAGGAGGAAGGAAAAGAAAAGGTAGGGTCAGAAGAAGGAGGTCAATCTATCTTCAGTTACATGTTTTATCTGTTCGACTCCGAAGGATGAGAAGACGAAGATGCATAATTCTATGTATACTAAAATATTCCAATTACATTATTTTATTCATTTTCATTGAGTGTATGTTTTTGTTCTAACTCTTTTTTCCTTCAGATAAATCTAAAACTCCAGAACCTTAACTCAACTTTTATGAACTACAATCAATAAGAATTTGAAAATGTGGGAGGATTGTTTACCATTTGTAGAATTTGTATACAATAGGATCATACATTCTACTTCTATTCTCTTTTGAAATTGATGTGGTTTCAATCCACTAACTCCATTAGATTAAATTCATTTACCCATTGATGAAAGAGGTAGCTTAGATGAGAAGAAGAATGCTAAATTATTAAGGTCAATCCATGAGAAAGTTAACCTTCAGATTGAAAAGAATAATGAACATTATTTTTCTCAATAATAAAAGAAGAAGACATGTGACATTTGAACCAGGTGATTAGATTTGGGTGCACACGTGGAAATAATGACTTTCATCCCAAAGAATATCTAAATTACATCCTATGGGAAATGGACCGTTCCGAGTTCTTGAGAAGATTAATGATAATGCTTACAAATTGAACATTTGAGGTGAGTGTAATGTGCTAATTATTTTTAATGTTGTTGATCTTTCTTTCTTTGGTGCAAGTAAAGATTCAAGACCGAATCCCTTTGAAGAGTGATGAGAATCATGGAAGACAATCTAGCAAGGATCTTTTAATGTTGGAGATGGGCCAATAACAAAATCAAGGACAGAGAAGATCAAAGATGCCATGCAAGGACTTGTCCAAGCTACGTGGATCGAGAGTTTAAGTACAATAAGCAAAACACCAAACTTCAAGATGGACATAAAAGAAGAAGACCAAACTTATCCAAATGAAGGAATAAGAAGGATGTTCGAAAACATGCAAAACTTTTACCTCGATTATCGAATTTTCATCTATGAATACAATTCGGAAGCATTTTTTGATTATGCAAATGTTTGTTGGATGATTTTTTCCAACTTTGAGGGTCAAATCCCATTGGTTTGGGATCAGTTTTAGCATTTTTTCTATTTTGAGTTAATTTAACTGTATTTTTGTTATTTCACAATATTTTAGTTTTATTTAGATTTGTTTTAGAAATTAATTAGGATTGTCATATGTATCTAGTTATTTTACAAGTAAACTAGGTTTTTCATGTATATCTAGTTATTTTACAAGTTAATTAGGTTTTTTATGTTTGTCTTATAAAGTATATTCATGGAACAAAAACACCACACATTATTATTTGAGATATTAATTATATTACAAGATTTACGCTTTCTATCTTGTTCTTAACTAAACTATCCAGAACTTATCAAGAATTTTCAATCTTTTGTGGCATTCAAATGTTTCAACCATGGGTTTTAATTCTAGAAATCATGGGGTTTTCATCTGATTTTGACTTTCTTGGTATTCGTATCAAACCTTGTGTGGATTTCAAGGTACATCCTGCAACAGAGTTCATATTATCGACACTCTTAAATATTAAAAGATTGTGATCGATATTTCATTTGATTAAGTTAATAATGAAATCTTTGGCCAAGGTAAGTATGTAAGTTAAAAAGAGTTTCGACTATTATTGACTAAAGAGTGAGATGAAAGATATGATTGATAATCGAGATTGACACACTTTAATATTTCGTAATTAAATGGATCATATTGGGATTATAATTTCTCACCAAATTAACAAGTTTGGTTTTGTTCACCACGTGATAATTTTTGTCACATGTATTACCTTAATACATTGCTAGATGTAAATCAGGGATGATGAATGTAAATTAATTAATTTAGGTGAACTAATAGTAAATTAAAAGGAACTTTTAATGTCTATTGTGTTGATTAGATCAAAATAATAATTCACACCGTTCAACATCGTGATCGAGAAATCACAAAAGAGAGAATTAAAATAATGATATTAAGAATTAATTAATTGAAAAGTGTGGGACATTTATAGAATTAAATTAGTTGGATGGTTTATTAATGGGTTTAAGTTAATTAATTAGATTAATGAACTTATAGACTAAGTTTAATTTATTAGGTTATTTAAATATTGAATCAACTTATATTTAATGGGTGGGTCAAACCCACCCATTAAAGACGATTCTTGAAGGGAATTGAATTTATTTTTTAAATTTCGTTAGGTAGTATAAGTAAATTCCTAACAGCTTTGAGTATATATATGCCAGGCCTGAGAGATGAGCCACATAAAATTAACTGAACTTGTCTCTTTAGCTAGGATAGGGTTAGCCCACCTGATCTGTGCAGGACGCTTGGGTGGACCCTTTAGAAAAATTTACCAAAATTGCAGAAGTCTTGTTGGGAGAGTTGTTTGTTGTACTAGATTGAATTGGATTTTGCAAAAAAATTCCTACCATAGTCTTTCGTCCCCTTAACGCGAGCTGCTTTTGGGCATTATTTTGCTTCCCTAAACTCATTAGTGCTGGTGTGGTGAGCTTCGATTACAAGGCGCCAATATTTAGGACAAATATCAATTTTCACACGGTGATTTTCATTAAGTTTAACAAAACACGCAATTGTAAGAGAAGGATTATATTAGATCAATTTTTACTCGGTGATTTTCATTAAGTTTGGATATGATCTTCTGATGTACACTCAGAAACTGGATTGATCAAGTTTTAAAACTTCAGTTTTGCGACATGTACACTAAATTTGATATCAAGTTTGTCATTATTGTGAGGTAGCAACTTTACAATCAATGTCACGAATTTTGGTACATCTTTAAATGTCAAACTTATTGTACACTTGCTAATTCTATCTTAGTATTATTCAATCTATCGCGAAGTAGAGCTATCTCCTTCTTTGTGCTATCAACCTCCGTAAGGGCAGCCTCCTCTCTGACTTAGTCGTTCGGAACTCCTCCCTAAGACGCGCAGCATCAGGCTCGGTCCTTGCAACATAGGCTACGTGTGATTTTCATTAAGTTTAACAAAAAACGCAGGATGGATGTTATCTAAGGCTGTGGAATCTTCCAAGTTTCTGCTGTGCGAATAATTAATGTATAAAATCCTAGCGCTAGTGCGTGTGCGTGTGCCCTAATTTAATACTTTGATAACTTGAAGAATTTGCGATGGCACAAACTTGCACAAAATTTCCAGAAGTCTACACAGTTGGAACAATAAAACGAGGACAGCATCACAGGCACGATCATCTACTGGACACAACGAAGTTCTTGATTGAGTAGTTTAACCAATGAACCTCAAAAGTCCTTGTACCCACTACCGAAAGTATTGATAAAAACAAAAATTGTCTCCTGCCAACACTTTCTCGGTCGAACCCGTTGCACCGAACTTGCCTATTGCGGTTTACATCTCCTGTACGATTTGCGGGCTACTGCATATGGAGCGAGATTTACCCAGTGCACACTCACCGATAGCGGCTGTGGGTTCCTGCGTAAAAAATAAAAAAAATAAAAAAACAAAAATTGTATAATAGAGATTTCATTACTTAATTGGAGTTTTATGTAGGATTCAAACTGAGTACTCTTACTAACAATCAAGTACTACTTACTAATTTTAAAATTCATCGCGTGGTTCCTTTTTGTTGGGGAATATAATCCTCCTCTCGCAATTGCGAGCAAAATAATACTTGTCTTTATAATTGTAATTACAATTGTCAAAATCTCCTGTCGTCTTAAAGCATATATAAATCTCCAAAAGCTGGGATTTGCCGTCGGCTGTGTTACACTTTATCTCCACAATGAAATTAGTCCTTTTCATAATTTTTGTCGGAAACTGTTGATTCGCATAGTCAGTACTTGCATTCGGTCCAAAACCTGCAATAACATTTAATACAAATACACATTGAAATAAGTATATGCTTCAATTGAGAAAATTTTAATATTTTTACCTATCCCGCTTAAATAGTCAACCAGATCTCCTTCCATAATATCATCCAATTTTCTCTTACACTGAATAGCCAACTCGAAATAAGAGCGCGGGGTAAATCTAATGCCGCGCCCATGCTTTCTCCATTCCGTAGCCCAAAAATAAAAATTAGATTTTTCGAGACGAAGATCTGGCCACATTTCATCCAATTCTTTCTTTATATCTGCAACCTTGACACGAGTACCAAGTATAATAGAAGGTAAGCTAATGATTATATTAAATTTTCAACCAAGTTAAAATTAAACGGTATAATTTCTAATATTATGTAATCCAAAAGGACATTTATACGTACGTCCTCTTGTTTCAAGTAATCTTCTCCAGATTGGTCTCCATTCGTCATTACATGTCCGTTTACATCCATTGGCCAAAAACCATGAATTTTGAATTGTTGAGGAATTGGAAGTTCACAATACACGTCTTCATTACAGTATGAATTTGGCCATTGCAATGCCAACTTAAAGCCATATACTATACACATAAAAAGAAGCTAATTAGCGAACTCAAAAAGTGGAGTAAATGCACTTAATCATCTCCTATTGATAAATGCGACAAAATTAACTCACCCACTATTTGATAAAGGTAAGTTGGTTAGTCCCAGAGTTTTTACCCAGTTGGGTTTTCTCCGTCATCAATATTATGTTATTTGATGCTTTTCTTATTAGTATGGTATTCAAACATATAATATTTGGACTTGTATGCTTAATCATCTAGAAGCAATTAATAGTGACTTATTGCTTTTGATTGACTAATTACGCACATAGGGTCAAAACTAAAAATGGATAAGCAACAACCATTTGGTAACTTAAAAGCCGTTAAATTGGTAATCCTTGAACAGTTAAGTGGTATCCGGTGCGACGCTCAATTTTTCAATTGGTATCAAAGCACAAATTCGTTCTTTGACCCATATTACCTAGATGAGTAATTCATTTTCCGTCCTGCCATATTTTGATGATAGTAATTATGTTTAAAGGAAGATTCGGATGAGAGCCCTTTTAAAATCCACGGATGAGCGTATTTGGCTTAGTGTTGTGAATGGTTGAGCTGCACCTAGTTATACAATTAATAATGAAGTAATCCCCACTCACATTGCTAATTGGATGAAAGCAAACTTAGATGAATATAACCGGAACAATAAAGCCTTACATGCCCTATTTATGGCAAGCCCTGAAAGATTTTAGGCGAGTGTCTAAGTGTGAAGTAGTCAAAGAGGTTTGGGCTATTCTATAGATCACGTGTGAGGAAACTCAGGCAATTAAGAACTTTAAGTTGTAGATGTTGACGACTAGGTTTGAAGAGATTAGAATGAAAGAGAATGACACCTTTGATAAATTCTATGTGAGCTTAAATGACATAGTAAATTCCAACTTCTAGGTGAGAGAATCCCGAAACCTAAGATAGTCAGAAAAATTCTTAGATCTCTACCAGAAAGGTTTAGACCTAAAGTCAAGGCAATAAAAGAGAGTAAAGACTTAGATTCTATTAAGATCGAAGAGTTGATCGAATCTCTCCAGACTTATGAACTTACATTTGGTAAACCTAAGATTGAGAAATCAATTTCCTTAAACACCATTAGAGATGAAGATTCTTACTCTAACCATTCATATTCTCCTAACAAAGACGAGTTAACATACTTCGCTGAAAAATTCTACAAATGTTTAGGAATAAAAGAAACCTAAAATGAGACAACGAGGTGATTCTAGTGAGTCTAGAATGTGATCTCAATCTATGAGGTGTCATAACTATCGAAGTTTTAGCCACGTTAGGAGTAAGTGCCCTAGCAGAAGGAGAAATCCAGATAAGTTTATAAATGCTACTCTATTGATGATAAGTCTAACTCAAAAAATCGGACTGAGAAATCAACTCATGAGGAATGTGAAAAATATATTGTCTTTACTACAAGAATTAAGAATGGATCTGATAAGGGGAGTGAGAAAACTGAGAGCATAAGTAGTAGTGAGAATTTAAAAAAATATTCTGATAGTGAGGAAGATATTCATGAGACTTATGATAGAATCTATGAAAAGAGCATTAAGATTATAATAAAAATAAAGCCTTAAGTACGAGAGCTACGGAACTTAAGTCGAAAACGAGAAACTCGTGGCGTACATTCACGAATCTACCTCTACTCCGAGTGAGTTAAAATCTATGAATGAATCTTTAGATACTAAAGCTAGGAATCTCACCAGTGATCTTGAGAAGACCTTTAGGAGAGCTAATGAGTTGACAGTTGAAAATGAAACCTTCGAAATCCATATTAAAAACCTTCTGAGCAACGTAGAGCATTCCAAGAGCTTGAGAAGACCTCTAGGAGAGCTAATGAGTTCACAGCTGAAAAGGAAACCTTAGAAATCCATGTTAAAAATCTTTTGAGCGACCTAGAGCATTCGAAGTCTCAACTTCTTGCATTTTCTAGTGATTCTATAAAGTTAGATAACATTCTAGGAATTGGCAAGCTTGTAGGTAAAAAAGGAGGTCTAGGATATAATAAAACTGATCATAATGTTGTTAGTACGTTCAAGACCACATTTATCCCCTGTACTGACCAGCTTAAACATGTGCCTAATCCTAAACCTAAGAATAAGAGATATGTAAGACGGAGGCCTACTAGACAACGTATGACCCGCCAACCTATGAATAGATATCAACGATCTCATAACTTTGGTCCTAGTTTTATCTCTACATGTTTTCATTGCTGTAAGTTAGGACACATAAGCGTAGGTGTTATCATTTTCTGAATAGAAATAGAAATCAGAACTTAAATAGAAATAAGAATCGAGATTATTGGTTAGATTAACTTCATTACTAATCAATTAAGTAAATTAACCATGTTAATGACACAGATGACTGAAAATATTTTTGTCACTAGGCAAGTGTGGGTGAAGAAAAGTGATCTAAATTTTTTTGAAATAGATCACGGTACTCTTAAAGGTAAGAGCATTTGCATACCTAACTCATTAAGTACTTTGGTGTATGCTTGTAATTTATCATTTTGTGACATTGATTTATGCATGCATCATATTTGTTTATTTGTTTTCTAAGTAGAAATTCATGCATGTTTTTATTTTTTGTACGTTTGAATTTTGTGTGTGTGTGCGCACGCTTGCTTGCTTGGTGCATTGTTGCTATAAAATAAAAACAACAAAAAAATCGAAATTTGAAAAAAAAAATGTGGGAAATTGTTTTTACAATATAATATATAATATACTTGAATTTGTTTGTTATGATCAAGCGTGGATTTAATCGTTGAGCTATAACATAGTTTCCATTGCAGGCTTAAGTTATTATGGAATACTTAGTATAGGTATGTTCATGTACTGATAGAGATGTAAAATGCATATTTGTCCCTCCTTATTTTATGCGCCGTATGTTTATTTTGTGCCAAAATGTATTCATTATGCTCATGTTTTGATTTAGGTGGCAATTCTATGGATATGGCGTAATTTGAAAGAAATAAGTGAAAAGGGATCAAAGTGAAAGGAAATGAAAGTTCAAGGACTAGCGTACAAATACACAAAAGTTGTGTCAAACCAAAAGATGAAGATTTGAGAGTCAATTGTTTGAAAGAAGATGTTAAATGGATGAAATATCGTCAAAATATGATCACACATCAATTTCCATTCGAAAAGTCATACACTGATTTTTAGCCTCATATATAGACCCGTTTCTGACATAGAAATGATCAAATTGGAAGATGATATCTAAATAAAAGTTGTAACCCTTTGAGTTAGCTTTCGAACGCATTTTGAATCACTTCAATCGGATATCGGGAGAAGAAGATATGACCAAAATACTAAAAGCTATTTGGAGGAAATTTTGTAAAACAATGTGGTCGCATGGCTTTAATTTCATGCGGCCGCACAGACCACTTCCGAGAGTTTGAGGGCTGAGTTCATTTATTCCATGCGGCTGCAAACCTCTAAACCATGTGGCTGCATGGTTCATTTTTGACACGAAAATTCTGATTTCCTAATTTTGTTCCACTACTTATGGAAACAAATTCTTTTAATTTTTATCAACCCTAGAACACACGAAAAAGACACCAGAACACATTCAACCTATTTTCTCTCTATTTTTCTTAGATCTATCATGTGTAACTAACTCTTGGTACTTGATTGAAAGATATCGAAACCTTGAAAAATATTATAACTGTGAGATTCATCTATTTTCATTGTTTAATTTATATTTTCAGTATTAAATATTCTTCTATGCATAATTTTATGATTGACATATTTGATTGCTAAGAGATCTATTAGTTTTTCACATATCGAAATCTTTAGTTAAGTTAAATCTTAAATCCGTAATTGTTTTAATCATTTAACTTGTGAAACACTAGGATTTGATAATTTTCTGCGATAGAGATTATTGAATCTTAAGAAGAATGTTTAAATAGATTGAATGCAACCGCTGGTGTTTGTATTATCTAGTTTATCGATTTCTCTATTGTTTAAAGTTGTTATTAAATTGAATCTTTAGCGCTAGTTTGAGATTATTTGATAATTAGGGTTAATTAGAACGCTGGTTTCTGATTAACTAAAATTAAGGAAAAATAGGAATTTATTCCAACGTTGAATATTGTGAATGTGAATTGATTATTCTTTGTGAATTGATGAATGGTTATAAATCTCCAATGGTAGAAGTTGACTTTGATCAAGGCTCGTTTTATTGATTTAATAAAACTCGTTAATTTACATTATTAATTGTCATAAGATTGATTTCGTTATAAACAACCCCCCTCCCCAATCATTATACGAAGTATAAATTGTTGAATTACACACTTTTCGTGGGATCGACCCTTACTTCCATTGCTACATTAGTTTTAAAGGTTTAAGGAATATATTTGGATACCTACGACAGCACACCAACTTTTGGCGTTGTTGCCTGTGAGTGGTGTTAATTTATTTTTGTGCTTCTTAATTGTTTATTTCATTTTTTAAAAAAAATCATAATTTTCTAGGTTTTAAGTATTTTATTGTTTTTAGAAATTTTAGTATAGAATTTTATTTGTCTTTCTTATTTTTTTTTTATTTTTTTTTCATTTGTTCTGTTCGTTCATGCCCGCAATTCGATCTTTTAATCAAAGTGATTTGCAGTACGATTCAAAAATTGAGAGAACTTTGCACAAGTTAAAGGGTAACATCGAACAAAATCTTGAAGAAAGCAATCTTAGCCCCCAACAATCCATTTGCAAGTGATTTTGAGTTTGAAGGAGAAAAAATCATGGCCGAAAATAGGACATTGAAGGAGCTTGTAGCCCCTACATTGAATCAACAACCTTTATGCATTACTTTTTCTATTTTAGATGCTGCTACTACATTTGAGTTTAAATCTGGACTAATACACCTTTTGTCTACTTTTCATAGTCTTGTAGGTGAAGATCCTCATAAACATCTGAAAGAGTTTTATGTGGTCTGCACGAGTATGAAACCCACTGGAATTATTAAAGAACAAATTAAATTGAGAGTCTTTCCATTTTCTCTGTAGGATTTGGCTAAGGATTGGCTCTACTATCTACCATCGGAAATTATTACCACATGGGATGGAATGAAGAGATTATTTCTAGAGAAATATTTTCCAACTTCAAGGGCAGCAAATATTAGGAAAGAAATTTGTGGTGTCAGACAAGATCACATAGAATCTCTACATGAGTATTGGGAGTGGTTCAAGAAATTGTGTACAAGTTGTCCCCATCATCATATCAGTGAGCAACTTCTTGTCCAATACTTCTATGAATGTCTTCAACAAATAGAAAGGAGCATGATTGATGCTGTAATTGAAGGAGCTTTGGTTGATAAAACTTTCGAAGGAGCGAGGAATTTAATTGCAACATGGCAGCCAATTCTCAATAATTTGGTGTTAGATTTGATCCCGCATCTAGACAAGTTAAAGAAGTAAATGGCTCATCCATTGAACAATAAATAGAGAATCTAACTACTCTTGTTCGTCGAATGGCCACAGGTAATGTACAGACAGCGAAGGTTTGTTGAATTTGTTCAGTAATAGGATATTCAACTGATACATGTCCAACTCTTCAAGAAGACCTACGGAACAAGTTAATACAACGGGTGATTTTCCTAGACAATCACAGAGGAATTATGATCCTTTTTCGAAGACATACAACCCAGAATGGAGGGATCATCCCAATCAACATGTCGCTCAAAATAGCCCAAACTTTCAACAATATAGGCAGCCATACCCGCCTAGACAACAACAAGGCCAATCGTCTAAGTCTGAAATGTCTTTAGAAGATATTGTTAAATCTTTTGCAACTAACACTTTACAATTTCAACAGGAGACCAAGGCTAGCAATCAATGTTTGGATAATCAAATGGGTTAAATGGCTAGTGTGGTTAGTCGGTTGGAATCACAAAGTTTGGGAAAACTACCCTCTCAAACAGTAGTAAATCCAAGGGAGAACACAAAAAAGGCAAGGAAATGGAAACCCCAATAAATGAAGTTCCTACATCGTTAGAACAAGACAATGAGAAAGACATGAACATCACTGTGGAAAAGAGTAACACAATTGAGGATGATGCACCAAAACGTAAGTTTCCTCCACTATCTGATTATAAACTAGTAGCCTCATTCTCTCAAGCTTTGGTAGAATTTAGGAAAATTGATCCAAATATGGAGCTTTATGAAACTTTCGAAAATATGAGGTAAACATCCCCTTGTTAGATGTTATTAAGCAAATATCCCATTATGCTAAATTTTTAAAAGAATTGTATACTATTAAGAGAAAGCAAAAACTGAAGGGGTGTGAAAACATGAAAGTTGGAGAAAACGTGTCTACAGTCATTCAAATGAAACTTCCTACAAAATGAAAAGACCTAGGTATGTTTACTATCCCTTGCATGATAGGTAACACCATATTTGAGAAAGTCATGTTGGACTTGGGAGCTTCTATAAATGTCATGCCGTATTCCATTTATGCTTCTTTGAAACTTGGCCTATTAACTGAAATTGGTGTGGTAATTCAATTAGCTGATAGATCAAATGCCTACTCAAATGGCATTATTGAGGATGTCCTTGTACAAGTTAATGATTTGGTTTTTCCTGCTAACTTTTATGTGCTTGATATGGAAAACAGTGACCAAACTAACCCTATCTTGTTAGGAATATCATTCTTAAAAACATCCAAAACTAAAATTGATGTTCATAGTGGTACATTGACCATGAAATTTGATGATGAACTAATTACATTTAACATTTATAATGCCATGAAATTTCCTATTGATGATAATGTTGTATATTCTATCGATGTAATTGATGATCTAGCACATGATGTTTTTGAACTTGATGGGAAAGATGAATTGGAGGTCGCTATTTGTGAGAGTGTAGAGAAAGAGAGTGATGAATTAACGTTGAATCCCAGTTTTCAAGAAGCTGTTGATATATTGAATACTCCTCCAAGGTCACAAGAAGCAAGTAAGGGTTTATATGTTGATTTGCCTATTTCTAATGAAAAGTCTCTACCTTATATTGTGCATGCCCCCATTCTGGATTTGAAGCCTATCCCTAATCACCTTAAATATGGATTCCTTGGAGATGACAAAGCATTGACAGTGATAATTTCCAAAAAACTGACTACATTGCAAGAAGAAAAATTGTTGTAGGTCCTCAAGGAGCATTGAATAGCCATTGGTTGGACAATCGTAGACATCAAGGGAATCAGTCCATCCACCTGCATGTATCAAATTTTGCTTGAAGAAGGAGAAAAGACTTCCCGTCAACCTCAACGAAGATTGAACCTACCCATGATGAATGTCGAGAAAAAAAAAGGTCGTCAAGCTTTTGGAAGTAGGCATGATTTATCATATTTCTGATAGCAGTTGGGTCACTCCAGTTCAAGTGGTTCCTAAGAAGACGGGGATAACTGTGGTGAAGAATTAGAACGATGAATTGGTTACCACTCGTGTTCAAAATGGGTGGAGGGTTTGTATAGGCTATATGAAATTAAATGTTGTGACTTGAAAAGATCACTTTCCTTTACCGTTTATTGATCAAATGCTTGAAAGGTTAGCTAGTCATTCTTAGTATAGTTTTCTTGATGGCTATTCAGGTTATTTCTAGATTACAATTGCCCCGGAAGATCAAGAAAAGACAAGCTTCACATGTCCATTTGGAACATTTGCATACCGTCGCATGCCATTTGGTCTTTGTAATGCTCCATCTACTTTTCAACGATGTATGGTAAGTATATTTTTAGATTATGCTAAGCATATCATAGAGGTTTTTATGGATGATTTCACAATCTATGGGGATTCATTTGATAAATGTTTGCATAACTTTAAGTTAATCCTTAAAAGATGCATGGAAACTAATCTTGTTTTGAATTCTGAAAAAGTGTCACTTTATGGTAGAACAAGGTATAGTTCTAGGGCATGTTATCTCATCTAAGGGTATTGAAGTAGATAAAGCTAAAATTGATATTATTCTAAATGGTAAAGGAATTCTAAATGGGAAACCATGTCACCTTCCAGTGGAGTTAGAACACAAAGCTTACTGGGCCGTCAAGAGTTTCAACATGAAGAGTGTGGAGAACACAAAAAGTTGCAACTTCAAGAGGCAGAGGAAATTCGCAATGATACCTATGAGAGTGCAAGACTTTACAAGGAGAAGACGAAGACTTTCCATGACAAGATGATCTTTAGGAAGGAATTTAAAGTTGGTCAAAAAGTCATCATATACCAATAGCGGCTTCGTCTGTTTCCAGGTAAATTGCGTTCCCATTGGATTTGACCCTTTGTTATTACTAATGTTTTTCCTCATGGTGCAGTAGAAGTTCAAAATCTGGAAACCTCAAAGGTATTCAAGGTAATTGGTCATAAACTGAAACCTTTCTATGAAGGTCTTCAGGTAGAGGATGTGACACGGTTGGATCTCGAAGACCAATTATATGTCGGTTGAAGGAAAAAGCAATAAGTCGAGTCTAAGACAATAGACAGATGTGTTGTTTAGGAGGCAACCCAAAGGAAGTTCATTCCTTTATTTTTTTATTTTTGTTTTTATTTTTCACATTCCATTTTTTTTATTTAGTTTTAATTATATTTGTCATTTTCTTTGCATTGGACCTGACATTGGGGACAATGTAAGTTTTAAGTGTAGGAGAGGGGATTTAGACTTGCTGCATTTCAATTTTGAGTGAGTTTAATTTCAATACTTTTTGCATGACTTTTCAGGAAAATGAGTTGAGAGTTAAACGATTGTTTTTGGTTGTGTATGTTATTTGCTAGAATTAATTAGGCTTTTGAAGAACTCATAACGTGATTGAATGAATAATCATCCAACTTAGAGTTGATTAGTGGAGTTATTTTCTTTGAGTATGGCAGTAGCTAAATTCTGTCGACAAAAGCCGGTGAGATTTTTGAGCCTTTAAACTAATATATCTATAACAGTCTCATTATTCTTTTTCATGTGCGATATTCTTCAATGGTTTTGTTTCTCTATAACTTGCCTTGATTCTCTTCAAGATCACATTGACACATGCATGCACGAACATGATCAAGGCCATCTTTGTTACATAAATGAGTTTCATTGGCCAAATAGCTGACCTTGTAATTGAATTTTCCATTGTTGAGCCCCTTTGAGCTTTATTATATTTTCTTTGTATAAACTCACATTACAAGCTTTAAACTGGAAAAACAATGTCTCTACCTAAGCCTTAGAGCTAGTGGAGTATTGTTGAATGTAATTAAAAGTGTGGGTATGCAAGAAAATAAGTGTGGGGGTATCAAGATTTATGGTAGTGCTATTATTGGTGAATTGGAACAAATTTTCTATGTCAATTCAGGGAGTTTCAGTATTGGTGTATAATTTGGAGTTTACATAGTGCAAGAAAAACACAAGAAGAAGAAGGAAAAAAATGAATGATTGAAGAAAAAGAAATTAAGTGATGAATGAGAGTAAAATGGAGAACGAGGTACTAACCAAGTTTATGCTCCCAAATATACTCAAGATCCTTTGCAAAGAATTGGCGGTCCAATGACTAGGGCAAAGACAAAGAAAATGAAAGAAGCTTTGCAAGGTTTGATCATGGAAGTGCAATACAAAGAGGCGGTGCTAGAAGATCCTAGAACTAAATTCGAAGATCTCAAAGCTTCACTAAGGATGGTCAATTATCTTTTTGTGCAAGGGATAAATCTGGAAGAGCAAGAAGAATGAAATGATTAGTTAGGAATTTTTAACTTAGTCTTTTAATTAATTATGGGTTGTTCACGTGTTGATCAATTAGGATTTTAACTTCAGTTTTTTGGGCTCTTTTATGTTTTAGCCACTAGGCCCAATCCATCTTTTTAATGCCCATTTCGTTTTTTCCTTCTTCAATTAAGCAAGGGATTTGTCTTTAAAGAGTGGGCGATGTTATTTGAAAAGAGGACTTTTTTAAGCTATGGAACAAAGATTTTGCTTGCATTTTTCTTGTGTTCTTGGTAGAATGCTTGAAATTTGACTTATCAAATGAGTGATCAACCTTTGTGGCGTCTCAAGGTTGGGGTTTTAAGAATTTTGTTGCCTTAAGGTTCTAATCTAGTCATCTTTCTTCACGTTCATACTAGGTCTGATTTATCCTATTTTTCATTGAATTTGTAGGTTTACAAATGGGGTCTTTGTCATTTGGTATCAGAGCAGTTTGGGTTGTTGAAAAACAGGTTGTTTATATCCATATTCCTTGTTGCGTTCTTGCTGGTGAAAAACGAAAAAAAAGAGAAAGATAATGTGGCTGGTTGTTGAGTGCTATAAGTTTCTGATTCTTGTTTTGGTTCAAGTTTCATTTTCCTTATTGGTTTAAGTTCAGATTGGGGTTTATTTGCTTGAGTTTCTTGTTCTTGCTAAATTAGTTCCCTCTTATTTTGGTCTAGTTTTGCTTTATTTATGACATTAAAAATTCTGACCTTTATTGAGATGGTCACCATCTAAACTAGTTGCTTCTTGAGGATTGTTGAATTCTTGATTCTATTAAAGAACACAAAGGGTGGGAGGGGTAAGGTTTGTCTTTAAGATGTAAAAGGTAAGAGAGATCATCAACAAGAAAAAGCCAAATTGTGTGAAACACGAGTGATAACAATCTGATTTGAGTGCAAACACGTGAGGGAGTGTGTGAGGAACATCTTTTATTTTGTTTGATTTTACAGGTTGAAGCGATGATTAAGGAAGGAAGAGAACCACAAGTGGTCAACATGAAATTCTTCATCAAGGTTGTTAATGACCAATTTAAATTATTGAATGCGAGATTGGATGATTTAGAGTCCTCTTTTGGTTTTAGAACATATAGAAGACAAAAGTTAGATGAAGAGGACGAACTTGACTCCGAAGTGGAGAGATCAAGTTATAAACAGGACAAAAAGGTTGGCTCCAAAGGAGATAACAATATAGGTAGTATAAAGATGACAATTCCAACTTTTCAAGGGAAGAATGATCTGGAACTATACTTGGAGTGGGAAAGAAAAGTGGAGCACGTGTGTGATTATCAAAATTACTCTAAGGAGAAGAAGGTAAAGCAAGCAGCCGTGGAGTTTTCAGATTATGCAAGTAAATGATGGGATCAATTGGTGATCAGTAGGCGTAGGAATGGTGAAAGGCCTATTCAATCATGGGAAGATATGAAGCTGGTGATGTGCAAGAGATTTATACCCAGCCATTACTATAGAGATCTGTATAGGAAGTTGTAAGGGCTTGTTCAAGGCTCTATGAGTGTAGATGATTATTATAAGGAGATGAAAATCTCCATGATTAGAGCAAACATAGAGGAAGATAGAGAAGCGATGATGGCTAGATTTATTGTCGGGTTGAACAAGGAGATTGCTAATGTGGTTGAGTTACAACATTACGTAGAGATGGAGGATCTACTACACAAAGCTGTTCAAGTGGAGAAACAAATCAAGTCCAAGAAGTTGAGATCTAGTTTGACTTCTAGTACTCCATAGAGATCAAATTGGAAAGACAACAAGGTTTCCCTTAGAACAAAAGAAGAAGCAAAGTCCAAGAATTCAGTTGTTGTTCCTAAAAGAAAACCAGAAACTAAAACTCTTACTAAGTCATGTGATATTAAGTGTTTCAGGTGCCAAGGATTAGGACATATTGCTTCTGAATGCCCAAATAAAAGGGTTATGGTTGTACGGGCAAATGGAGAAGTTGAGAGTACTAGCTCAAGTGACAATGAGATGCCACCATTGGAGGATTGTTTTGATGTTGAAGTGGAAGAACCTGTGCAGGGTGATTTACTTGTTACAAGGAGAGCCTTGAGTATACAGTCTAAGGATGAAGGAGATGAGGAGCAACGTGAGCATATCTTTCACACAAGATGCCACGTGAAAGATAAGGTATGTACGTTGATTATTGATAGTGGGAGTTGTACTAATGTTGCTAGCACCTTGTTGGTAGAAAAGTTGAATTTGAAGTGGCAAATGCATACTAAATCGTACAAGCTACAATGTCTAAATGACTGTAGAGAAGTGAATGTAAACAAGAAAGTTCGGGTACCTTTTTCGATTGGAAAGTATGAGGATAAGGTTCTTTGTGATGTGGCACCGTTATATGCTAGTCATATATTACTTGGTCGACCATGGCAATTTGATAGGAGGGTTTTACATGATGGGTACAAAAACCGATATTCTTTTGTAATGAACAATCGAAAAGTTGTATTAGCCCCTCTCAAACCATTGCATGCTTATAAGGATCAAATTAGGATAACAAAAGAGTGCAAAATGAGAGAGAGACAAAAGTGTGAGCATGAGGAAAATAAAAAGAGAGCAAGTAAGGTCGAGAGAAAAGTGAGCAAAAAGGAGAAAAAAAGTGAGAAAAAAGGAGAGAGAAGTGAGCAACATGGGGAGAAAAATAAAAGAATGAGTATAATTACTAAAAACATGAGGTTAAGAGTATAATGATGGCAATGCAACAAGTACTTGTACTATGTACAATGATGTTTATCTTTCTACTAACAACCTTAAATCATCTTTGCCTAGTGTTGTTGTGTCTTTATTGCAGGACTTTGAGGACCTATTTCCTGAGGAGATTCCTCGTGGGTTACCTCTTTTAAGAGAAATTGAGCATCAAATAGACTTTATACCTAGTTCGGCCATACCAAATCGACATGCTTATAGAGCTAATCCCGAGGAAATGAAGGAGATACAAAGGTAAGTAGATGAACTATTGCAAAAAAGGATTTGTAAAGAAGAGTCTTAGTCCATGTTCAGTTCCTGTCCTCTTAGTTCCAAAGAAAGATGGAACATGGCGCATGTACGTGGATTGTCGAGCTATTAACAAAATAGCGATAAAGTATAAACATCCTATCCCCCAGATTAGATGATATGCTTGATGAATTGCATGGCTCTCAAGTGTTTTCTAAAATTGATTTAAAGAATGGCTATTATCAAATTCGTATGAAAGGAGAGATGAATGGAAAACTGCATTTAAGACTAAATATGGATTGTATGAGTGGTTAGTAATGCATTTTGATTTATCTAATGTACCTAGTACATTCAAGAGGCTAATGAACCATGTCTTGCGTGCTTTCATGGGAAAATTTGTGGTAGTTTAATTTGATGATATTTTAGTTTATAGCAAAAATTTGGATAATCATGTGGGACACTTGCATTGTGTGTTTATTGTGTTGAGAGAGCATCAATTGTATGCTAATATTAAGAAATGCACGTTTTGCATGGAATCTATTGTGTTTCTTGGATCTATTGTTAGTTCACATGGTATTAGTGTTGATATAGAGAAGGTAAGAGCAATAAGAGACTGGCCCATACCTAAGAATGTGAACGAAGTGAGGAGTTTTCATGGTTTGGCAAGTTTTTATCAAAGGTTTGTTAAAAATTTTAGTTCTATTGCTGCACCTTTTAATGAACTTGTTAAAAAGAATGTTGTTTTCAAATGGGGTAATGTGCATGACCGGGCTTTCAAAACTTTGAAAGATAAGCTAACTAATGCACCTTTACTGTGTTTGCCTAACTTTGATAAAGCTTTTGAGATAGAATGTGATGCATCTAGGATTGGAATATGAGCTGTTTTGATGTAGGATTCCAAACCAATTGCTTATTTTAGTGAAAAGCTAAGTGGGGTAGCATTGAATTGTCCTACTTACGACAAGGAGCTTTATGCATTAGTGAGAACTCTTCAAACATGGTAGCATTACTTGTGGTTGAGGGAATTCATCATTCATTCCGATCATGAGAACTTGAAGTTCTTGAAGACCCAAGGTAAGCTTAATAAAGGACATTCTAAGTGGTTGGAGTTCATAGAAACGTTTCCTTATATAATCAAGTACAAATATGGGAAGGAAAACGTTGTGGCTGATGCATTGTCTAGGAGGTACGTATTACTTACTTCTTTGTAAACTAAATTACTTGGTTTTGAATTGTTTAAGGATTTGTATGTTAATGATTCTGATTTGAGCCAAGTATAGAATGCATGTGATAAATGTGCGTTTGGTGATTTTTATAGGCATGAAGTATTTCTATTCAAGAAAGATAAATTATGTGTGCCTATTTGTTCTATTCGTGAGTTGCTTATTAGGGAAAGTCATGGGGGAGGTTTGATGGGACACTTTGGTGTTCTAAAGACTTTGGATACGTTACGTGAGCATTTTTATTGGCCTAATATGAAGCATGATGTGCAATCCATTTGTGATAAGTGCATTACATGTAGGCAAGCAAAATCTAAAGTTAGACTACATGGCTTGTACACCCGTTTACCTATGCCTACTCAACCTTGAGTTGATATATCTATGGATTTTGTTTTAGGATTACCAAGGACTCAAAGTGGTAAGGACGGCATATTTGTTGTTATTTATAAGTTTAGTAAAATGGCTCATTTTATTGCATGTTCTAAAACCAACGACGCAACACATATTGCTGATTTGTTCTTTAAAGAAGTGGTTCGATTGCATGGGTTGCCTAAGACAATTGTTAGTGATAGAGATGTTAAGTTCCTAAGTCATTTTTGGCGCACTTTATGGAATACTTTCTAATTGTCATATGAATGTACTTTCTCAGTTGAACTTCAGAGGCTACTGGAGGTTGAGAGAGTTTGGATTACAAGCGTAGGAATATCACAAGGCTTTGGAGCAGGTTCCTGAAATTCCACTTGGAAGAGACAGCTGAAGAAGATCTTGGAATGGGTCTTGAAGCATACCTTTAAGTTAGCAGGAAATAGATTGGGAAGTCTAGTGGAGTTGACTAAATATCATCTAATTGTAACTCACCTCGTATTGTCTATAGTCGAGGTAACGGCTTGGTCACAAAGTTTTTACCCAATTGGGTTTCTCCGTCACCAATTGTGTTATTTACTGATTTCCTTATTAGTGCAATATTCAAACATAGGATATTTGGACTTGCATACTTAATCATCTAGAAACAATTAATATTGACTTGTTGCTTTTGATTGATTAATTCCGCACATAGGGTCAAAACTAAAAATGGATAAGTAAAAACCATTCGATAACTTAAAAGCAGTTAAATTGGTAATCCGTGAACTATTAAGTGGTATCCAGTGCGACGCCTGATTTTTCAAAATGTATTTAAAGTGTTTCAATGTTCAATATAGAAAAACAATAAAATAATCAAAAGTTAGTTAAAATAAAAGACAAAGAAAACTAATAAATATTTTTTTGGAGTGTTAAAATTAAGTGTTAAATATAAAGAACTCGTTGGAGTATTTCAAGATTTTAACTCTCTAAATTTATAAATACTCTCCAAATGATAGAATATGCTCTTTAAAAATAGAAAGTCTTTTGGAGATGCTCTTACAAATGAAAATGAACGAAAAAGATATTAAGAATTGTTGTAGAATCTCGTTCCAAGATCTTTGAAACGGTGATTTCCGAGTTTAGTTTCACGTTACCTTTCTTTACCAAACAATCAATCCAAATGGCTTCAACCTATGACCAATATATTCATTTCGGTTGCTTCTCAATTTCACCCACAAAGAACAAGACATTGGTGTTGATTTATAGCCACAAAGGCCAGAAGAAAGCAATGAAAGAAGGCATAAAGAGGAGACCAAAGACACAGTCATCCATCGGTTTTGGAGTACAAAACAAACTGTTTTCTCCCTAATTTTACAACCATGTTTTCGTCTCTTTTTTTCTCACAAATCACACGGAAAAATGGCTAGGGCTAGACAACCGTATAAATAGATATAGGTTGGATTTTAGTTGGACCAAGAAAGAGGTTAAATGGGCCAAGATCCAATAGTCGTCCAATAGGCGTCCAATAGGTAAATATATCGACCGTGAGCAGCATTAATTCATTAAATTATTTCCAATTGTTCACATTGTTTTCGGGTCAAGCATTTAGACTTGGTCGTTTGGTAATCAATTCACCATTGGCCGATGCAAAATACATTCCGATGTTTTATATAATAGACCGAAATTTATTGGGTATCAAAACCCAACAAGAACCTACCATTAATCCTAGGGTTTTCAGTCATAAAATCGTCTATCATCCCATAGTTAAAGTTTGATCTATTTAGGCCTGAATTCTAGTTCGGGTACTTCATGATTTTGCACAAAGTTAATTTTTACACTTGAAGCTCTAAGATAAGCTAGCTTCGTGTCACAGATCATATACGCAAGGGGAAAATAAAGTGACCTTGTACAAGAAAATCTGGTTTTGGTAAATGCAAACATAGTACAAGTTTGGTATCAATCGCTAAAAGAACCCAATCTATTGATCTTCAAAGGCAGCTACATTTTCCAATTTATCCTTAAAAAACGACTCCAAATCTCATTCTTCATTTTTACATACCTGTTTTCCCTTTATGTTGACTCGGTTGGTGGTAAACCTGAATATAAAAAACGAGATAGTATTTTATTATTTGATGAAAGCAATAAGTTATAAAAATTAACAACATCATTACTAAGAACACACAATGACCCCCACCAAATTCAAGAAATGAACTAGCAACTCCACGACAACTAATACTTTACGAGAGAGAGAGAGAGAGAAACTTGATTTAAATAAAAAAAAGCTCGAAACAAACTTCTTTTTTCCGAAAATCAAAGACTGGACAAACAACAAACGTTTTTAACTAAACAAATATATAAAAAAGTAACTACTTACCGGGATGAAAAGCAGAGATAAAATAAGAAATGGAAATACGAGTTGTATCCTCATTTCTTAGCCAGAAGCTGTGGATCAATGTTTCTTCTTGAGCTGGAGATAAAATATCATTTCAAGTTATATTAAATGTTCCATTTTATACTACATTCAGAAGTATAATAATATCCTTGAAAACACGACTATTTAATATTTTTCTTATGAAAATAGAAGGTGATTATAAAATGTTAACAAAAATAATACCTTCATGTCCACCAACCACCATATTTTCTACCAGTTATGAATAAGTTGTACTCTAATATTCAGATATAAAATTGTTCTTAGAAAATTTCGATTAGATTTAACCTACTCCATCTGCTTGATGGATAGATATAAGCACACAGGTTGAATTTGATTTTTCTAGTTAATTGGACAGTCTTGGAACTAAACCGCATATTTTCTACCATTTATGAAAAAAAGAAAAGCAAGAAAGCATATTAATTCCTTGTCAGCATTATCTCTGCACTCACTGTTAGAGGATTTGATGGTGATTTTATTGTTTTTCCGAAAAAAATTGGTGAGTTGTAATTGATGGACTAATGAAATCATCAACCTAATTCATTTAGGTAAACAAAATGTACATGTAACTCGTCTACTCTATCCATGGTTTGCAGCGTATAAAAAGAAAAAGAGTAAACTAGGGCGAAAGGAAAAACATACCTTGATTTTGCAAATCAAATTGATGAAAGAAACTTGTTTCTGTTAATGTTTCCCTAATCACAGAGAGAGAGAGAGAGGGGAGGGGGAGAGGGGCGGGCGGCGGGGGGCTCCTTGGGACATTTTAAATGTCTCTCTTGGGGTGTGTTTGATCCACATTATTTTGGAAGAATATATTCTGGAAGAGTAAATTGATGGAGAATGTGTAGTTGAAAAAGAATGAAAAGTTATTGATGTGATGAAAAATATTATTTTATTGAATAATGTGTAATTGAAAATGAGTTGAATAATGAAAATGAAAATTTTAATATGTACCAAACAGGGGCTTATACAAAGTTTGGGTTTGCAGTTTCCCGAGAGAATGGATACACACCCATTCGGTCCCCATTATCCCAAATTATAATAAGAGAAATAGTAATTTATTGAAAAATCTGTGATTGATAAGAAGTAAAGAGAAAAATTAATTATAATTTAACGAATAATAATTGGAACCAAACAGGGTATAATGATCAATCACATGAATGAAACTTAAAAGGGTAATTCAATCTAGATGGTTAAATGGGGCTATCAAGTACATCTTTAGTTATATTCGATTAAATCGTCGAGTACACATGTTTTCTAGAAAGTTTGTAAAAAATGGATGAAATTATTTCATAGTATCCAAATTTTTATACATGAATGAAAGTTCAAAGGGTCCATTTTATTGTAGGGTAGAAAATGGGTGTCAAGAAAATATTTTACAGGGAAAATATTTTTTTAGAAATTATTTTACTAGAAATTGTAATTAATTGTGCTTGATTAGTATAATTTTTCATGGAAAATGTTGAGAATTTGTTGTTCGTTTTGCTTCGTTTTTTATGAAAATTATCCATTAAAGTGATAATGTTTTCTAATATTAGGTCTAGAATTTGTTCCAATTATCAAAAATAAAAAAATTAAAAAAATTGAACAAAAAATAATCATACCGAATATCATTCGTTTGACTTTATTTTATATGAAAATTATCAATAAAAGTGAAAAAAAATTATCATTATGTCTAGAATTTCTTTCAATTGCCAAAAAAAAATGGAAAATATTTTCCCACCAAAACATCAAGAATTTATTTTCCTCAAAAATGTAGAAAATTTAGAAAGTTGGAAAATATTTTCTCGAAAAAATTTCGTCAATCAAACATTACAAAAATTAGGAAATGGAAAATATTTTCCAATCCGGCCAATGTCAAAAAAAACTGTAACAATTTACGGACGTATGGAACCAATCATTTTCTTCTACAGCGACAGATACGCACTACGACAAAAGCATTTCAAAAGCACTTTAATGGGGACATGTGCATACCACAAACGTATTTGAAATCTCTTTCGAAAACATATTTAATTATTAAAATAACATATTTATATGGTCACTGAGAGGCGAGGTGGGGTCCAGCGGTGTACTAGGTTTTAATGCTCAGGCAAATAATTGAAGTTTACCACAGATTTATTCAATTTATATTTGTAATAAACCATATGAAAGCACATAGCTCTAGTCCTTTTAATTAGATAAAATAATTTTTGAAAACCTGAAATAGACTCCCAAAAGAAGAGAGACTAATATTATAGTAAAACATAATAATAATTCAATCTTAGATGTTAAAGATGAAAGACCTCACTTAGACATAATGGGGGAACAAGATAACTTAACTTGGAAGAACTTTATCTATACTTCGCGACTTAGTCAAACTACTCTTTATTATAGCATGCTTATAGTATGAATTGATTTAAATGTCTGTGGACATTATGTATTATTGCCACCCTAATTCCCCTAATAATATTTCATATTTTTCCAGCAATTTTACCATGTTTACACAAATTTCTTTATATTATTTAACTTTAAAATACATTTTATGATTTGTAAACATAGTCGAAATCAAAATAGAGCATATGTCCTATTGATTAAATGCCTCACCAGTGCCTTCACGTTAAAACACAGCTCGGGATGAATTAATAAGAGAGAGTAGTACTTAGCTCTCTTGCAGATAATTGCTTATCATTTCATACATTTAAGCTTTTACAAAATAAAGAAGTCATACTATTGGTCTCATCAAGTAAATCAAAGGTCATTACTGATGATCGCTTATACACTCAAAATGCATCATATGACTTAAGAACGAAGATAATTGGAGGAAAAAACTTTATAGGCTGTTAAATAGTGGAGTCATTGTCACAAACATGTTGGGAAAGTCATGTTGAGAGTGTAGAGCCTATAATGAAGCAAACGAAGAGCCTAAAGTAAATGGTGAAGCCGAGTCGTAGCAACATATGAACTTCAGAACTTGAGTTCTTGCTTTGCATGATTAACTGGTACACGTTGCATTCAATCAATATTGTGAGTGAATTTCTTCAAATCGAAAACATGGATATTGACCATGCTATCGACCTCTTGCGACGACTTGTTTCATTTCTTGAAAAATATAGAGAAATTGAATTTGCTATTGTCATGAATGAAGCGACAAAAAAGGAAAGTGAAATGAGAATTGAAACTGTATTTCAAGAAAAAAAAAGTACAATTCAAAGAAAAAAAACAACTTGATGAAAACGGAAGTAATGAAGTAAAATAATTGGTTGAAAAAATCTTTTAGAGTTGAATACTTTGTTTTTATAATTGATAAAACTCTATCTCTTATGATGACTCGATTTGAACCATTCAAACACTATGATGATACATTTGGATTTTTGTTAATTTGAAGATGTCAATGGAGTGCAACTCATTTAATTTTTTGAACTCTTGTATGAATCTTGAGAAACAATTGGACATACTGGGCGTTCGAACATTAGTGGAGATTAATTTTTGGAGTTACAAGTCTTGCGATGGTATATACCAAGTGAAGCAACAAGGGTAATTGAAGTGCTACAATATTTGAAGACATTGAATGTTTGTTTCCCAAATGCTTATATTGCTTATAAAATTTTGTTAACCATACCGGTTACAATTGTATTTGCAAAAAGAAGTTTCTCTAAATTGAATTTGATCAAAACTTACCTCTGATCAACTATGTCAAAAGAAAGATTAAATGTATTGGCTATATTATCAATAGAGAAAGATATGGTTGAACGGTTAAATTATTCAGATTTGATTATTGTTTTTACTTCTAAAATAGTAAGGCGAATAGTATTTAACTGATTTGTTTGAACTCTTGTCGATTTTGTTACTTTATATTACAAATCTTTGGTTCTTTATATTTGTTTGTTATTTTACTGTTCAGTTTTAAGTTAGCAATATGTTGTATATTACACTGATCAATTTTGCATTTACGTTGATTTGGGAGAGGGGGGGGGGGGGGGGGTAATTTTGGGAGTTTTCCTCGAGCCCCGAAAATCACACTACCAGGTGTAATAATCATGAAATTGCACATCCTATATTTGATGCTTTTCATATACATCCAGTTAACACAATTAAGCTTTACTTTAAATTCCATCAAAGAAGGGCTTAATTTGGTAATTAGTGCTAAAAGTAAGACGTTTGGGAAACACTATTAGCATCAATTACCAGATCACTGATAAAATCGCTTTTCCGAAGTATAATGTATGGTGCTTGTAATTACATAAATTTAACATTATAGAATCACGATAATTCAATTTTGTCTAACTTCGATTCATTTATCCTTTCAACATCTATAAATGCTTCAAACTTTTAACGTGACATGTGGGGTCCACTCTCAATATTAGGTTCATAATATTTTTTTTATTCTAGTCCTTAACTTCTTGACGTTGTAGAGAATCGTAAGTGCTAAAATTCAATTATGCATGGAAATAGAGCAAGCTTGATGAATTGAATAAGTCCAACACGAAAAAGTATTCTTTTATTGTATTTTATTTAATATTCAACAATGAGATTTATGATAGTAATGTTTATATATTAATGGATTCTTATGCACGGAAATGATAATGGCAATGATGAAAGTCCGTCTTCAAATAATCTAAGATACATATCAATTTACATTTATAGAATCCAAGAACTCAATTAGACATTTTAGCATTATATTAACAGGAAAATCAATATAATTTAAAAGTGGCTTTCCATCATACATCGACTTACTCGTGCTTTTATTTATATATATAATTTTGAAATTGATGCTAAGACATTTTAGCATCATATATTATCAGGAAATCCAATAAAATTTAAAAGTGGCTTTCCATCACCTACTCGTGTTTTTATTTATATATATAATTTTGAAATTGAGGCGCTTGGTTTGAGTAGGCGAAATAATATAGGTTTATAGTTATAAGTTTATATTAAATACAAGCACGCCTTAATCAATAACTGCTAACGTAATTTTTGTTTAATGCTCGTGTCTTGCATCATTTTGATGATGTTGGGATAAATTATTATTTTGTCACGTCGGCCTACATATATGATTAATTATGTATGACTATCTTAAAGTTAAACCCCGTTTAAAGTGATACGATAAAAAATTAAAATCATTAGGTTTTAGGCATCTAAATAAAATGTGGGTCTAAATATGTGTAGAGACCAAATTCCTTTTAAATTATATTTCATGATGGACATAATACATATGGAAATTATATGTGGAAATTACATGAAACCAGAATTTTCAAGTTAACACTTCAAAAATCAGATTCAAGGTTTATTTTAACAAAAATCAGATCATAATTAAACATTAAAATATTATTAATAATAATATATCCAAACTAAGTTAATCTATATACCCACCCTATCCCCCCAAACCCTATTATTTTCCTCACTCCCTCCCTCCTCTCTCGACCACTCTCTCCCCTCTCTAACTCCTCTCTCTACAGCACCGATAAGACTACAAAATAACAAGAGTAGCGTCGACAGTGACGTCGTCAGCATTGGTAAGAGGATCTAGGTGGCGGGTGTGGTGTCGTGTTGATTCTATTTGCGGTGGTGGTGAGGTTTTTGTTGGCGATAGACGATGGGGAAGGTGGGGGTAGCGGTTCTCTCATCTCATCTCCTTTCTCTCTTCACTACCATCTCTATAATTTCATATCCAAACCTACCAGGACACTCACCTCGCCTAAGCATCATCGGCGTTCAAATCGTCGCTGCACCGACGCTAGCCGTGGTCTTTGGGGGTGGTTTCTTCTTCCTCCTTGCTTAGTCGACATATTTGGTATTTTAGAATGATTTTAATTTGTTATTGTTCGTGCAGTGGTGTTGTCTGTAGATTTGGTAGTGCGTTGTGCGATGGTGTAGCGGTGGCGGTTTAGGGATTTTTTAGTGGGTTGGTGGTTGCGGTGTGACTGAGATGAAAATAGGGGAGATGGTAGTTGTGGTGGTTGCTGTATGGAGATGGTGGCGGCGGCGGCAACGAAAATGATGATGATTGTAGGGTTGGGATTTTTTGGGTTGTAGGATGGGAGGGGTGGTGGTGGTGCGTGTAGTCGTGGTCGTGGTGATGTCAATATTTTTAGATGATGGTTTTTTGTTGGGAGGTAATATTGGTGGTTCTGAAGACGGGATTTAAGTTGCCATGCTATTTGTGGCAGTGGTTAGGTTGTAGTCCCAAGTATTGGTAGTGGTCATAGATTATTTGATCGTTTGTGACCATTAAATTGATTAATCTGTTATCGATAGATAATATTTGATCAATGAAAAAGAAAAATTGTGAAAAAAATAATGTGTGACCTAAAAAATTGTTAATTTGTAACCGATAATTTGTGTTTATCTACTCAGTTGTAACTTATAATGTTTGTGATTTGTGACCGATAAATAAGTTGTGACATTCAATTTTTTATTGTGACCAATGGACAAATTGTGATATATAAATTTCTAAATTATGACCTATAAACTTTCAAATTCGTGATTGTAAATTAATTTGTGACTTATAAAATTTCTGATTTGTGACAAATGAACAAATTGTGACATATAAAATTTTTGAATTGTGATATTTCTGACTGATGAACAAATTGTGACCTACAAGATTATTAAATTGTGACCGTAAAATAATTTGTGAAATGTAAAATTTGTAATTTGTGACCAATTATATAGCATTTGTGATCAAATTATATGAAATTGGGACCTTAATATATTTAATTAATAAAATATATATTTAATTAATTAATTTATACATAAAATTTAAAAAAAAATAAAAATCTTAGATTTGAAATTCTAAACCTTAAAAAATCTGAAATTTGAAATCTTAAACTTTATCCTATAAACTTGAAATGGGTGAAACTAAACCTCTTACTTTTGAAATTTTTCCAAATTTTATATATAGGGTTATGGTCTCCAATTAATATGTAATTTCTCATAATTGGTTACATCTCATTAAAATAATAATACAAAAGAAAACATATTGAAAAGAAAGATCTAAAACCCACAATAAAAAATTAAGAATTACAACCAAAAATCAAGATTAATTAATCAAGAATCGAGAAGAAATATTGAAACAATCAAATTGAAGAACAAGCCAATTTCAAGATTTAAAGCAAGAAACCAATCAAGAGGGGATTGCAAGTTGATCTTCAAGATTAAAGATTAAAGATTCAAAGTTATGAATCAAGGTATGTTGCACATTAATTGATTTTCTTAGTGGTTTGAAATGTAGATTCATTCAATTCATTCAATTTTAAGAAGTTATGAATCAAGGTATTCTGTACATTAATTAATTTTCTTAGTGGTTTAACATAGAGATTTTGGCAATTAACATCAAATTCTTCTCAATAATGCTAAGTGTACATTGTAGGGTTGACATCATTGTATACATCCCATTGAAGTTCAAAACATTGTTGGCGGGAAAGTGTTTTATTTTTTTATAAATGTCCAATGGTGTGTTATCACGTAGTGCAATGTAAACAAAGATATCAAAAATTATGTATACATAGCAAGATTGAATTCTTCTTATACATGTTTCCAATATCCTTGCCGTGTGGGGTCCACTTTCACTTCTTATCGTACCAAATAGGTTAATACATCCAAAAAAAATATGCATCCATCATATCGTCCTTATTACACTTCTCTTCTATCTGCAATTCTTTTACCATGCATACCTTCTTGTGGATGCAATATTACTAACATGGCCTTTTATTTACAAAACCCATTTTTCTGGTAATCAATTGACCATGAAAGTTAGAAGTTACATAGGATGATTGAATTGCTTCGTTTAAATATTTTAGGAACAAATTTGAACACTTTCATAGGTTAATTTGGATTGAATAAGATAATGAATAAATATGTTCTATGGATAAGTTTATCTAATGATTTTTTACAGTCATACTTATTTCAATGTACTGAATATGATTCGAAAGACTATATATAGCATGACAAACGTGTACTGAGGATGGGGTAGCAGATAGTTGATATATATATATATATATATATATATATATATATATATATATGTTAACTAAGCAAGAAGTTTAGCAATACATCTTGTAGGTTAAAAATTTTTAGTTTAAATTTTGTACTTTAGATGGAAATGTAAATAATACATAGGGATCGTGAAGGCCACGGTTGAGTGGATGACACACTTTCTATATCTCGTAAAACAAGAGTAAAGAACATTGTGAATATGTATTATTTGTTAGATTAATTGTTTTTCTAATATTTAGTTGAATTGCGATTTGCATCCCAACAAGTTAGAGATGAATAAAATCAAAGGGTCCTTCAACAATCTGAGTTAATGTTTAAAAGGTCCTATAGTTTCAAAATATTCAACCATATTAGACGCAGTAGAACCATGTTCAGAATAGGGGAAAATTGATGTAACAAAGTTGTTTCAAAACAGCTTATACCTAGTAGCTCTCTTCAACTTTCCTTTATGATAGAAAACAGTATATTAATAATAATTATTGGAATTAATATTTTCAAAAAATTAATGGTGTTTGAAATATATAGTATTTTACATTTATTTTATACAAGGAACTATATATATCCTTCGAAAATATAGAAATAATATTAATTTATCAATGAAATTTCGAATTCTTTAGTTGTAAATTTGACATTACGTGCTTAAACAACCATAATTCTTGTCTTGCTAAGAAATCAAACTGAAATGGATGAAATTGGCCATTATTTGTAAAAGTTTGTGTGGCCTTTAACATGAAATTGAACAATGGAACCCTTACAATTTTTTAGCCCTTGAGCCTTTTTTTTTTTTTTTTTGTGAAAATGTGTTTTGAAATAGTGACATTCTTGAAAAAAGTTTGGTTAAAATTAAAAAATATATATATTTATAATTTATATGTCAAAATATTTTATGTGAGAATTGGTAATTAAAGATAGTTTTGAAAAAAAAAAAAAAAGTTTCAAAGAAAATGGAGCTCAAACATGGACGTAATCTCACTCGGATCATGCTACATGTACCGAATTTTTTTACCTAATCTTTTACCTACTACTCACAATGATATTGGGGACCACATTGTCGAAATTTTTAAATACATACGAGTCTCGCACATTATTGAGAGTAGGTAATCCATTATGTACAAATAGATTAACCCATCTCAAAATATATCATCAAAACAGTGATTTTTACCAACTTCTTGTTTAAGAAACATTTCTTGGAGGCGGAACTAGGGCTGGATATGGTCGGTTCGATTCGGTTCTCTTCATAACCGAACCAACCGAAAATTTTCGGGTATTTAATAAATGGAACCGTTGGGTCCAAATATAATTATGGAACCATTTGAGTTCGGTTCAGTTCCATACCATAATTAATTTTTTTTAACATTTACAATAACACTACATAAATATAACTAATAACATGTTCATTCGTAACTATTGCAAATTCATAGGATTCGAATCCTATGGACGCGTCAGAAAGTCGTGAAGAGTAATATGGGCATATGCTCTCCCAAAGCGGACAGTGCGTATGTTATGATCATGGCTAGGCGCAAGGTCAAGTCTTTACAGCTATCTGCCTATAAAGGAAATTGCATTGCCTTGAAAACGTTAAAAGATATCTGCTCTTCACCTAGCCTCAAAATTAACTGCCCTTTATGAACATCAATCAATACTCTACCCGTCGCCAAAAATGGTCTGCCTAGTATTAGCGGAACATCTTTGTCCTCTTCCATATCTAATATGAGAAAATCAGCAGGGAAGATGAATTTTTCCACCTTGATTAGCACGTCTTCTATGATTTTCCTTGGATGTGTCAATGATCGGTCAGCCAATTGCAATGTAATCGTGGTCGCTTTAGCTTATCCCAATCCAAGTTTCCTGAAAACAGATAAGGGTATTAAATTAATAGTAGCACCAAGATCACACAACGCTTTATCAAAATAGATTTCACCAATAGTATAGGACATAGTAAAACTCCTTGGATCCTTTAGTTTTAGTGGAAGTTTTTTTCTGAATTTTGGCACCGACTTTTTCAGTCAACATCATTGTCTCAGGATCCTCCAACTTGCGTTTGTTTGATAGAATGTCCTTCCGGAATTTGGTGTAGCTCGGTATTTGGAGAATTGCATCAGCCAGTGGGATGTTTATGTGGAGCTTTCTAAATACTTCAAGAAGATTTTTGTATTGTTGCTCCATCCTTTGCTTCCTCAACCATTGTGGGAACAGAATTGGTGGCTATTAGGGATTTACCGAATTATCTAGCACTTGTGATTTTTCTAAACTTTCTTTTACTGATGTCTTCTCGGTATTGTCAACCTGCTTCTCACTCTCTCTTCTTCAGAAGATTCCACTTGTTCAGTATTTGCACCTGGCCTTTTTACATGTATCTCAGACAGCTGAACTCTACTTCGTATAGTAATGGCTTGAACACGCTCCTTATGATTTACTTCTGTTTTGCTAGGCAATACACCAAACACCCTTCCTGTCATAGAGATAGCTAATTGTCCCACTTAAGTATCCAGATTCTTGATAACTGCACCTTGATTTTGGAAGTTTGTTTCAGTCTTCCTTATGAATTGATTTGTGGTTTCCATATATTCATTGGTCTTCTCCATGAATTTTGCAAACATGTCTTCCAACTGAGGTTTCTTCTCCTGCTAAAACTGCCTTGGAGCTTGGTTGTGATTTTGGTTTCCACCCCAAGAAAAGTTTGGATGGTTTCTCTATCCCGGATTATATGTGTCAGAATGTGGATTGTTTGGTTGACATTGACCCCATTGGACATAATCCATATGTTCCTTTCCTTGTGTAAGGATGGGACATTCAGCGTGCCATGTTCTGCTCTATATTCTACGCAACTTGACTTTTTTACTTGTGCCGAGTTCACCATTTGTGTTATGCTCTCCATTTTGTGAAATGAGGAGTCAATCTTTGCCGATAAAGCTGAGTGTGTATCTACCTAGTAGATTCCAGCTATTTTCTTTGGACATCATCGATCAGAATACCACATGGCTGAAGTATTAGCCATTTTTCCGAACAATTCCCAAGCTCCATCAATCATTCTGGTGGTTAGGGATCAATTTGATGACGAGTCCACGATGCTCCTGAAAGTTGGAAGTAGTCATGTGTAGAAAAACTTGATTTGTGATAGTTTGTCAAACCTAGGTTGTGGACATTTTCTCAGCATAGTCTTGAATGTATTACATGCCTCATCAAATGATTTGGACTTATTATAGATGAATATTGATATTTCGTGCCCCAATCTTGCAACCTTGGCTGGTAAGAAGAACTTCGTGCTGAATTTATGAGCCAAGTCATTCCAAGTAGTATGCTTGCCACAGAGAGTTAGTCTAACCACTCAAGTGCCTTATCCCGAAGAGTGTGTGAAAATAACCTCAATCCGATTGCATCCTACGATATCCCTTGGTACCCAAAGTGTTGACACATATCTAAGAAGTGGGATACATGTGTATGTGGATTTTCATTGGCCATCCCGTAGAATTGATGCCCGTTTCGAATAGTTGGATGATGTTAGTCTTAGCTGAAAGTTTGGCTGTTGAAATGCGAGGTAGACAATGCTAAATTGATTTTGAGCAACGAATGGTGACAAGAAATCCCCTAGAAGAGCATTCCCATCATATTGTGCCTTCATATTGGCTGGAACTGCATGATTTACTCTTGGTTCCAGTTATTAATCAGCCATTTGTATTTGTCTTTGATTGAACTGATATACTGCTCTCGCTATCCTCCATCTTCGATGAAAAGTCCGTTCAATCTCCAAATTGACTAAACTATGACTAAAATATGACTACAATGCAATTTAAAATAACGTGCCCGAATGAATGCAAAATTATGTTTAATGTAAAAGTTTGATGAAATTAATGAATGAAAAGAGCACTAGGATCCCAAATCACCAAGCAAACTCACAGTGACTTCTTATATGACATTTCTTTCGTTCCTATCGTATTTTTCATTTCTGCGCCGAATATTATTTTTTTTTTTATTTTTAGTCGTCGTAATTTGTAGTAATACTATTACAAATCGAGTATTTTGGGAGACGAGTGCCAATAGACCGTCGCACCAATGCTAGGCATTATCATCTTACGGAGAAATAATCGAACTCTTTCATTGGTTATTTTGAATTTTGCTTTATTCCTTTTGTCTAGTAAGTCAAGACTCTATCCAATTTTTCACTTACTAAAACTGTTATTTGTTAATACAAATCAGCGCATGGTAAATTCGATATATTACATTATTTTCTCAACAATCTTAAGACGGTTATTATTATTTACATGCTAATTTGTATTCTGTAATTTTATTAGATTGTTGCAAGTAATTCTACATTAGTCTTACCCCCTAGCAATGCTCATGTGGAAAGTTGAAAAATTTTATGGGAGTGAATTTTAAGAGATGGCAACAAAAGATAATATTCTATCTTCCAACTCCGAATTTTACGAAATTCTTGAATTAAGATATTCTGTCTATTCATGAGGAGGAAACAAATTCTCAAAGATTTGATGCATGGAATCACAGTGACTTCTTCTATAGAAATTACATCCTCAACTGCATTGACATATGCAATGTATACTGTCCGATCAAGATAGCTAAAATACTTTGGAAATCCTTAGAGTAGAAATAAAAAATGAAAAATGCTGAATTGAAGAACTTCATTGTTGTCGAATTTCTAGACTTCAAAATGCTGGATTCTAAAATGGTGATGAATTAAATTCAAGAGTTACAGATTATCATGCATGAGATACGTGCATAAGGAATGAAGCTCAAGGAGTCATTTTAGATTGCTGCGAGCATCAAGAATTACCGTCGACGTGGAAAGATTTCAGGGTTTGTCTAAAACACAAATACAAGGAAATGAAACTCGGCGAATTCATTATAAGATTGAGAATTGAGGATGACAATCGAGATTTTGAATAGAAATTTGGAAAGCTCCAAATAGAGGGTAAAGTCAATTGAGACAAATTCTAGTAAGAGAATGAAACACTTGGTAATAGCAAGTAAAAGAGGAATGCCAAAAAATTTAGAAGAGAATGTTATAACTGTGATAAGTCAAATAATATTGATAAGGATTGCCGACAAAAAAGCATAACAAAAAAGACCAAGTGCACTTGACCAAGGAAGATAAATTGTTGAACTCATGATCTTGACTATTGTATTTGAAGCCAACAAGATGGACAATCTGAGAGAATGATTCATAGACACGAGGCTACTCCTCATGTTTGCGATGACAATGAGATATTTTCATCTTACACTTCAATCAATGGACGACGATTGTTCATGGGCATCTCGACGATATCAAAAGTTATTTGTTTGGATAAAATAGTGCTTAAGATGACATTGGGTATAAAAAAGTAATCCTCATCAATGTGTTGCATGCTTTAGACATTCTCAAGAATTTGGTGTCTCGACCTTTACTGAGCAAAAATAGATTTAAGCTAGTATTTGAGTCTGATACATTTGTACTCACCAAACATGGCATATTTGTGGGTAAAAGGTACCTAGCCAATAGGCTATTTAAAATGAACGTAGTTCCTGTACTTCATGATTTTGATATTAATAAGAATAAATCTTCTGCTTATGTGATCGAAGTCTTCTAATTTATGGCATGATATATTAGAACATATTAATTTTAATACTTTATGGAAACTAGTAAGTTTAAATTTATCTCCTTCTGTTTCATTTGACCAAAATCATAGGTGTGACACTTGTGTAGAGGCTAAGTTAGTCAAAACATTATTTCATTCAATTGAAAGAGATTCAAATCCTTTAGAATTAATTCATAGTGATATGTGATTTAAAGTTTATGCAAATTAGAGGTGATAAAAAAGTACTTTATTACTTTTATAAATGATTGCACAAGATACCGTTAAGTCTATTTGATAAGAAGCAAAGACAAGAGGCCTTAGAGGCATTTATGCAGTATAACAATGAGATTGATAATTAATTTATATTGATAATATTTGATTATTCTTATTGAGATTTGTCTAGATCTTGAAAATAAGAACAGTGATATGTTTAGTCCACATTGAATCCCTGTAAATGACTCATTTGTGATCGCTAGGAATGAGAATTTTCTCGATCATCGAGTGAGTTACCTGAATCTCGAGTGAGAAATGTACCTTTGATTTCCAGTCAAATTCTTTGAGGTGTTAATATATGAATTCTTAATTGACAAATCGATCTCCGTACTTTTAGAATCGGGATGAAAAAATTAAGGATCGTATACTTACGAGGAATAAGTTAATCGTTATGATGAGATTGTCACTTTGAGGCATTCTCTATGGGCATTTGAATTTGAGCTCAGTAATTCGATGATAGAATGGTTGAATTATTCTGAATTGTGCACAACAAATTAATCTTATGAAAAATGGGACCAGAGGGCTATACACGTTAAGGGGAAAAAATGGTCATTTTGCTTCCAACATAAACAAAGGTTGACTTATGCAATGATAATTGGAGGATATTGTTATCGGTTCAAAATTTGCTTCCATAGTTGTCACTCGACTCGAAAGTGAAATTTCGACTTTTAGTAGATAGAGCTGAGATTAGTAAATATATCTTAATTGGTCTATGAGTTGACCAAACTAGAAACATCTATTGGAGCTCGGGTTTTGTGAGTCCAGTTGGATTCCTTCCTGGACTCTAATATAAATGTGGGACTTGATTGACCTACTATAATAAAGTCCAAAGAGGAATCGTGTAATTATGAAATTTTAATTGAGTATTATAAATATGTCATTTATGGGCACATTTCTTAAGAATTAGGATTAACCTTATTCTTAAATTTCCGAAAAAGGGAAGCGCCTAAAGCAAGAAGAACTGGAAAGATACAAGGGAGAAGGCTTTGGCTTGGTGGTGGGAGGCTATCGAAAGCACTTCGAAGGTTATGATTTCAACTAATGTGTGAAGATTTGAAAACAAAATTCAATAATTTCAAAGGAAATATAAGATTTATAATCTATTTGAATTTTAATCTTCAAACGGAAATTAATTTACTCTTGTGATTAGATCTAAAAAGCAATAGTTGTGAGTATTATAATTTTAAAATTTATTTGTTTCAAAACCGAATGAACTTTTCACTTGACGACAGATTGATTTTTAAAATAATTTCAAAAAATTGTGGATATATGGGATACTAAAAAAATATACGTTCTCGATGTTTACTGCAGTTTAAAGAAGATGGGACATAGACAAGTACCATGATAACTTTAAAAACTATAACGCGCAGGTAGTATTTTCATATTTGAATACTGTTACACTAAAATAAGACATTTGAAAGGAATTACACTAAAATGCAGTTGTGTTACATGTTAAATGGTGTATCAATTTTTTAAAGGGAAGAAAATAAAAGGGAAATCAGGAAAATAAATAAATTTTTAAATGAGAATTTTGTTGGAAAAAATAAATAAATTGAATGGCTAATTTTGACATAAATTTTGAGCGGGATCCATTTGTTTATTTTGGAAGATCATAATTGATTTGTTTTCTCCTCCATGAGAATATCGAAATCATATATTTACTTGTCAAAAATGATGCTTGGGTGAATGAAAAATTGGAGCTCAAATTGATGAAATGGAAGAGGTTTTGTGTTAAAGGGAAACTAGTTAAAGTTAATCTACATAAGAAAATGGATAAAGTTAATGACCACTTTATATATAATTACACTTTAAAAGTGTGTAATCATGTGTAGTATAGATACCCTTTCCACGTGCCCATGCGGGGGTGCAAATTACGGATCAAAAAAATGTTCTGCACCTTGAACTTGTGTGCGGACGCAACCTGCATACACGAATATCGGATCGAACGGTCCATGTTTTTTTGCCTTCATTTTATTATTTTTCCAAATATAAAAAAAATCTTTCAAATTCTTTTTAACTCCTGACACACTTGTGATTATGTCTGTATTAATGGCATAAGTCATTGGTTGTTAATTCTTCATCACAACTTATTTATTTAAGCATCTATTTCTCTTACAAACACACGGAAAATTTATCTTCTCTACATATAACAAAGTTTTATTTCTTGTCTGCATCCATAATTTTCATTTTCTGTCGAAGTGTTTGTGGTGATACTATTCAGATACTAAGTCAATTCATCGAAGTAGCATGTGCAGTGCTCAAACTCTACTAGTTTTTCATTGTATCTTGGGAAATAGATGCTCGAACTAAACCTCAAACACTTACAGTGAGAGAGCAAATCTATTTTAAGAAAATTATATTTACACAGGCCTCGATTTCAAAGTTCATTGGATTTTTATTTCCTGCAATGTATATTATTTGTTCTATTTTTTATTGTGATTAATCAAATTATTTAATCTGTGTTATTTTGGCTAACATTCGATTAGTTAGCTGTCCAATCGGTATTTGTTTATACGGTATCTATTCAGCCGGTATGCGTCTATACGATAAGTTAGTTGCATTGTCGATATGTGTTTTATTCATACGGTAAGTTAGTTGCACAATCGATATGTGTTTTATTCATACAGTAAGTTAGTTATACAATTGGTATGTGTCCATTCGGGATTTGTGTTCGGTAAATTAGTTGCACAATCGGTATGTGTCTATCCGGTATTTGTTAAGCCTTTATTTATTCACTATTATTTTGTAACAAATTTTGCCTTGCCAGTTGTCCGAACCTTTTACATTGGAAGCAAAGGATGCCAAAATATTTTAACAATTGGAAGATTCTCAACTTGGATAGTCGATTCATTGGGAGCCAAATTTAACTCACGGTTTCATTAATTATTTTATATAAATAGACTGGTTTTTCTATTATGTGAAAGTGACGAGAGTTGGTAAATGGAAAAAATTTAAAGTAAAACATTTATAAATTCTCTTGTTCTCTGTATGGTTTTTACTAAGAGTGAAATATTATGAACGTGTTCGGTAGAGATTAAAATCGGATTAAAATTGAAAAATTAACCATTATTGTTAACTTTTATTAGACGTGTGAGACCCAATAACGATTATATTTTCAATTTTAATTGGATTTTAAGCACGACCGAACAAACCCTATATGTCTGTGATAAGCTTTGTTTAATATATTTTTTTACGGTATTTGGGGGGTTTGAGTAAGCAAGAAATTTTATGATTATGGAGTATTTTTATGTGCAGTTTTTCTTCAATATTTTAATTATTTGCCTTGTTAATATTTTTGAACAAAAATACAGTTGAAAAATTTAAAAAGTATCTCAATTACCAACTATATATTCATAAGTTTCTAAGATTTTCCTATAACTAAGTTTTTCGTCCACTCCAAGTAGTTTAGCTATTAACGATTTGCTTCAAGTGCTAATGCATATTTTGTCAAATCTACCCGACCTAACAACAATAAATAAATTGCTCTGTTTATTAAATTAAGGTGGACTCAATTTTTTCTGCTTAAGCTTAACTCTTCTCTAATTGATGAACATTTTGTTTTAAGTTTGAATACGCAATTCACATCAAACGGTATTGACATTTCTAGAGGGGTTATATCATTTTCTTGATTTCCTATTTAAAAGCATGTAATCATGTTGGCTTTTTCTTTTCGAAATATATTGAGTATCGATTAATATTACGATTACTTGTTAACGATTAAATGAATAGGATGGATTCACCACAAGAGCTTTTCATTCCGGGATTTAAGTATACGGAAAATTGCACTAGTGATCTTCAACGTACTGTTTTGGTAAGTTGCTTGGTCCCTTCTTTTAAAAAGGAGTACTGTAGGGAAAATAGACTAAGTTACAACCTTAACATCACAATAACAGATTCCAAATCTCATTATAATCACAATGTTAATAACATCAGACTTCAATGACAGAGCTCAAACTTCACAGGCACAATTTAACCATACATTTGCACTTAAAAGCCTTCAACTCATCAATACAAGCTAGCATAAACATAAAGCATGATAGAAACCATAGAAACTGAAATATGAGGACTGAAAACATAAATGGACAGAAATGTTTACTCCCATTTCACACTGGCCGAAAATGGTAGATAATTTAGGCTCAGGAACAGCTTCCATGTTTATGCAAAATCACCATCAATAGAGAGTAGAGAACCCGCCAAAACCTCCTTCTTCTTGGCTTGGATCATCGACCAAAGGTCTACCTCAATACCGCCAAGAATACCCTCCAAAATCGAAGCTAAATCACCAAGAAACACTCCACAAACTTAGCCACTATTTCAGGCCTAAGAATCCCCAAGAGTTTCTATATTCTATAGCTATATGATTGATTTTATGGAGCAATGAAGGAGGCTGAAAAATCGGACCAGAGAGTTTGAAGAGAGAAGGGGACGTCCACTTTTTATTGAAAGAGAGAGAGAGAGAGAGAGAGAGCCAAAGTCAAGGGAAGTTGGTCTAACTTCTATTATTTTAATCAAATGTCTTGTCCCAATTTGAATTGAATGGCACGTGCAAGAAGTTTCCAAGACAAGCCAAGTGATAAAATATCTTTCATGATTAAATTCTAGCCCTCCAATCTATCAATGGCCACAAATGGTTCAAACCAAATGACTAGGAGAACCACACAAGTCAACATTCTTCACCTTGGTTCTCATAACATACTCTCTCGATTGCGAATTTACACATGGAAAGACTGTTTATCATCATCGCCCACTACCTGCAAGAAAAATTAACCAGTGTCAATATGCAACAAAGATAAGCATAATTTAAATTTTCCTACAGGCAGAATTTTAGTTCCCACATCAGAGGGATTCCTATCAGTATGAATCTTAACAAGTTCGACTTCACCTTGAGACAATTTCTCACGAATGAAATGATATTTCACCTCAATATGTTTAGATCTCTCATGATAAACAGGGTTCTTACTAAGTGACAATGCACTTTGACTATAGTAAACATAGTAGGTGTATCATGCATGAAGTTCAGTTCTTTTAAGATTCCTTTCAACCAAATACATTCCTTAACCGCTTCGGTTATGGCAACATATTCCGCCTCAGTACTAGACAAAGTAACTAAAGGCTATAACTGAGATTCCCATGTTATGCAATTATCACCTAGGGTAAAGAAGTAAGCTGTAGTTGATTTCCTACTGTCTTTATCACCAGCAAAGTCAGCATCAACATAGCTTTAAGAGTTAACTTTTCAGATCTTTTTTCATACACTAAGCCTAGATTTAAAGTCCCAACCAAATACCTTAATAACCATTTCATACCAGCCCAGTGAGGCTTACCAGGATTGGACATAAATCTACTTAGTAGGCTAATGGAAAATGCAAGATCAGGTCTGATAGTAATCATAGAAAACATGACAGAACCTATGGCATTAGCATAAGGAACATTTTCCATCTCTTTTAATTCAGACTCAGATTTAGGCGAATGATCACGAGAAAAATTCATATGACTAGCAAGAGGCACATTCACAATTTTACTGTCTTTCATACCAAATTTTGTCACAACTTTGTTCAAATAAGCTTCTTGTGAAATAGTCAACTTATTTTCAGCTCTGTTCCTTGTTATCACCATCCCGAGAATTTTTCTAGCATTCCCTAAATCTTTCATGTCAAATTCAGATTTTAAAAGATCTTTCAGTTCATTAATTTGAGACTTGCTAGGTCCAGCTAAAAGCATATCATCAACATAAAGCAGCAAGTAAACTTCACAACCACTCTTCATGTCATTAAAATACAAGCAATCATCAAATTCACTTCTTTTAAACCCTATCTTTAGCACATAAGCATCAAATCTCTTGTACCATTGTCTTGGGCTCTGTTTCAGCCCATACAAAGATTTCTCTAACTTGCACACATAATCAGACTTGCCTCTAGCCACAAAGCCTTGTGGTTGGCTCATGAAAATATTCTCTTCTAACTCTCCGTGTAAAAAAGCAGTTTTTACATCGAGTTGTTCAAGTTCCCAATTGAATTGAACAACAAGAGCCAACATCAATCTGATTGTCTTGTACTTAACCACGGGTGAAAATATTTCATTATAGTCCACACCCTCTCTGTGAGTATAACCCTTAGCCACTAACCTCGCCTTAAACCTCACAGGATCATTAGGACTCAAACCTTCTTTTAACTTGTAAATCCATCTACATGGAACTAACTTCTGATCTTTAGGTTTCTTAACAAGTTTCCAGGTTTTGTTATCACTCAAATATTTCATTTCTTCCTGCATAGCTTTTAACCAATTTTCAGAATAATTTCCATTAATAGCTTCTTCATAAGTGGCAGGTTCTATCTGTTCAAGGGCTTCACCTGAAACTAAGGCAAAATCAGTCAAGTTCAGGGATTCATATCTCGGATTAGGCCTGATTTGCCTTCTTGCCCTATCCCTAGTAAGCTGATAATCTTGATTAGGTGGCTGATCATTAAAATGTTCAACTTCAGTTGGTTCAATGTTATCTTGATGTTCAGTCACTTCTTCAGGTTCAGTTTCAGTTTCAGTTTCATTTTCATGATGTATAGGGTCATTATTGTCATTCCCAGGTGTAGATGAATCAAGCTTGGTCAGCTTCACCTCAGTCTGAACACTCCTCTCAATTTCAGATTTGTTAGCTCCATCAGTTTTCTGTTTTAGACATGGCATTTCCGATTCATTAAAGACTACATTTCTACTGTTAATAATCTTAATGCCTTGAACCCCTAAAACCCATAATCTATAGCCTTTCACACCCTCGGGATACCCTAACATCACACACTTGATAGTTCTAGGCTCAAGTTTCCCTTCAGACTGATGTGCATATGCAGCACATCCAAACACCCTCAAATGACTCAGATTTGGAGGCTCCCCCATCCACAATTCTTGTGGAGTCTTAAAATCTATACTGCTGGACGGAGACCTATTAATCAGATAAGCTACAGTACTTGCAGCTTCAGCCCAAAAACCTTTAGCAAGGCCAGAGCTAATCAACATGCACCTAACCTTGTTCATTGTGGTCCTATTCATTCTTTCAGCGACCCCATTCTATTCAGGTGTGTATTTGACTATTCTGTGTCTTGTTATCCCTTTTTGCTTACAAAAGTTGTCAAATTCGAAATTACAGAATTCAAGCCCATTATCAGTTCTTAATGTTTTAAGTCTCTTATCTAACTGATTCTCAACAGACTTAAGCCAAATTCTAAATTTCCCAAAAGTTTCCGACTTAGCCTTCAAAGGATAAATCCAAACCTTTCTTGAGTAATCATCCACTAAGGATAAGAAGTACTTACTTCCACCAAACGTGGAATGCTTCTCCAGGCCCCATAGATCAGCATGGACATAGTCCAATGGTCTACTGGTCCTATGAGAGCTAGCTTCAAAGCTCACCTTATGTGACTTACCCAAAACACAAGTTTTACAGAAGTCCAATGCTTCAATATCATCTTTTCCAAGTAATTAGTCCTTTAAACCCAATGTGACCCATTCGGTTATGCCAAAGTTCAGTTTTGTCTTTACTCACTGTAAGAAGACTAGAATCAGGTGGTGTTTCAGTTTTACCCTCTAGATAGTACAGTCCATTCCTCTTAGGTCCTTTCATAACTACCAGAGACCCCATCATAATTTTCAGAATTTTATTTCCAGATTTGAAAGTATAACCCTCATCTTCAAGAGTGCCTAAGGAAATGAGCTTCCTCTTCAAATTAGGGATATACCTAACATTTCTAAGTTGCCTGACAGCCCCATCATACATCCTGATGGCTATGTCACCAATCCCAACCACATTTTGAGAATTATTATCCCCCATGTAAACTTTCTTAGATTCAGTCTCTCTGTAGTTATAGAACCAAGACCTTTCAGGGCACATGTGAAAGGTGCACCCTGTGTTTAGGATCCAATTTTTATCAAATTCTTCCTCAGACACATTAAGGACATGTAAACTATCAAACTCAGAAACAACAGCAGCATTGTTTTGTTCATTGTTGTTTAAGTCTCTTTGTTTCTTTTTCCAGTCAAAACAGTCTCTCTTGAAATGTCCTAACTTTCCACAGTTATAACATTGCTTACCACTTTTGTCTTTTGATTTGGATCTGATTTTCGATTTTCCCCTTCCCTTTTTGTTCTAGAAGTTAAATTCTTTCTTTTCTGGTCTTCCCCTAACAAATAGGCTTTCCTCTCTCGGATTAGTTCTGTTCACTCTTTTTAGTTCCAATTCTCTCGATTTTAAAGTATCTATAACAATGTCTTGTGAAAGAGCATCTCTACCATATTTTATGGTATTTCTGATTTCTTTATAAGATTCGGGCAATGAGTTTAACAATATGACAGCTAAATCATCATCATCAAATTTCTTATCATTGTGAGCCAGACTCTTAACAATTATGCTATAATCATTCAAATTCCCTTCAACATCATTCCCCGAGTCCATCTTAAAACTAAACCGTTTCTCTAACAGATATATCTTGTTAGGCAAAGTCTTAGTCAAGAATAAAGCATCTAAAGCAGTCCATAAAGTTCTAGCATCTATAGCATGATCAAGTTGTCTAACAGCATTATCAGATAAGTGCAAAATTATAGAACTATATGCAATTTCATTCATTTCTTCAATCTCATCAGGTTTAGCTTTTAACTCATCAGAATATTTATCAGGATCATCGAGAGCTTTAGCAACTCTCTGTTGGACCAAAATGGCCCTCATTTTCTGTTTCCAAATTGAGTAGTCCCCCTTTCCATCGAATTGCCATAATTCGACCCTCGAACCCATTCCAGATTCTGTAAAAGAGTGGCTCATACTCATAGACACAACAGAAAAGGTTTTGAAAAAAATCTTTTCCAAATTCAAATATAAGGTTGAAAACACAGAGTTAAAACCAATCCAATCACGAAATCTCAATGTGATGTGTGTGCAGGTGTGATCCAAACTTAGGCAATGCACATGTATATAATGCAAATAAACATGCTTTTCAGGTTACAAATTAATCACAAGAATTCAATCAACAGAATTCACAAATAGGCAACCAAGCAATCATGCATAAATGGTAAGGATACCAAACCTAACCCAAAGGAGAGTTTGTGATGACTTGTGTGGTTCTCCTAGTCATTTGGTTTGAACCATTTGTGGCCATTGATAGATTGGAGGGCTAGGATTTAATTATGAAAGATATTTTATCACTTGGCTTGTCTTGGAAACTTCTTGCACGTGCAATTCAATTCAAATTGGGACAAGACCTTTGATTAAAATAATAGAAGTTAGACCAACTTCCCTTGACTTTGGCTCTCTCTCTCTCTCTCTCTTTCAATAAAAAGTGGACGTCCACTTCTCTCTTCAAACTCTCTGGTCCGATTTTTCAGCCTCCTTCATTGCTCCATAAAATCAACCATATAGCTATAGAATATAGAAACTCTTGGGGATTCTTAGGCCTGAAATAGTGGCTAAGTTTGTGGAGTGTTTCTTGGTGATTTAGCTTCGGTTTTGGAGGGTATTCTTGGCGATATTGTGGTAGACCTTTGGTCGATGATCCAAGCCAAGAAGAAGGAGGTTTTGGCGGGTTCTCTACTCTCTATTGATGGTGATTTTGCATAAACATGGAAGCTGTTCCTGAGCCTAAATTATCTACCATTTTCGGCCAGTGTGTAAGGGGAGTAAACATTTCTGTCCATTTATGTTTTCAGTCCTCATATTTCAGTTTCTATGGTTTCTATCATGCTTTATGTTTATGCTAGCTTGTATTGATGAGTTGAAGGCTTTTAAGTGCAAATGTATGGTTAAATTGTGCCTGTGAAGTTTGAGCTCTGTCATTGAAGTCTGATGTTATTAACATTGTGATTATAATGAGATTTGGAATCTGTTATTGTGATGTTAAGGTTGTAACTTAGTCTATTTTCCCTACAAAACTGGTATCAGAGCTAGATTTTTGATCTAGGATTTGACTTCATCCTTCATTAAATCTGCTGATTAGGGTTTTACTTTTTTGGGCATCTTGTTTTTCAGATTTCGACACTAATTTCTCATGTTTTGTTTGTTGTGCATGTTGTTGACTGGATTGGTGATTTGGTGAACTTTGGCTGGCTGGCTCGATTGAGGAATCGGTGGTATATTGTTACTGTTTTTCAACAGTGGTTTGGTAAGATTATTCCAAACTGTAGGGATTAAGAGGAGCAATTAACCAGACCCAAGCCCACACCACCCGGCCCAAGTGAGGTTCCAACCCAAAACCAATTGGTAATGGGTGGAGTAGCCCACTTGGGTTATATGGTGGATTTCTTTTCTTCTCCCAACCGATGTGGGACTTCTTGTTTGCTCCCAACAAGTACCTAGGTCCCATACTCTATTATTGTTCTATAATCGATCCTCACTAACGAAAATTCTCCAAATTTATGTTTAAGTGAATCTTGTAAATTTTGTGAAGTTTGATTTTACTTTCCAACTTAAGATAACGTTCAAAAATGTAAAATGAGACGTTACCATAATGAATGGCTGTCAATTTTAACAAAAATGGATATTTGTTGTCACTGATAACTAGTATGCAATAATAATAAGCCATGTTTGTCTACCTTTAACGTAGAAAAATGAGCTTTTGAATAGTAATTTTTGGAAAATGTGTGGTTACAAAGTAGGAAAAAATTTTGAATTTACGTTTAAAATATTTTATTGCAAGAACGTATAATTGAAAAATGAGTTTGAGAAATACGAGTTTTAAAATATTGGGAAACAAATTAGACCAATGATGAAATTTTCCCTTAACCATATATACAACCTCAAATTCCTCGAAGGGGTAGATGGAGTTAGGTGTGAAAAAACCAAAACTCTTCCCTACCAACATTCCATAGAAAAAAGACAAATTACCTTAAAGACATTTCCATTATATCATTTTTCCCAACAAAAAGTAAAATATTATGTGCTTAAAGTACCTCAAACTTTTAGCCAATCTTGAAACAATGAATCTCAAACACAATCCTGAATGGACCTATTATCTAATTCTTTAATTTTCCACTCTCTTCTAATGCTAATTCTTATCCTAAATTTTGTTCTAATATTACCATCTGCAGCCAACACCATTTTTACCGACCATGACAACTTGGTATACAAACAATGTTCAAACCAGACTTATACAAATCTCACTCTTCCTCACTCCTCATTACTTTCCTCAAATTTTCTGCAATTTCTCATCCAATCCTCCTACTCTGAGTTCTATGAAACCAGCATTTACAATGATCATACGGGCCGCTTTCAGTTCGGTTCCAGTGCAGAAATGATATTAGCCAATCCGAGTGCAAAAATTGCATGAAAAACTTCCCAGAACTGTCAAAAAATCTGTGCGGCTCAAAGATACCAGCCCGAATCCAGCTTTCCGGTTGCTGCATCCACTATCAGGCTGATGGGGTCGAGACATCTCGAGTTCAACTCCTACACAAAAGTTGCAGCAAACACAAAGTGAAAAAACGAAGATTTGATGACGAAGCATTTGCAGCACTGGAAAGTGGGGTTTTGAGTGGCAGTGGATTTTACGAGACGACGTATGGATTTATCCATGTGATGGCGCAGTGTGAAGAATGCTTGGGCCTGTGACTCTGGGGACTGCGTGAGCAGCCCTGTGCAAATAGCTGAGGAAGATGTTGGATTGTTTTTCTACTAATGGACTAGCATTTACATTTTGAATATTGGGCCCATAATGGGATGGGCCATTTTTAATTAACACATATGAAGGCCCTTACTCTCATCGCAATTAATAAAGAATTGGCCCATTGAATTCTATTGAGAATTGAAAAAAAGGAAGAAAAAAAAAAAATCATAATTCAGGTGTATACTTTACCCAAATTCACAAGCGAGATGTATAGTTTAAAAATCCAGTTCTCATGTGTGTGTGTATATATATATTCTGTTGGAAAAAATTCATGGATCAGAGATTTACTTTCATGAAATCAAAAATCAAGTCCCAATATTTAAATTTGCAAAATTCAGGTTTTTCCATGAATTAATTAATTATATTTTACAATTAATCTATTAAATTAAATATTTAATTGTAATATAATATAATCCACCCCACCCCACCCCACACCACACCACACCACCTCCATCGCTCCGGCGACTACTCCGACGACCGTTTTCCGGCCACGCTTAATTCTAGCGACTATTTTCCGGTGACTGTTGGCCGCCGCATAATTCCGGTGACTACTCCGATTCCAAGGTCACAGATTAGTTTGAGGTCACAAATGAAAAAAAATTATAGCGTACAGATTTTTTATTAATCACAGGTTAAGAAAATTTGTTGGTCACAGATCATTTTATTGGTCACATATCAAAAATATTATATGTCACAGGTCACGTATTTTCAAATTTGTGGGTCATAGTTCAATAGCTAAGTCACAGACACCAAAAAAATTCGTCACTGTTCAATAGCTAGGTCACATACACCAAAAGAATTGTCCCCCCATCCCAATCCACCACCAATAATGGTCACAGATCGACCAACTAATTGGTCACATACTCAAATAGCCGTTCCCCTATCCCAATCCACCACCAATAATTGGTCACATACTCAAATAGCCGTTCCCCTATCCCAATCCACCACCAATAACTGGTCACAGATCAACAATAGCTAGGTCACATACACCAAAAAAACCGTCCCCCCATCCCAATCCACCACCAATAATGGTCACAGATCGACCAACTAATTGGTCACATACTCAAACAGTCGTCCCCCTATCCCAATCCACCACCAATAACTGGTCACAGATCGACCCATTAGTTGGTCACAGACACTCCCGTCAACTACGTCGCAACACCACTACAACCACCGGCAAAACAATAACAAAAACGACAACCACCACCACATATCCATACAAGTTTATCGCCACCACCCGAACACAAACTACCTGCCATTACACATACACACAGAGATCTGTGCGCCATAGCCCCTATATACACAGTGTACACCCACTGTACTGCCATTCTACAAAAAAAAAAAAAAAGAATTCAAAGGGACGGACACTGCACCCACCCTAAACGCTCAAAATGTTGTGTAAGGTGACACAACAGCGATGTCGCCGCTGCTGCGCGACACAGCAGTGTCGCGCTACTATGTCGCATAGCAGATCTGGGAGGGGAGAAGAAAGGGACAAGACAGGAGCGAGGGGGAGGAGACCTAGATCTGAGAAGGAGGGAGGAGGCGACCAGAGGCGATGGCAGGCGGTGGTGGCGAGGGTGAGAGGGAGGAGAAATGAAATAGATTAGGTTTGGATAGAATTTTATGTTTAAAATAAAGTTGATGGGGGTAGGTAGTAGATTGGGTATATAGATTAATTTAATTTAAAATATTATTATTAATATTAATTGTGAAATTAAAACCAAATTTTTGATTAAATAAAGTAAAAACCTGATTTTTTAAAATTCAAAACTAAACACCTGGTTTAGTGTAATTTCCCCATATTATGTTACAATCGCTTCCTAGAATCCAACATCATTTCCTTTTATAGCAGAACTCTTTCACTACACATTCTAAATTCCAAAAATTAAATTGAGGTCTGAAATTCATATTTTCACGGTACATAGCCTATTTCCACCGTCAGAGATGACAAACAGGTAACGATTTTCATTGATTTTGGTAACAAGTTGAACGATTTCACCCACACTCATGTTTCACGTCACAGATTTGAAAATCAATTTGGTGAAATATAATCCGAATTCGCACAAGAGAATACAATCCAGGCAATTAATTCGATTATTTTGTTTAGAGGTATCAATGTACATTCACATTTTTAGCAACTAAATCCAGGTCTAGTCACATAAGTGCCAATCATCTTTGTCTAAAAATTGAAGTCACGTGTTTCGTGAATTATATTTCCCCTGTTACATCATATCCGTATATGTGAGTAATATGCATACTCAAATATGTGCACAGTCAATTATTCGTGACGTGCTACTAGATGTCATTTACCACGCGTGATCATCATGTGGCCTGCTTTTATTGAAATTTGAACTGAAAATAAATATATGTGACCATGAATGAACAACTAAGAACTAGAAAATAACAAAATGTGACCAACTTGCGACCATGTATGAACTGTGACATGATAATAGCTCTATCTTACCATGCATAATTGAGATGTGACCTTAAAATGCGTCTATGTGACCATGACTGAACATATAAGAGATTTGCAAATAACGAGATGTGATCAACTATTGAAAAGTATAGTTAATGACTTTCATCATCACATTACATCCCATTGCATACTTACTACTATTAGCAGTGTGGTAAGTGAACTGGCATGACATTAATTTAGGTCATATGTGACTTGGTTGAGAATATGACCATAATGTCACATTACCAACTGTGAATGTTATATCTGCATATGTGACTACTCTGTCATAACTGCGTGTGATGAAATAGATAATGGTTGTAGATGAAATATAACCATAATGTCACATTATAAATTTTGTCATTAATGACTTGTTTGGAAATGTGACTTCATTTTAATTCATGAATGCCTCTATTGACAGTGTGAATTCTACTTCTTTAATCACTATGAAATTGATGGTATGAATTTGAATTTCCAGAAATGGTGTATTTTGCATAAATGTCTGTTACATGGAGCTCAATCGTCATTGGCATTGGTAGACCGTAGATGCAATTAAACCTTGTTGACAGGGTTATGATAGAGTTTAGTTTGGATCCGACGAGGGTAGCAGTGTCGTTGAAGTATGTACTGAATGATAATTTGCCGTCGTTCTCGATAAAAAATGACAGAAATGTGCAATCATACATTCTTGAAGGAAATGCACCGCGATCTTCCTAAATACCCAGTAATTGTTAAGTGACTGCTACAGAAGTAGAAAAACCTTCGAACACGGTTCCAATTAACCCTACTCCTAGTGGTGATCTTTGTACATTGCAGGATATGGTGGTAGACATATGCAGAGCAGCAATTGGAAAACTAGGTCACATGTGGGACAACAAAATCACAGTTGTGTCTACTGCAGATGCTAGAGAAGTCAAAGAAGGAAGGGTTTTCCAGGATAAAGATATTTTAAAATTAAGCCTATCCTTTTTTGCCATACAGAATATGTTTGAGTTTATGGTTGAACGGGTCTGATAAGAAAGAATATGTTGTGAGGTGTTCACAAAAAGGTTGTAGCTGGATTTGCAGATCGTCAAAACGGGGTAAGTATTTAAGATTCAAAAGGTGGGTAGTCTCACATGTGCATCAAATGCCGTGTTGGGATCACACAGGTAAGTATAAACTGCAGTTGTGTCTTCTAGCATGAAGTATAAATACACATCATCCAGTACCATGTACACACCGAATGACATATCCAGTGATATATTGTAGACTTATGGTGTTTATTTAAATTATTCGAAAGCATGGAGATCATGTGAGCATACCTTAAAGATGGTTAGGGGTGATCCAACCGATTCATTCGGTAAGATACCAAGCTTCTTCTACGTGCTCCAATAAAAGAATTCGGTATGGTCATAGAGTTAGAGGTTGATAGTCAAAGTAGATTCAAGTATTGTTTTATGGCACTTGGTGCATCAATACGTAAATGGAAGCATTGTCGGCCTGTAATCGTGGTCGACGGTACATACTTGAATGGTAACTACGGTGGTATCCTTTTCACAGCTTGTACACAGGATGCAAATAACATCATAATCATTCTATCTTTTGGAATTGAGGATAATGAGAACGACAAATCTTGAAGATGGTTTTTCGAGAACCTGAAAAAGGCATATGGTCATAGAGAAGGAATATGCTTTATGTCACATCGTCATACCAGTATAAAGAATGCAATAGAGCATGTTTATCCGACATATCATGGTATTTGCTCGTATCATTTGTTGCAAAATTTGAAGTCATACTACGAAAAATCAAGACAGAATATTACACATTCTTTCAACTCAGCTGTCCGCGCTTACACATTTGAAGAACTTGAATATAACATGAGACGTCTAGACACAATGAACGAGAAGATTCGTGGATACCTAGTATTGAAATGCATCCGAATACATTGTCACATACATTGAAATGGTCACGTGTCAATTATATGATATTAATTTATAGTATACATTTTGCAGGCTGATGTTGGATTTGAAAAGTGATCACAAATCCATATGTCGGCAAACAAATATTCTACAATGACATCAAACATTGTAGAATCAGTCAATGCGGTAACCAAGGCAGGGAAAAATTACCCAATTGTATCCTTGCTGGAGTCATTGTAATAGATTGTACAAAATTTATTCTGTAAACATAGAGACGATGCACATGGAACATTCACGATGTTGTCCGTCAAGTATGAGAACGCGATGAGGAGAATGAGTATAGAGTTAAGAAACTTGATGTTAGCTTATTTACTTTATTGCTGATATTTATGAATGTGACCTGTCTAATTGCATGTGAGCTGGATTGTGCAATGTGACAACATATATGTGTGCATGAATCTTGTATATTTGACATAGACAAAATGCATTTTGTCTTCGACATAAGTGCCTGTGACCTAAACCTAGCATATGTGGCAAAAAACACATGTCTGTGACCTTGAATGTATAATGTGATAAGATATGTATGTGTCTGCTGTTATATATATAACCTGAACCTAATTTATGTGACCTACAATTACATGCCTGTAACTTGACAACTGCCATTCTTGATTTTACTTTCTCGTAGGTATCTCCTTCCAACCAATCAGAGTTTTTTGTCAGTGATGAAAAGTCCACATTTGTTGTTGATATTGAACAATGTATGTGCACATGCAGGATGCTACAGGTTGATTTGTTACCATGCCCGCACGCCTTGTCCGTAATTGTAAATACAAAGAGGGATCCATATGCTTATTGTTTTTATTATTATACAAGAAATGAATATGTGAATGTGTATGAAGATTCTATATATCCCGTTGGAAATTCAGATGAATAGAAAGTGCCAGATGAAGTGTAATATGAAGTTGTCTTAGCTCCTAATCAGAAACGAAGTTCTGGAAGATCTATCGAGAAGAGGAAGAGATCAGCTAAAGAAGGGAAACCACTAGTGAAATGTGGTCGATGTGGTGGACATGATCACAACCGCATGAGATGCTCAAGTTTGATGTCATTACATTGAAAAGATAGGCAAAATACTGCTCCGTAATCGAAAAACAATAGAGGATACATATACAGTAAATGTTATATCACATTATTTTTTTTGAAACATTTATTTGTATAACAAACGTCGAAATCATCGTCAAATTCACATTTTAATTGTGCAAATGTGATTTGGTGTCTTAAAAGTGCGGTGTGATTTACACAATGAAATCTATGTGACCACATTGTTCCAAATGCTTATTATTTTTTGCTCTATGACATGGAGTTTAAAGCAAATATATGTGACTTGCTTCTTACAAACTCATACTCATCAGTGACATGATTTCCTATCCGTATGTCTTCTGCATTGAGTTCGACATATAACAGTGACCTGTGCTCCAAATCAAGTATATGTGACCTGCTTGTTATAAACTCACCGTATCTGTTACCTGAGTTCCTGTTGTGTCAATGAAAGTATATGTGACCTACTTTTAGAAGTTCTAAATATGCTCGTGACCTGTGACTTGCTTTTCACATTATGGTGTCAAGAGTGCATATATGACCTTCTTTTCACATTCAAATCGTGATCTGTGACTTGTTTCTCACATTCATGTATGTACTATGCATGAAACGGGTATTAACATATATGTAACAAATGACGACACATTACGAATTGAAACATGTGGCAGTATTCCATAGAGTAACGTCAATATATTAGAAAATATGAAAAGGTACAATCTGCAGGTCATAAACTTCATTTAAAAATATAATTCCAATACTCATTCTATAACTATCCCCTTCTCTTTTGTAGCCTGCTTTGCCTTCTTCACATAACTCTCTCTGTATTTGTATAGGAGCGAGGCAATATCCAGTCTACACTTGCTAGCATCAAATTTATGCGGTAAAGAACATCTGCCGTCACGGAGGATATATAAGGCATACAAAATAACGAATATCCCGCAATTATGACTACAAAATAATACAAAACATTATGTTATTGGTGTGTTTATTTTACAATTTATACATGTATTATTTGTCACATATTTACCCATTTGTCTACTGAGGTAGGGTACTATCGACAATCACCTTCAATTCCATGCATTCGGATTTAATGTAATCAAGGTTTTTTTTTGAAATTCCCACTGCATTTATTAATTGAGACAATATTTTCACATATGGCTCAATACCTTGTAGGACCTTCCAGTCGCGATAACTTTTACCAGCCGGATTGAATACCATAAACGTATGGCTTCTGAATATTAGCAGACCGAGCATCCAGTGAGCTTTGTTGGTTGGCAGGATTGGAATGAACACATAATCAATATCGACCCAAGGTGTGCTTAGAGGTATGCTGTTACCTATTACGACATCAATCAGGTTGCACTCCGACATCAGAACATTAGGATCCTTCAGAAAAGTAAGGTACAACTCTTTTATCTTATTCTGGAACCAAGTGTTTGTCATTGTAGCTCTAAACATTACTTTCTTCCCAAATTTTGCCAGTTGGCGAATGTAATAGAAGCATGCATCCATGTACTATTTCAATAGAAAATGGAAATATTAGATATGACATGAAATAGTTAGAATGAAGATCGCGCTATGACTTAATTCGAGTTTGATATGTGACATGTTGGCATAAAAGTTCATATTGTCTATGACCAGTGTGTGACTATAGATTGAATGATTTGTATACATGCGGTGGTAGCTGTGTTATAAGATTTTGTGATTCATTAATATTGAAATGTGACTGAAAATAATTCATAAGTACAACCATACCGCACTGCTCAAAGACGTATCCTCGTTTATAAGATGGTGGAACAATGTCTTGTGACCGACTGTGAACGAACCGATAATGAATACATGTTTGATTACGTCGTCTTACTCGTTAAACTTTTTCCTGAAGCCAAACATTGAACATTAAGTTCCTTTGATACTATGGGTTGTTGAGTAACATTCAAACTTAGCTACAAACTACACATACCTGCTTTTTGGCTTGTACCTTCTCTGGAACCAGCCCAAGAATGGCGATCTATTAGCTTCTTCGACATTGTCTTTGTAAGTTTCAAAAACGAATACATTGTCATCGTGCTTGAATAAATTTTTTTCTCCTACAACAAAAGGAGATCGCAATATCCTCGCAGGCCTCGAAACCTGCTTAACTGGTAATGAAGAAGCTAGTTCGGAAGTAGGTGATACATGTATATTGTTGTACAAGTCACACATTAGTCCGTGTAGAGTCACTAAGTTGAACATCCAGCATATTAAATGTAAGGGACGTGTTTTTAAGCATATGTGTGATATGTGACATCTAAAGGCTTATTGTTCATGACCTATATGTGTTGTATGTCCAGTATAGTACAAAAAATGTCAATACCTTTGTGATAACATTTTTCGTTGTTGTCACCACATCAGAAATGACAACATCTACTTGATTCTGAGTGTCTTCAGAATGTAAAACATCAGGTTGTGAATATCCAATTCCCAAATCAAATGAAGGTGGTTGAAGACTATAGAGAAGGCCAATATCATCGCTCGGGTACATCTTCTCCTTCCCTTTCCTATCAACCATTGGTTCCACATTTTCCACCTGTATTTTAAATTACAGAAAGTGTGACTTGTTAAATGTAACCATTTTCATTGAAAGAAAGTACGAACATTTCATGTACCTATCTCATCGGTCTTATCGGATCCTCCAATAGCCTGAGTTCCTTTGTCTCTTGTTCCATCAGCATGACAACTTATCTTTTCATTAAATTGCCTTATAATCTCATCCATTGAACTCGAAATCATTTCCATCACAAATCCAAACAGAAATTGCACGTTTGTCTAAATCTCCATCAAGTCACTTCTTATTTGTCCTTGCACTTGGATGACGTTATCCATTTTTTTGTTTGCTCAACGTTGAGATTTGACATCTGTGACTTGATGGCATCAATCTCTAATGTCAATACTTTATTACTTAACTTGAGATCATAGATTTGTTGAGTCAATTCCTCAAAAACTTGAAAACATAGAATAACATACCATGAAATGTGAACTTCAAATATGTATCTATGACCCCTACATGAACGATATGTGACCTGTAATAGTGAACTGTGAGCGGGAAATAAATATATGTGACTACAAATGACTGACCTATGACCTGAAAATAATGAAATGTGGCCAAATATCTGACTTACATCACCACGCTGTGTCCCTTCAGATTGTGGTTCATATGGGGAACAAGGGAAAACTGACGTGCCTTCATCAGTATGAGATTTTCCAGAGGGAGGTGACTTCGACATCTTGGTGGAGGATCTACAAAATTATCATCATCATCTGTGACTCGATCCTATCTAATTAGCAGTATCACTGACTTTCCACTAGTCCCAGCACGGTCAGCTGACTTCTTTATGTTCATCTTATTACTGCTAGATCCACGAGAAAACTGCTGTTGATTTGACTTGTTGTAGTGGACACTATCCATGTATGACATAGCTATTTCAATTTCTTATGGTTCGAGGTCAAAATCTTATTAGTAGAATAAAATATCAACAATTCACTATATTGCAGTTAAAAACTGACTGAACATTTACTTAAGGTTGGTGAAGCAGTCAATTCCCTCCAACTTGGTAGCAGATGGTTGCTCCTGTGTGGTCCAGCTTTTTATTTGGGGATATATCCTCGATATCTGTGTCACAACAATTCCATCTAAACTAGGAAATGTCTCATAGATCTATACTTGAAAGGCCACAACATACCTCGTAGCCTATAGTATGATGTCCTCCTACTCAATCCATCGCTCAATGAACTCAAAGTAATATCAAAAAATAACTTTTCCCATGGGAACCGGTTCAATGCGGAGAAGTCCTAAACGAGAACAAACAAATAGTGGTCAACCACCTTCTTGTAATCTCTAGGGAAGATATAAGCGGTAATAAAATACAAAATTTCCATCATAGCAATATCATTATCTGGAAGAGCTTCAACAAGATCCAAATCCGGCATTTGGCACACTGATAAAAATGTGGACTTCATATCTTCATGTGTTATACCATCTACTTGAGCAAACTACTTTGTCTTCATCTGTGACGGTCTATCCTCAAACACCTGTGTGTCACTATCTCCAGAACATATCAATCTTGTGACTAGATATAACTTGGATATAGAAAATATGACATATCGACCTGCCACGTAAAACCACATTTCTTCCGTATTAGATTGATAAATTTGCCTCAAGAGGAAGTAGAAAATCAACTGTTGTATCACAATTTCATGGCACTCTAGGGAATGGGCAAAGTAGGTTCCCATTATTATACATTTTTGTCTTTGGCTTAAGTTCGTTTGAATAGTGGTAAGAATATAAAATGACATAATATTAATTATTGGTGTATATTCAAACGAATAAGGTATAGACTTCAGAAATATTGATCACATAAAGAAGCATGAGGTCACAGACTTGGGAAACTTTGGACAGATGATGATTCATAAGGTCACAAACACCAGACATCTTGGACACATGATAAATCTTAAGTCACAGACTTCAAAAATCCTGGTCACATAAATACTCATGAGGTCACATACTTCAATAAAATTGGTCACAACTATAAATCTGGCTTTCCATCTTTCTATTTTCCTCATCACTTCTCTGACCAATTCTTGAAACCTTGTTCGATTCTATCAAAAACTGATTACGCCCAAAGAATAACGCGGTAGTTGTAGTACAACTTTAGAGTGTCGTATCGACAGGGAGATGGAAAATGCTTAAGGGTTCTCAAAAGGGATGAGTTATCGTCTTTAATGTGTAGTAAAATTCAATGTTGAGAGGTGAAATTAAAATCAATAATTTGAGGCAGCGAAACGTCGGAATTCTCTCAATTGGATTGGATCATTCACATCAGTTATTTCATTTTTATAACTCAATTAGAGGTTTTCATCCCGGCACTCTAATCGGAAGATATATCGTAAAAATCAATTTAATTTACAAATGTAATCCTAGAGTCTAAACTTATGACATATTCGCACAATTTTATTGGAATAAGATCAAAGATCGACCATATACATCAAGCATATAGCATTAATTAATCCGCCAATAAAGTAATATTAAGATTAAAATTCAACAATTAGTTCAATCTTACGATAGAAGAAGCATGACTGGATCTATAAAGGATTTGATAAAAGTTAAACTAATCTCAACAATAAGTAATTGAAATTGAAACTCAATAAATAATTTGATTAAATAATGGAAAAAGCATGACTGAATCCATGAAAAATCTAGTAATTATTAAACCGATTTCAATATAAATTCATGAGAAGAAAAGTCTAAGTCCTAAGAATATTCAGCAAGAAAAGATCAATTAAATGAAATAATAGATGTGAAATCACCATATCCAATTGAGTTCCTCCATTCCTTCACCAATATTGTTAGTTCTTCATGAGTTTCTTTAGCTAAAATCAATGGAAGAATGATGAATAATCAAGAATAATGGTTAGGAGGCATTCTGGGACGTTTTAGGGTTGAGAAATCGTGGAAAATTAGGTTTCCATACGTGTTTTAATCAAATAAGGAAACTGGAAAATTTCACGACCAGAATGGCCTATGCGACCGCATAGTATAATCCCTTGCGGTCGCATAGAAGGCTGGAATTGGTTGCTAGAAATCTCTGAAAGGTCCAATGCGACCGCATGAAAATAACTCTATGTGACCGCATAGGTTTAGTATTTACCCACCCGACAGTCTTCAGTATTCTGATCATAACGTTCTCTTCTGATATCCGATTGAGGTGATTCAAGATGTGATGGAAAGCTAACTCATAGGGATACAACTTTGATTCAGACATTGTCTTCAAATTAGGTAGTCTAATATGTGAAAAACTGGTCTCAATATGATGCTAAAAATTGGTACAAAACTTTTCAGCTTGAAAGTTGATATGTTATAGTGTTTTGGCTATCTTTCATCCCTTTGGCTCCTTTTTTCATCCAATTGACCTCTAGAACTCTCGAATCTTCATCACAAGGTTGGAAACAAGTTTATAAAATTTGCACTTTAGTCCCTGAGCTTTCACTTTCCTCCATTTTGGTCTTCTTTCACTTGTTTCTCCTTATTTCCACCCTATTCATCCATTTGCAACCTAAACCAAAATATAAGTGTACTTAGATCATTTAGGTGCCAATAAATCATGAAAATGCAATTATTAGTGGATGAAAAACGTGATAATTGCACTATTATCACACATTCCAACTTGCTTGTTGCTAGTCCCTAGGAATTTAATGCAAAATATGATGATCAAACGCTAGTCAATATTACAAGTTAAATTATCAAGTTCTAGTTTATCCACAGTTCATGCTCTTTTGAAACTCAACACCACAAAGAAATTAATAGTGTCATGATTACCAGGATGTCAAGAACACATGCCAAATGTGTGAATGTATGTCAAGCCATAGCCATCTTACCGTTAACCCTAACACATGCAACATCAAGTATATCTCAAGCTGAAGGTTTAACTCCATAACTCACGGGTATCAAAGTGTTTAGTGTGTGGTTTCTCTCTATGGAGTTAAGAAAGATGAATGCTCAAATTTGGAGGCTTACACAATTGTGCACAAGCAACAAGAAAATATTGATTCTGTGATAGGCATACTACCAAATGAGAATTCATCAACTTCTTACCATAGCCTACTTGGGATCAAAACGGTCAATACAAAGGGTTGTAATAAAGTTCAGGTTGGATTGTATGAGAAGAACATATATACAAATTTAAATACTTCCAAGCACATAGTTATGTATCTTATCAAACATCTCACAACTTTCAATAAATACATTTTTTGGCATTTCAAACCCCAAAATCATTCACTTTTCTTTTCTTTTCTTTTTCGATTTTTTTTCTTGTATTTTTTTGGCCTCCTTACTTGAGCACATATCAACTTTTGTCAATTTTCTTGCTTCAATTCTTCACAAATAAACAGTCAATACCCACTACACACTTGGAAGTAAAAAGATGGATAGATATGCGCAAAAGTTGTACTCCAATGTAGAGAAGTATGAATAACATAGGTGCATGAAGAAAATGATAAATATGTGTATGGCTCAAAGTGGGTACTAAGAGTATTGAAAAGAAAGGTTGAAAGCTCAAATGTCAGTCCTAAATTGACCTTTATCATTTCCCAAATAATCAATAATCTTACCACAAACCAATGTAATGTTATTCTTAAAGAAGTTTCCAATTCACAAGATCAATAAACGCTTATTGCCATATTTTAGTATATTGTGGCTCTCAATTCTCACCAAGTATCTCACAAGGAAAAACTTCAACAAGAGATTATCTAGCTACATGTGTTAAACTATCATCTTACCACAAGGCTTGTGTGTACGAAAAGTTTAACAAGTGTCATGACATCTAGATTTTCACAAAACATTTAATTCCTAGAGGTATGTGTTGTCATTCAAAAGCATAAACATATAGCAAATTAGAGACTTAAACCATAAAAATTTCTAAAAATTCACATGCAATTCACAACAAAATTCAACAGATCCTTCCCCAACGAAAATCTTGCATTGTCCTCAATGCATAAACATGAAAGTCAAATGAACAAATATCACAAAAATGACGCATTGAATCAACATAAATTTGAATGATAGGATGCCTGAAGGTACTCAATGGATTGATAATGTAAAGAAAATAACATAACATAACTATAATATAAATGCAAAAGTAAACAGCGAAAGAAATGAACGAACTCCCATTGGATTGCCTCCCAAGTAGCGTCTTTGTTTATTGTCGTTGGCTCGACCCAATGTTTCCTCATTTAGCTCGCATCCAGTAAGCGTGGTTTCAATTTTCTTTGCAGTGCACTAAGCTCCTTGGACATAATCACTGGTAATGTTCATCCATCTCCATCAAATATATGTGTGAGGTGACTAGAGGAAAGCTAAAAGTCAGGAATGGGGGCTTGCAACACAAAGGGTAAAGTCCACTAATTAGAAACTGGTAATGTAAAATAAAAACTATTACCTAACTCTTGATCCTCCATCTCAAGATGTTTATTGATGGCGATGTCCAATCCATTCGGTTCTAAAATTTCATGTGTTGGTCCAAGAAATATATTATCAGCTACCTCCTGAGTGAGTGCATCAATCATGTGGGTTTGATGACACTCATCATCATCTTCTAACTGCTTAATGATATGAAAAATGTTAACTTCTAGAGTCATATTTCCAAATGATAGTTTCATAAGACCATTCCTACAATTAATCAAAGCATTAGCAGTAGCAAGGAAAGGTCTACCAAGAATAATAGGAATTTTAGAATCAACAGTAACATCAACTTTTACATCCAAAACCAAGAAATCAACGGGGTAGTAAAATTTATCAATTTGAACCAAGACATCCTCAACTACTCCCATAGGTCTAATAGTGGACCTATTAGCTAATTGCAGAGCTACAGATGTAGGCTTCATCTCACCCAAACCTAACAATAAGTAAATAAGATATGAGATTGACACTAGCCCCTAAATCAAGAATGGCTTGTCCAAATTCATGATTCCTGATGACACAAGACACAGTAGGACAACTAGAGTCCTTATACTTTGGCGGGATCCTTTGCGCAATCACAGCGCTCACTTGCTCAGTCAAGAAAGCGGTTTTCTTGACATCGTGCTTCCTTTTAACAGTACACAAGTCCTTAAGGACTTTAGCATAGGTAAGAACCTGAGAAATCGCATGCAAGAGAGGCAAATTGATTTTTACTTGATTTAAATGTTCTAAGATCTCACTATGTTGACCCGCAGATTTTGAGGTAGACTTAAGAGCTTGTGGGAAATGTACTCTCACTGAATTTTTCACTACCTCCTCATTAGGGCTACTCTCTTCAGGCCCACTAGACTCTTTTTCAATTTCCCTAGGTTTGTGGACTGGTTCTATGACTTTCTCTGATCTAGTGGTTATGACATTCACTTTCCTAAGATTATTTTCATTTGAACTCGAGGTTTGTGCCATGTGTTGTCCTTTAGGATTTGATTGAACTTGGGCTGGAAATTTCCCATGTTCTACTACGGGCATTGGTTAATTTGGACATATGATTTTTGATTTCCTTATTTTCCTCAACAATTTGGGTAATCATAGTCTCAAATTTTTGATTAGTTTTACTTTGTGCCTCGATGAATGCATGTAGGGTGTCTTCTAAGGACTTCCTAGAAGTTGTGGGCTGGTATGAAAGTGTATTGAAAGCTCTAGGTGGTTGATTAGGTTGCTAGTTATCAGATTTCCAGCTAAATTTTGGATGATTCCGCCATCCCTGATTGTAGGTATCAGAAAATGGAGCATAAGGTTTGTTATACGTGCCTAAAGCATTGCAATGTTCCTCATAAACCCCCCCATCTCAGCTAGAGCAAAACACTCTTGTACTGGATGATCAAGTCCACCACACACACTATATGGTCCAGAAGACTCAACACGAGCAACAGTAGATGTAGGCTTTGAACTACTAGTGCGTAGGTTCTCCATTTCTCTAGTTACGACTTCTACCTTAGCTCTAAGATTGTCTTCTACCCTAAGATAGTAAATGCATGTACTAGAAGGATTTCCTACGGCTCGTGACCTATTGGTGCTATCAGTGGCACTAGGGCCAGTCCAGGTGTAAGCTTTCTCAGCTAAGTCATCTAAATATCCTATAGCCTCATCTGGATATTTTTGTAGGAAATCACAATTATACATCATTTCAACAAACTGACGCTCTCTAAATATTAACCCTTCATAGAAATAGCTCACGATGCGCCAACTCTCATAACCATGATGCGGACAAAGAGCTTGGAGTTCTTTATACCTTTCCCATGCTTGGTATAAGGTTTCACTCTCCTTTTGGATAAAAGAAGAGATCTGCTTTTTCTAAGCAGTAGTTTTGTGGTGGGGAAAGTATTTTCCAAAGAAAGCTTGGGTCATTTCAGTCCAAGTTCCAATCGAACGTGGTGTCAATGAATACAACCAGCTCTTTGCCCTTTCCTTAAGAGAAAATGGGAAGAATTTAAGCCTAATTGTATCCATTATACCATGTTGATTATGGAAGGTTGCTACTACTTCCTCGAATTCCCTAACATGCACATATGGGTTCTCATTCTCATGTCCATGGAAATTGGGAATAAGTTGAATCATTTCATGTTTAAAATGGCATATTGGGTAGAAATATAATACATGAAGGTGTAGATGTGTGCATGGGGTGTATGTAATCATGTAAAGTTCTATACGGTGCATCATGCTCACTATCAGACATTGTGTTATGTGATGTGGTGTTCGTGATAACAGATGCAAAATCAAAAACAAGGTTAAAGAGATGCACAAACTCTATGAGAGGTGTTTCCACAAATCTCCCGTGCTCGTCTCGATACCTGCTCATAAAACACAATTAAAAAAATGAAAATATGTGAAAAACAAGAAATAACAATGAATAAAATAAACTAACTAAAAAATGAAATTGAAAAAGGAAATAAAGTCACCCTTTTGCTAGAGGATCCTTCAATTTCTTATACTGTCTCCCCGGCAACGGCGCCAAATTTTGATTACGCCCAAAGAATAACACGGTAGTTGTAGTGCAGCTTTGGGGTGTCATATCGACAGGGAGATGGAAAATGGTTAAGAGTTCTCACAAGGGATGAGTTATCGTCTTTAATATGTAGTAAAATTCAATGTTGAGATGTGAAATTAAAATCAATAATTTGAGGCAGCGAAGTGTTGGAATTCCCTCAATTGGATTGGATCATTCACATCAATTATTTCATTTTTATAACACAATTAGAGACTTTCATCCCGGCACTCTAATTGGAAGATATATCGTGAAAACCAATTTAATTTATAAATGTAATCCTAGAGTCTAGACTTATGACATATTCGCACAATTTTATTGGAACAAGATCAAAGATTGACCATATACATCAAGCATATAGCAGTAATTAATCCGCCAATAAAGTAATATTAAGATTAAAATTCAACAATTAGTTCAATCTTACGATAGAAGAAGCATGACTGGATCTATAAAGGATTTGATAAAAGTTAAACTAATCTCAACAATAAGTAATTGAAATTGAAACTCAATAAATAATTTGATTAAATAATGGAAAAAGCATGACTGAATCCATGAAAAATCTAGTAATTATTAAACCGATTTCAATATAAATTCATGAGAAGAAAAGTCTAAGTCCTAAGAATATTCAGCAAGAAAAGATCAATTAAATGAAATAATAGATGTGAAATCACCATATCCAATTGAGTTCCTCCATTCCTTCACCAATATTGTTAGTTCTTCATGAGTTTCTTTAGCTAAAATCAATGGAAGAATGATGAATAATCAAGAATAATGGTTAGGAGGCGTTCTGGGGTGTTTTATGAAAGCCCAAGATTGGTTAACCAAGAGGGGGGTGAATTGGTTTTTAAACTTTTTCGATAGTAATATAAGATTTAAAAACTAATGTTCACACAAATAATAATAAACCAATATAAATGCAAATAGATACGTAGGTAAGGGAAATAAGTTTGCACAAGAGGATAACGTTAAGTAAAAGAGTTAGAGAATGCAAGCGATATGATATGGAGGTTCGATCCAACACAATGATCTACGTCCCCCGTTATCGAGCTCTCCGTCAAGGCCTTTTTCACTATGTTGATTGACTTGTGCTGCAATCTAACCTTTTACAACGCTTCCGGTGACTTACAACCAAGGAGCACCGATCCTTTTACAATATTGAGCTTTTCGGGACCTCAACACGACCCACAATTCACAAATGAATATTACAAGTGATAAACTTCTCTTCTTAACTAATGATGAGTATAAGGTTGAGTGTAAGAGGAGAAGTAGGCAAACACTTTAATGGATAGCAATGAACGAAGCTCAATTGTTTTGTGTATAAATCTTTGATGTGAGAATGATCTTCAAGAATTAGTTTTTGATCAAAGATTTATCAAGAACAAGTATGTAAGATCAAATTTAGACTCAAGTAGTATGCAATTTTATGCTCAAAGGATTGATTATAAAATGGTAGATGAGTTGGTATTTATAATAGTTGCAAAACGTCAAAGTCTCTATCCAACCAGACGTCCAGTTCAGAATCGGATGACCAACTTTTCGTTAGAGTCACTTTTGTCAGAACGGTCAAAAAAGTTATCGTTGCTGATGAACCGGACGTCCGGTTCACCATCTGGACGTCCGGATGACAAATTTCCTTTTTCCTTTTATTTAGGTTTGCAAATAATGTTTTTCCCGATTTTTCAATTGATGGTTTATAAGAGATATGTTTGGAAAAACTTTTCAATTTAAGCGTAATTTTGTGCAAACGTTTTTATCACGTAACTTGTGTCAAGTGTGTGAAAAACCATTTCTTGAGCTCGAAGTATCATTGCTAAGAATTAAAAATGCTTTACCTTTACAATCAAGTTATAAGAGGCCTAGATACAATATCTTGATGAATTTGATGCGAGTGCTTGTTTTGAGATGTAAAGATTTTCCCCCATAAGAGCTTGATCAATCTTTGTTTGAGCTTCCTTGATAACTTCTCATTCAATTTGTTTAGACTCAATTTGCCAACATGTCAATTTAAAGATAATGTTAGAGATAAACATTAGTTGTTTGTTATAATCAAAACATATGGTATGACCATAGGTCAACAATTTCCCCCTTTTTGATTATGACAAACAATAAATGATTTGTGATGGAAAAGGTATATCGTATATATCAACAATTGCAATTTTGTTCCCCCTATGTTTTATAGACCAAGAGTTCCCATATTAAATATGTATTCAAATCGTTTCTTATATGTTTTCCCCCTTTTGGTATAAACAAAAAGATAGATATATCATAGAAAATCATAAGCAAAAACATAATCATATTTAAAACCGAAATTCTTAACATAAAGAAAGTAGAGCAGAGAGTTCAATGTAAAAACATAAAAGATAGAAGCAAGCTAAATCCGAAAGGACCCAAAACTAAGATTCTGGAGGAGGAGGAGGAGGAGGAAACTGGGCGTAAAAGTGAGCATAAAAAGCGTTCTGCTGAGCTTGCATGGTTTCCTGTTGAGTAAGTACTCGTTGAAGCATTTCGCTGAGACCATCAACCGTGGAGGCAAGAGAATCAATGCGACCGTTTAACAGTGATCTTCGGTAAATGTGAAACCACCGGATGAGGAATGGGTACTTGGAGCATGTTGTGGATCTGGTGGTATATCAGTATCATCTTCTTCATCTTCATCACCGTCAAAGGAAAGAGTAGATGGACCCGAAGTGGGGTCAAACCCTTTTGTGTGTGCCACCCATTGACCGTGTTCTTTTTACTATTTTCATGCGTTTAAGTGTTTGAATGTTGATGGTGTCGGTGGGTTTTGGTGATATGAATGCCTCATCATCTAATGCAATGTCAAAATATTTGAAAATTTTGGTAAGAATGCCATATGGTAAGGCCTTGATGGCTCGGGAGGAGTGAATAAGTTTCATAAGACCTATTACGATGGTTGGAAAGTCGAGTTTTCTACCGACGAGAAAGGAATCGAGAAGAAAGAGATCAAAAGCACTTACTTCATCTCGATGGCCTTTTCGAGGAACAATGACATTAGCGACAATGTTGTGTAAACCTTTACAAGGAAGAGATAGTTGATGTGCGCTAACTTTGGTGATATTTTCAAAAAATTTCCCCGTGACACGACGACAAGCATCGGTAGGAGCGTAACCATCAAGTTTTGGATGAGTTTTGTGTGAAAATATTTGAGTACTACATTCTTCAAGTTCTAAGATATCACGAATGAGTGAATGGTTGATGATAATGCGTTTATTTTTGATAAAACATGAGATTTCATTTGAGGGTGAAATTGACATGTCATGATAGAAAATTTGCATAAGGCGGATATATGCATTTTCCTCTAATGTAGCGATGGAAATCCAACCCATATTTTCAAAGGTTTCTTCAATGTGAAAAGAGGGTGCATCAAAAGTAAAATCGGCAAAATTTACATTCTTACCAAGTAGAATGGGTGATTTGGCAAAAGGGTTGACCGGCACCTCGGGTTTGAAATCCATGTCCTTGTCGGAAGAAGGTGGAGGAGAGTGCCGTACCGTGCTTTTGAGACGTTTTCCCTTCTTGTAGTAGCCATGAGATGATTTGTTGTTTTAGGGTTTTAAATAATTTTTGGGAAAAATTGGAGATTTGGATATGGAAAATGAAGTTTTTTTGTGAGAAATTGAAATGTAGAAGTGATGGGTTTTGTAAAATTTAAGAGTAAATGAAGATTTAAGGTGTGAGGTAACTCTATGGAGAAGAGATGTAGGGAGAGAATTTGGGGAAGAAGGTGAAAATATGAAAGAGGAAGTGAAGAGGAGGAGATTTAAATTGCGAATCTCAGATCTGCGCATCCGGATGTCCGGATGTCTGAACCGGACGTCCGGTTCAGCAGATTGAAGCAACCTGGGACTGTCCGGTTCTGAACCGGTCGTCCGGTTCTCTGTCCGATCTAGCTGAAGATGAATAAGAAGCCTATAATAGTCCCATGAATTTAACCATATATTTCATTTTCATTGAGTAGACCTAAACCTCTTCTAATAAAGGAAAAGCGATCGGGTGCCAGAGGTTTGGTGAAAATATCAGCTAATTGGTGTTCGCTATCAACGAATTCAAGTAAAATATCACGGTTTTGAATATGGTCTCTTAGAAAATGATGTCGAATTTCAATGTTTCGTTCGAGAGTGTAAGACGGGATTTTTTGATAGATTAATAGCACTTGTATTGTCACACATGACAGGAATACGATCATAGGATAAATGATAGTCGCTAAGAGTTTGTTTCATCCAGAGCACTTGAGCACAACAACTAGCGGCGGAAATGTATTCGGTCTCGGCCATGTATAAGGCCACAGAGTTTTGTTTCTTACTGAACCATGATACTAAGGCAAAACCGAGGAAATGACAAATACCACTAGTGCTTTTCCTATCAACTTGACAACTGGCCCAATCGACATCTGAGTAACTAAGTAGATCAAGGTGAGTCCGTTTTGGATACCAAAGTCCTAAGTATTGAGTCCCACTAAGGTATCTAAAAATTCTTTTAACGGCTTTGAGGTGGGATTCCTTAGGATTAGATTGAAAACGAGCACATAAACATACACTAAACATAATATCGGGTCTACTTGCAGTTAAATAAAGAAGTGATCCGATCATACCTCGATATTTAGTGATGTCGATGGAAGTGCCTCGTTCATCCTTGTCAAACTTTATGGAAGTGCTCATTGGAGTATTCATTGGTTTTAGATCTTTTAATTCGAACTTCTTTAGCATATCTAAGATGTACTTGCTTTGATTTATGAATATTCCATTACATGTTTGTTTGATTTGAAGTCCGAGAAAGAATTCAAGTTCATCCATGCTCATGTTTTTAGAAAATTCTTCACAAAGTTGAATATTTATTGCACCAAAGATAATGTCATCAACATAAATTTGAACAATAAGCATGTTTTGTTTTTGAGTTTTGATAAAGAGAGTAGTATCGACTTTTCCAATAGAGAAACCATTTGAAAGTAAGAATTTTCTCTACCGTTCATACCAAACTCTAGGAGTTTGTTTGAGGCCGTAGAGAGCTTTTCTAAGTTTAAATACATGGTTTGGAAAATTATGATTTCCAAAGCCGGGTGGTTGTTCAACATAAACTTCTTCTTGAATAAATCCATTTAAAAATGCACTTTTAACATCCATTTGATAAAGAGTGAAATCTTTGTGACATGCAAAAGCAAGAAACATGTGAATGGATTCTAATCGAGCTACTGGTGCAAATGTTTCCTCATAATCAATTCATTCTTCTTGATTGTAACCTTGGGCCACTAATCTAGCCTTGTTACGTACGATGATTCCATTTTCATCCTTTTTATTTCGAAAAACCCGATTTTAGTGCCGATAACGGTTTGATTTGTTGGTCTAGCAACCAAGTCCCATACATGGTTTCTTTCAAATTGATTTAGTTCGTCTTGCATTGCTAGAGTCCAAAACTCATCAAATTCCGCTTCTTTGAAATTTTTAGGTTCGATTTGTGAAATGAATGCACAACTACCGAGATGATTTCTAAGAGAGGTTCTAGTAGTGATACCTTTTGATGGATCTCCGATGATTAACTCTTTTGGGTGAGATGAGACAAACTTCCATTCTTTTGGCAATGTAGATTCTTCTTGAGCTTTGTTTGGAATTTCTTCTCGTCCTTGATCGTTGGATCCCTTAGATTGCTCCTCATTTGGTACTTCTTTAATATTCATTTGTTCGAGAGGAGTTTCCAAACCTACATCATCTTCGATACCTTTCTCTTGATCAAGTAGATTAGTTTCATCAAAGGTAACATGCATTGATTCTTCAACAACTAGAGTTCTTTTGTTAAAAACTCTATATGCTTTACTAGTTGATGAATAACCAAGAAAAATTCCAACATCGGATTTCGAATAAAACTTTCCCAAGTTGTCTTTTGTGTTTAAGATGAAACATTTGCAACCGAATACTTTGAAATAACCGACGTTGGGAATTCTATTTTTCCAAAGCTCATATGGAGTTTTGGTTTTCTTGTGACTAACCAAGACTCTATTTATAATATAACATGCGGTATTAACGGTTTCGGCCCAAAAATATTTTGGTAAATTATTTTCATTTAGCATGGTACGAGCCATTTCTTGTAATGTACGATTCTTTCTTTCTACTACACCATTTTGTTGAGGAGTTATAGGAGCCGAAAAATTATGTTCATATCCATTATAATTACAAAAATCATCAAATGCAAGATTGTCAAATTCTCCACCATGATCACTTCTAATAGTAGTGATAGTGTGGTCTTTTTCATTTTCTACTTACTTACAAAAGTGTTTGAAAGCTTTTAATGCTTCATCTTTTGCACTTAAAAATATTACCAATGTGAATCTAGAAAAATCATCAACGATAACAAAGGCATAATCTTTACCACCTAAACTAGTCGTTCTTGATGGTCCAAAGAGGTCCATGTGGAGAAGTTGCAATGGTTTTGTAGTAGATGAAAATACTTTATATTTAAAAGAGCTCTTGACTTGTTTTCCAAATTGACATGCATCACATATTTTGTCATTTTCAAATTTCAAACTTGGCAATCCTTTTACAAAATTATTTTTAGAAATTTTTGAAATAAGTTCCATATTTACATGACCAAGTCTTTTATGCCAAGTAAGCAATGTTCATAATTATCATGCTCGATATTTATGATATAAACATCCTTGTTTCGGCTCCCTATGAAAATCACCTATTTTAATGTAGCATCCTTAATTAGGCATTTAGAGGAATCGAATTTTATATTATAACCTCTATCACATAATTGACTAATACTTAGCAAATTATGTTTGAGATTATCGACTAATAAAACATTTTCAATAGAGGGGGATGAGCGATTACCAATGTTTCCAATGCCAATTATCTTTCCCTTTGCATTGTCTCCAAACGTTACATGACTTCCATCCTTAGCCTTGAAATTTGAGAGTTGTGATCGATCTCCGGTCATGTGTTTTGAACATCAACTATCCAAAAACCATTTGCTTTTTATTTTACTTGGTACCTACAAAAACAATTTAATTTTTGACTTTTAGTACCCACACAAACTTGGGTCCTTGAAAGTTAGTACTTGAGGTTTCCTTGATCCACTTACTTTTGTTTTCAAAATATAATTTCTTTTTAGTTAAGCAATTAAAAGAAATGTGCCCAATTTTGTTGCAAAAAGTGCAAGTGGTATTTGATGCTTTAATAAACATATTTTTAAGAGATTTTTGTTTTAAAGATGGTTTGAATCCTATTCCCCCTTTATCAAAGATACATTTTTGATTTCCAAGTATCAAGTCAAAGTTTTTCTTTTTTTCGGTGAATTTATGCACTATTTTTGTCAAATCTTCAACCTTCTCTTTTAGAGAAATATTTTCTTTTGCCAAAAGCTCATAATCAAGATGTTCCTTTATTTTATCTAAGGATTTCTTTAGTACATCCTTTAATAGAATATTTTTCTTTTTGAGAATATAATGACTTAAGGTAAGTTTTTCAAAATCTTCAAGTAATTCATCATAAGAATTAAGTAATTCATCGTAAGAAAATTCTTTTGTACTTACCTCGTCTTCGATGGCAATGAAGCACATGTTGGCAACTTTGTTTTGATCGTCGCTTTCATTTAGCTCTTCATCATCACTATCATCCCAAGTAGCTTGAAATGCCTTTTTCTTGAAGCTCTTTCTTTTGTTTGGGCATTCCGTTCTTTTGTGACCGGGTTTGTCACATTCATAGTAAACAATTTTCTTATTTTTCTCTTCTCCTTTGTCATCTCTTCTTTGAAATTTTTTATTGTTTCGGAAGCCTCTCCATTTCTTGACAAGGAGGACTAAATCATCAAGCTCATCATCACTCATGTTTCTTGTTGATGGCTCTTCATCCATTGCCGTTTTTAGAGCAATTTGCCTCTTGGGAGCTTCTTTTGATTCTTCCTTACTCTTCCTTGTCTTTTCTTTGATTTCGGCATTGTTGAGCTCATAGGTCATCAATGTCCCATAAAGTTCTTCTAATGGATATGAGTTGACATCCTTCGTGTTTTCAATGAGCATTCGTATAGGGGACCATTCCTCCGAAAGAGACCTGAGCATTTTGCTCACAAGTTCACCGTTAGTATATTTTCGATCAAAACCTTTTAGACCATTCACAATATCGGTAAAGTGGGTAATTATATCAACTATGGGCTCATCTCGCTTCATAAAGAAGTTTTCAAAATCTTTAACCAACATATTTATTTTTGTTTCTTTGACCTTGTTTGTTCCAACGTGAGTTACTTCAAGAGCCTACCAAATCTCATGAGCCGAATCACATGTACTAATCCTATTGAATTCATTTTTATCTAGAGCACAATAAAACAAGTTCTTGGCTTTAGCATTTAATGATAGTTTTCTCCTATCTTCTTCATTATAGTCTTTTCTAGATTTAGGAATACTTTGATCGGGTTTGCTATCAATTTTAATAGTTTTCATGGGCACATATGGACCAAATTCAATAACTTCCCAAACATTATAGTCAATAGATTGAACATAGATCATCATTCTAGCCTTCCAATAATTATAGTTTGTGCCATTAAAGAAAGGGGGTCAGTTGGTAGAGTATCCCTCAAGATTTTGAAAATCGGTGTTAGTCATAGCTCAAGATTGTGAAATCTTAAAAGAGTGAGTACCGAACTCTGATACCAATTGAAAGCTCAAGATTGGCTAACCAAGAGGGGGGTGAATTGGTTTTTAAACTTTTTCGATAGTAATATAAGATTTAAAAACTAATGTACACACAAGTAATAATAAACCAATATAAATTCAAATAAATACGTAGGTAAGGAAAATAAGTTTGCATAAGATAATAGCATTAAGTAAAAGAGTTAGAGAATGCAAACGATATGATATGGAGGTTCGATCCAACACAATGATCTACGTCCCCCGTTACCGAGCTCTCCGTCACGAGCAAGGCCTTTTTCACCATGTTGATTGACTTGTGGTGCAATCCAACCTTTTACAACGTTTTCGGTGATTTACAACCAAGGAGCACCGATCCTTTTACAATGTTGAGCTTTTCGGGACCTCAACACGACCCACAATTCACAAATGAATATTACAAGTGATAAACTTCTCTTCTTAACTAATGATGAGTATAAGGTTGAGTGTAAGAGGAGAAGTAGGCAAACACTTTAATGGATAGCAATGAACGAAACTCAAGTGTTTTGTGTATAAATCTTTGATGTGAGAATGATCTTCAAGAATTAGTTTTTGATCAAAGATTTATCAAGAACAAGTATGTAAGATCAAATTTAGACTCAAGTAGTATGCAATTTTATGCTCAAAGGATTGATTATAAAATGGTAGATGAGTTGGTATTTATAATAGTTGCAAAACGTCAAAGTCTCTATCCAACCAGACGTTCGGTTTAGAACCGGATGACCAACGTTCCATTAGAGTCACTTTTGTCAGAACGGTCAAAAAAGTTACCGTTGCTGATGAACCGGACGTCCGGTTCACCATCTGGACGTTGGGATGACAAATTTTCTTTTTCCTTTTATTTAGGTTTGCAAATAATATTTTTCCCGATTTTTCAATTGATGGTTTATAAGAGATATGTTTGGAAAAACTTTTCATTTTAAGCGTAATTTTGTGCAAACGTTTTTATCACGTAACTTGTGTCAAGTGTGTGAAAAACCATTTCTTGAGCTCGAAGTATCATTGCTAAGAATTAAAAATGATTTACCTTTACAATCAAGTTATAAGAGGCCTAGATACAATATCTTGATGAATTTGACGCGAGTGCTTGTTTTGAGATGTAAAGCTTTTCCCCCATAAGAGCTTGATCAATATTTGTTTGAGCTTCCTTGATAACTTCTCATTCAATTTGTTTATACTCAATTTTCCAACATGTCAATTTAAAGATAATGTTAGAGATAAACATGAGTTGTTTGTTATAATCAAAACATATAGTATGACCATAGGTCAACATTTTAGGGTTGAGAAATCGTGGAAAATTAGGTTTCCATATGTGTTTTAATCAAATAAGGAAACTGAAAAATTTCGCGCCTAGAATGGCCTATGCGACCACATAGTATAATCCCTTGCGGTCGCATAGAAGGCTGAGATTGGTTGTTGGAAATCTCTAAAAGGTCCAATGCGACCGCATAGGTTTAGTATTTTCCCGCCCGACAATCTTCAGTATTCTGGTCATAATGTTCTCTTCTGATGTCCGATTGAGGTGATTCAAGATGTGTTGGAAAGCTAACTCATAGGGATACAATTTTGATTCAGACACCGTCTTCAAATTAGGTTATCTGACATGTGAAAAACTGGTCTCAATATGATGCTAAAAATTGGTACAAAACTTTTCAACTTGAAAGTTGATATGTGATAGTGTTTTGGCTATCTTTCATCCCTTTGGCTCCTTTCTTCATCCAATTGACCTCTAAAACTCTCGAATCTTCATCACAAGGTTGGAAACAAGTTTATAGCATTTGCACTTTAGTCCCTGAGCTTTCACTTTCCTCCATTTTGGTCTTCTTTCACTTGTTTCTCCTTATTTCCACCGTATTCATCCATTTGCAACCTAAACCAAAATATAAGTGTACTTTGAACATTTAGGTACCAATAAATCATGAAAATGCAATTATTAGTGAATGAAAACGTGATAATTGCACTATTATCAAAAACCCATAGCCATTAACGTTCATTTGATTCATTTCTTCTCTTTAAGTCACAAACACTTACACATGATGAATCTTAAGTCATAGACTTCAAAAATCTTGGTCACATGGATTCTCATGAGGTCACATACTTCAATAAAATTGGTTACATTAATGCTCACTGATAATATATAACATGTTAGGCATCATAGTGAAAAATCAATTAATTTCCATAATGTCATATTAATGGTACCCAAAATCCTAATCCAAAAATTACAAACAAATATTGCTCATAGATGTCAAATTCATGATCAATACTTCAAAAACAACTATTCTCCTACGTATGCATCACTAAAATTGTAACACAACATTGAAAAAATTAAAAAACCTTTTTTGATATCCCTTTTCGCGAAGTCACTGGAGTTGCGTTCTTTTTAGTTGGGGTTTTTTCTAGGCTCTCCTCTGAGTTCCTCTTGCTTCTTCTTGCAGTGGTGTCTTTGACATTGACAACCCTTTCTGCGCCCTTCGATTATCCATTTCAATTCGATTTTTATTCACAACGCAATGCGTGCAATGTTGAGTAAAACTTACAGATGATCGAAATTGATTCCGTTGATAATATGGATATTATGGAAACTGGAATCAGAATGGAGTTTTGGTGGGAAAGATTTTTAGGAGGCATGGAATTGGGGGTATTTGCGTGGAGTAGTGGTGAAGAGAGAGAGAGAGAGAGAGAGAGAGAGAGAGAGAGAGAGAGAGAGAGAGAGTGTGTGTGTGTGTTATTATGGATTAATGGAGATTTGAAATACAATAATTACGGGAATGCGCTAGTTACTATAGATATATTGTATAATTATTTTACGATAATTACATTATTTAATAAATAAAGCAATACGTGAAGTTTGAATAAAAAACTTTCCACACTGATTTTTGTACCGGTATCTTCAAAAGCCTGGATTTATATAATTTCCACATGAAAAAACCCATTAACTCTTGTAGAGAAGGAGAAGAGGATCGGTGCTTAGGGTTGAAAGGGGTTGAGGGTAATTCTCTCCATAAAAATATTTTTTCTTCTTTTGGAGCCTAGACAAGGAAATGGAAGTTCAATCACAAGCTATTGGAGGTATGATTTACTTTGGTATTGATGGATGCATGCTATTAAAGTTGAAAAGAGATTATTGAAAACATTTAATTCTAGCAGTAGAATGTAAATATTCTATTTCTGGAGAAGCATATTTGGATAGCTGCTTCATCAGGTATAAATACCACGGAGATGAGTTTGGCGGCTACTCATATGAAGGTAAAATTCAAATAAATAAATATCTTCTCTTTAATGATTCATGCTTTTAGTCAAGGTAGTTCAAATTGATATAAAATAATATTACATACAAACTAAGTTTGTACTTATTTCTGAATCACTTATTCTCTATTAATCTACTATTCCAAAATACATTTTTCAAAAATAATAGGACTCAAACACCCCCTAAATTCAAGTTTCATCATTACTTATTTTAAAAAAAATAGTTCATGTACCTTTTATAAAAAAGAAACGAATATAGCTAGCATGTTAAACATAAAATCAATTACCTTTAATTTGTGCTAAATATAATTTACTTTTTATATTAGTACTCAATTAGTCCCGAAACTGAACCTAAAGTCACGATCATACATAAATGTTAACAACTGATGTGTTTGCGTTTTCAACGTAAATATGTTATAACCTAATCATGTATCGTGGCCAAAAAATAATAATAATAAATAAAAAATAAAAATGGAGAGAGCTTAACACACCTCTCTTTTGAAAAAAATTTAGCAACCAATTTGGGCACTAAAATTAAGTAATTTACTAATGTTTACTTAAATAATTATCATGCTATAAATTATCCAAGATTCATGTGACACCAGCAAAGCATAAAAAATAAATAAAATTCTTTGTGTTAGTACTATGATGAGCCACCTCATTTAAAGTTTAAACTTTTAGAGATACTATACATTTATTTATTTAAATTACATTTTTAAGTCTATCATGGATTAAGTCATATTCAAATGTATTTTTTCACCAAAGTCATATCCAAATGAGACTTGAACGGTACATTGATTCATGTCAAACAGTCAAAGTATCTTATTTGAAAATTTAAATTATTAAGCATGGAAAAAACTTATTTAGTTAATTAGGACTCAGGCATAAATAACAATCTATTAGGACTCCAAAACCTATTCTTTTTAATAAAATATTAAGTATTCTTATTAATCAGAATGTCTTTTTTGATAGATGACAAGGAAATAGACGGCAGTTCACCAAAATTAATAGCAATTGTTCTTGGTGGGATAATTGATTTATCATTGGGGGCTGCATTTTGTTATTTCATTAAAATAAAAACATTATGATTTTTTAATGCCATTGATATATCTTCACTTTTTTTTGTTGCTTATTGATGGATGAACCTTTTGTTTTTTGCAGATTGGTGAAGAAATAAAGATTAGGTTTTGACATATTTCATTCTTGGTGGAAGACTGAGTGAAGAAGAAAGTACAACTTCCAGTTGTCAATTATATTATTTATATAAGAACGAGGAATAAATTCAAGAAATTTTTGATACACACATTCAATTATTCAGTACTTGTTAATTTAGCATTGTCATATGTAGGAGAAAATATTATAAATAAAACTATCATTACTAATCTTGCTGGATAGCGCTACTACTGTATTAAGGAGGTCGTGTATGATTAATTACCTAGCCCATGTTTGGGCTCTATTTTAATAAGATTTTGAAAAATATATATTTTGGAATAGTAACTTTTGGAAATGTGTGGTTAAAAAAGATGAGAAAATTTTGGATTTATGCAATTAATATTATTTTATTGAAAAATATGTTATTAAAAAAAATGTATTAAAATTAAAATGGAGCCCAAACATGAACATTAGGGATGGTTCTCTTTATCATTTTTAAATCGTTTTTTATTTTCGATTTTTCAAAACACTAAAAATACATTTATCTTTCCTATTTTCGAAAATGAGTTTTTGAAAACAAGTTAAAAATGTACAAAAAAAACCAAAAACGACAAATTTGTTGTTTTGGATATTTTTAGTTATAATCAAGCCAAAATTTTCAAAACGTATTTTTGATGTTTTCAAAATGCCAAAAAGAATACATTTTCAACAATCTCAAAATAGATGTTCAAAACATAAAACCTAAATTGAATTCAAAACTCAAAACACAAAACACAAAAGAGAAGCACAAAACAGAATAGCCCCTTAATGATTTCTTTCAAAGAATTGTATGTAAAAGTGTTTTTGGACTATTACGCCAATTCAGCCCAAAAGAGCTATGATGAAATGCAGCCAGTTAGTTGCTATTGCCCAATAACATCACTGTTTGGAAATTATATAAGTTGCTAGTTGCTTTGAAATGTGCTCAAAATCGTTGATCTCAATCAAAGATCAACGGTGATGGCTGAGGGTATAAATATAACTCTTATAGATTTTCTTTATTGATTCCAATCGTCTAAGGGTGTGTTTGATGGATATTATTGAGAAAAAATACATTTTAAATAGTGATACGATGAGAAATACATGGTTAAAAAGTAAGGAAAAATTATTGATATGATGAAAAATAAAATAATGAGTTTTGAAAAAATGTATTTTGAAAGGATGTGTACCAAGATTTAATATTGTGTGAGTCGAGGGTTTACTCTGTTTGACTTCGGTTCGTCTTTCTCCTTTCATCTTCAACCTCTAGTCGGGTGTTTTGCTTGTGTTTTCTGAGTAAATCCGGTGAGAATCTTCGTGTTTCTTTGGTAGAAGAATGAGTAATGATCTGGGTTGAATTTTTTGGTCCATTGAAGCAGCTTCAACGTGCCTTTGTTACGAGGCTAGTTGTCGCCATCGTTGGACCTTCATTAGTTAACTGACTATGAAAAGTTAATTTTACATTTGGTTTTGGTTTGATCTCTTTAGATCTACAAATTTTATTACTTATTTAAAAGGTTGAATAAACCTTAAATTAAAATTTTACAAAAGAAAAATTAGTTTTCACAGCATATTTCATACGATGTGTTTGGATCTTTTTTTTTTTTAATCCAAACTCTAGATCTAAACACTCTGTACAATCTGCCTTCTGTGGTAGATCTTGGTATAAAATTACTCTGTGATACTCTTTCTTGAGGTTTCTAGTTCTGAACTGGGTAAAACTAGACAAATCGTGAACAAATTTGTTGCAATTGGTGCTGTATTTGGTGGTCAATGCTCCATAGCACCACTCTGGTTTGATATTCTGGATCCTAACTCAACTCTGTGACTATAGTTTTTGCTATTTTATGTTATAACTATGCTTTAATGAATAATATTTACTCTCTCACTTTTGCATGCACTCTTATTAATTGTCCATCTTAGTTATACCTTATATGATTGAAATGCTTTTCAAGTTGAGCCTTGACTTGGGAACCTAATTCTCATGGAACTTTGGTGAATTTGAGCATATATTTATTATTATTATTATTATTATTATTGTATGACCTAAAATCATAATTACCTGCTTAGTCCAAATTGATAATATTTTATTGAGGAAATTATACTCTGACCTGTTTTTAACTTACCATTTTCATTAATACAAAATCAATTTTATAATTTCACAAATCAGGTATATAATATAATTAAATTTAATTTTAATTAAATCAACCACTTTCACCATTTACATACAATTGGAGAAAGAGGGCAGTTTAAATATGTAAAGTTATCTCTAATAACCGCCTAATCCCCAAACATCACCTCATTTAGGAAAAGAAAATCACAAAATCTCTTATAATCTTCCCGACGTCCCTCAAACCTAAAATCCCTAATTGATTTTTGAGAGAAAACCTATATCATTCGACAGCGAAAGTAGGACAATGGTGAAGGAGACGTCGGTGCAAGTAAATGGAGTGCAAGGAGAACTTTGTGACGGCGGATTGTGAAAGGAATTAGAGCAATGGCGAGAACAAGGAGTTGTGACCGGAAGACACAACCTGAAGCCGAAGATGCACAAGGAAATGGGAGAATGTCGATTGCGTCAAAGGGAGATCATACATAAATCCCTAAAACCCCGGCTACATCGAATCCGAAAAGGAAAAAGAAATGCCGCGAAGAAATGCTCAAAAATCTACATCGAAATCAGAAAATGTAAGTTCATTTGTGGTACAATGGCATTGTTGGAATTTCAATTGTGGCATATCTATTGCAATTTGTGACCTCATTCTTCTGTTTGAATATAACGGTAACATTCCGGTCACAGTTATTCGTTCTATTTTGTGACCTAAATGTTTGAATGTGGAATTTTATCTTTTATCTCATGGTTTCACAAAGTGTTCATAAATTATCTATTGTGATGCAGAACTGGAAGTACATAATACGCGAAGATCAATGGTTTTCGAGGAAAATTACCACAAATGTTAAGAAAAATGTTCCGTCAAATTTCACGTCTAAATTCAATGAGGAACAGAGGGCTATCCTGTTGAACACATGTTTCTCTTTCTTCATGGAATGCAGCGAAATTGTTCTGCGACCCCAACTAATACACTACTTTTTGATCAGGGAAGTGAAACAGTCTAATCCTAATGAGATATGGTTCAAGGTTGCAAATAGATTTTTGAGATTTTTATTGTGTGAATTTTGTTTAGTGACGAGTCTTAGATAAAATGGTGATGACATTAGGAAGGAGATTGACAATATTCCATCTAAGATCAAGGGGGGCATACTTTGGGGAATTGAAGTTGGTTACCAATGAAGATGTTAAGGATGTATTCTTGAGCGTGTCAGACATTGATGATCATGATGTTGTGAGGCTTGGGATTCTATATTTGATTACTTCATGCCTCTTCTCCACATCATATAAGAAAGTGGTTGACAACTACTTGTTTATGCTAGTAGAAGATTTTGAGGTATTAGAAATATTCCCTTAGGGTAAAGAGTTGTTTGAAATGTCTATAAAATCTCTAAATGAGGGTTTAAGTCACAAGAATCCACATTATAGACTGAAGGGGTTTTTGGTTGCATTTAAAGTTTGGATATACGAGTCAATTCCCAAACTTAATGGACCTATGACAAATCGAATGGGGAAAGGTTTCCCATGCATTGTGAACTGGATGTCAGACAAGCAGCTGTCGACTGTGAAATTGGATGAAGATGTATTTTCCTATCCTGATGTAAGTATTTAAACACGGTTTTGCAATGAACGGTTACATGGTCACATATTCCTTTATACAGGTCACAAGGTCACATATTTTGCATGCACGAGTCATAATATCACATAGTTATCTGCTTAGAAAACAAAACACGGTCAATTTCTCACTGCAATCACAGTTCACAGTCATTCACACATTTGCATTTACATATTTATTTTTTAATCACAGGTCATAAGGTCATGGGTGTCTGTCTATAGGTCACAAACTTGTGTGCATAAGTCACAAGGTCACAAACTTGTGTGTATAAGTCATTTCACATATTTGCTCTCTAACAAGGGTTCCATTTGTGGTGTTGTCACAGCTTGAAATACAGTATATTGTCCCGTCTGATTTGGAGATGGAGGTTCCATATATGAGTGGTGTTCCATATACCAAACTACAGCAACTGCAACTACCTGGAGATGGACACTTTAAGGATGCAAGCCAAGCAGGCACAAGTGGAACATGATTGCTAATGATTACAGATCGAAGAAAATGTCATTCCAGCGATTTCAATGACAACAATGATGATTTCATTAATACACCCCAAAAAAGGTAGAGGACATCATCTCACTTCACACCCCAAGTGAACGACAGACAACACTGGAAATTACCCTACGGAGCCAGAGAGAAGTGATCTTCATACCCCAAAGGAGCCGATGGCCACAAGTCCACATGGTGGACAACAATCAAACGTAAGTTTCATATTTACTTTATACAAGTCACAAAGCATTTGTCGTATGTTAAGAACCATATGTCATATCAAAAGTCCATTAAGTCGTTTGGTATTGTCCAAACATAGGTGATTGACCAGTTGAAGAATAGTAAATTAACGATGCAGCTTACTGAAGTCAAGTCGCAGCTCATGTCATTGAGGGTGGAGATGAATAGTAAAATCAATCAGATTATTTGCATGCAAGGTGAGATTAAGTGTGACATGGTGGACATAAGGGCCAACATGACTTTCCCGTCCAGTTCGGTGAGTATTTTGATATCAAGTACGATGGATGCAATTTTAGAAAAAATGAATAACAAGAATGATCGGCAAAGTGTTGGGCTTACAAATCAGCCACAGAAAGTAAGTCTTTAAAAACAATTTTGCAATGCATAGGTCATAGGGTCACATATTTATTTCTAAAGGTCACAAGATCACAAATTTGTGTTCCACACAGGTCCCAAGCATCGCGCCACCAATGGACCGTAAAGGCAAAGATAAGATGGATCCTGCCAATGCAGTTGAATACCCACACCTCCCTCCGACCTCTTCATTTGATTTGGGGATCTCATCAACTCCAATATCAGTACAAAAGCATGTTGGTGATGATAGAGCCGTTGTGGTAGAACAAACTGAATGTGATGATAAAGACATCTTGATGACCAAGGCAAAAAATGTTCAGGACCCGGTATGTACATTTATTTATTATTACAATATTCATGTCTCTTACACCTATCTCTGTCCCTTCCCACTCACACTCTCTCCATTGACAAGTCACAAGTTACAACACCGTTGCCATAACTCAAAAGTCACAACTATCAGTGGACAAGTCACATGTCATACTCTACAAGTCACACTAATGATATTTTGTCACGTACATGTATCACCCCCTTCTGCATCGTTATCTAGATTGCCTATTAAGAGAGCTCCAAGACCTACAAGAGTATTACAATCCCCGTACAAGATTTATATGCATTCGTCACAGTTCACAAATTTTTATGGTCAGGTCACATATTACTTTTCACAAGTCACAGACCACACACTAGTAGGCTGAGGTCACAGACATATATATACAGGTCACACGTCTTTCATTCTTGATTGTTGTTTTTTTTGTCAACACATGGACGTGTGTTTCTATTATATAGGGCAATATGTGACAAAAAGTTCACATGCCAAAGTGAATGCTACCACAACCAACTCATTGTTCCAGGCGAAGATAAAAAAACATGTTTCCCCAAAGGACCCAAACATGATTATGACAAATTTGTATATTGTTGACATTGCCACAAGTGGCAAGTTAGAACTTTCTCATCCTTGGGCAGAAGTTGACTACGTGCTGCTACCACTCCTGCCCATGAATCATGCTCATTGGATGCTTGGTTGCCTGGACATACAGAAGCATATACTATATTGTTATATTCCAGCTACAAGTCATACCAAGAGAAAATAGTCCATGCTTGGATTGAACCATTTGTAGGAATCATCCCCCAGTTGTTGACGGGGTTGGACATCTGGAAAATGACATCTGATGATAGTGTTGATGATCCAATGAGGATGACATTAATGGTTGTTGATAACATTTCGCATCAACAGAATGGGTATACTTGTGACTTATTTATCTCTGTACAAACACACTATTACACTTGTAGTTGTATGGGTAGACTACAAGTCACATAGCACGATGTGTTCTTAAAATATGCAGAAGATCACACGTCACACGTCACGTACACATGCACAAGTCACAGGTCACATAATTACATGCATGGATTATAGGTCACCATCACGATGTTCAGGTCACACATCACTATGCTCAGGTCACAGACATATATGTACAGGTCACATGTATATATACATTGTTACACTTTTATTCTGAATAGTGTTATATTACTACTTTTGTTGTTTTTAGACTTGACTACAGAATCTTTGTGATTAAGTATGCGGAATACATACTTCATAACGACATGAAGTCCATGCCGACGACGTTTGATTCTAGTCGTGCTAGGTTGGACATTGCTACATTACTCTTCAAACACAAGGAGACCAAGAAGCCCACGAAGCTAGTGAAGCCAAAATGAGAGAGTACCAACGTATAGTGAGTACATTATCTGTTTTAGTGACTAGTGGATGTTTTATGTTTTCGAATGTCAAAACATTGTAATTCATGTATATTTTTGGTCATTTATTTTCAATATAACAGATATGCATTTCACATTTTGTCTATTTTGTTTTAGATGCTAGATTCAAAGTTCACTAGTATACAATGTAATATTGTTGGTTATGATACAAACATGTCATGAATATCAGATTTTTTGTGATATACTTCGACAGGTTACAAACTCTACTACTATGAATTTTTTCGTGCAGTGCTGTCTAAATTCATAGGTCATACATACCATGCACTCAGAGATGCACATGCCACAGTCACTTTTTTTCCAAATATCAAATCACACGTCACAGGTCACAAGTTATAGTTAACATGTCACAAATATCGCTGACATATATTTTACCATGTTGTCTCATTCATAGGTCACATATACCTTGCATTCATAGATGCACATGTCACAAAACGTTGTTTCACTATCCCAGGTCACAGGTCACATATTTATATATCTAGTCACAAATATCACTTATATGAATTTTTTTCAAGTCATTCAACCTTAATTCTAAGGTTACATATACCATGCACTCAGAGATGCACGAGTCACAAAATGTTGTTCTACCATCTCATGCCACAGGTCACATGTACGTCTGGAGATATTGTATGGTTGGCTAGAGAAACTTGTACAGAGAAAGTACATCATGTCAGGTCACAAATAGAATATTTATGTTCAATATTAAGTCACATATGTTGAATAATCTGACATATACTACAATTACCCTCATGTTCTTCAACTCTGTGCTCATTTCTCTAATTAATTTCTCGTATTTCATAGACAACTTCGTGAATGTGCTATTTGCAAGATCTTTATTCTTACAGCACCAAGATTGTATGATTTCCCGCAATGACTCCAACAAAGCCACAATAGGACAGTTCTTTGCTACTTTTGTGACCGTATTCACCGATTCCACTATATTAGACGTCATAGTGGAGTATCTATTTGCCTACATGTGGTATCTTGACCACCTTTCTAGTCCAACCTCATTCTACAGAATGCGAAACTTGAAAAAGAAATGAGATATACAAAGTCACGATAGTATTTAGTGAGGAAAAGTAATGGTTTACCAAGTAACCCCTGATCTTCAAGTTGATCATGTCTAACTATTGTATATTGTACTCGTACTCTGTCAATGTGTGTGTACGTACAGCTACATTGAATACTTGAGTTATGTTGTGACCAGATTTTTCGTAATATGATTTCAGATTTTGTAGTAGATGGTATGTGCAAATCCCATGATAAGCACATAGATAAACACATTCAATTGCATTCTTGATAATGTTGTGATGATCCGATACAAAGTATAGACCTTCCCTTGTTCCATAAGCAAACTTCAACTTTTAGAAAAACCATGTCCATGATTTATCGTTTTCATTATCTCCAATTCCAACTGCGAGTAAGAATATGCTGTAATTCGCATCTTGTGTACATGCTATGAATAATGTACCACTGTAATGTCGATTCAGGTATGTGCCATCAACAACAATGAAAGGTCTATAATGTAACCATCTTCTAATTGATGTACCAAGTGCTATAAAACAGTACTTGAATCTATTGTGACTATCAACCTTAAATCCTATAACCGTTCCTGGATTCGTCCGTTCAAGCATGTGAAAGTAGCTCGGTAACTGTTGGTACAACTCTTTAGGATCACCTCTGATCATTTTCAAAGTCTTCTCACGGGATCTCCAAGCTTTAACGTAGTTCAAAGAAACTCCGTATGTATGTAAGATGTCATTATATATATCATTAGGAGTGTATATGGTACGTAACGATGTATACTTATACTTAATGAAGGAGGACACTACGAACGTTGTGACCTGCCTGTGAGAGCCTAATGCTATGTTTGAAGCACGTGTGTGTCCATTATTGATCTTTCTAATCTTAAACAGATCTGTTTTACCCATCCTCGAAGATCTGCATATCCAATTATACTTATCATAAGAACACTTGATTAGATACTCTCCCTTGTCTGATGGAACAACCAGAAATTCAAACATATTTTGTATGACATAAAAACATAAGCTCAATTTCAAAACCTCCTTATTCCGAAAAACCTTGCACTTTTCTACATTTCTCACATTAGGATTTGATACAATCGTGACCTCATGTTCATTACTATGACCTAATGGTTCCACTGTTGCGTCATATATATCTGCTATTATTTCCTATAGCAAAATAGCTCTTCTCCAGATTGTACATTATCCGAAACTGACTGGACCGATGGAAAACTGAGACATCGATGATCGAATTCTGAATCTGTGACCTTAATAATTATGGGATATTTGGAAGGATCACGATCCATACCTTCGAAGGTAATGTACGACAAAATGTTGCTGTCACTTCTTATTCTGACTAGAGGCGGATTATTCTTCAATTGGTATTTCATTATGACCGACACCCTGGTAGGATCCAAATTGAATTCTGTCACTACCATGTCCAGAAGATTCACGTAACAGTAATTATGATCGAGCAACACCAACGACGATTGTTCTCCATACATCAAGGAGACATGTACGTAACACATTTCTGTATTTATGCACAAGAAATGTCAGTGAAAAATCATAATAAGGTCACAACACAATGAGATTAAGGTCACAATGTTTCACATCATCACACCAATTGTCACGTCATTTTCACTATTTCGCAGAATGATGGTCACAATGGTAGATTTCGGTTAGATTTCTAATTCTCAGTCAAAACAAAAACTTGGTCACAAATACACACTAAGATCACAGTTTTATATTATAGTTACATGGATATATCTCAGTCACAAATATTTACTAATTAGCAATTCGTAAAGATGGTGTACATCGTAAACATCGGTCACAATTCTACTTATCAGTAACAAATAATATCGTTGTCAGTTATACACACTGAAAATTTACGAAGAGAAACTGAAAAAATGATGGCCATCAAAATCAATGCAACGTAAAAAAATAATAGTAGAGGAACACTTACAATTGAACAAAGAATATCACGTCCTAATTTCACGTTATTTTGTGACTTGCCTCGACCAACAATTTTTTGATAATAGGAATGCGATTTTGGCCTTATCCGGACATCAGCTAAGATATTTGTGACCTCCGATCAACAATAACCCTACTTATTCGTGATCCTCTAAACTCGAAGCAGCTGTAACCTCCTAGCTCTAGGTAATTTCAAATTGCAGAGACTAATGGAATCGTTTATGGAAGATTGGTCAGTTACAGAGATGAGGAATGGGGAAGAGCTATTTTGACGAGAATCTTGTTTTTCAAATGGTAACGAATTCCATGATTTTAGGGACTATATTAAATCATACCAAATTAATGAAATTTATGTATATAATATATTATACATTTTTTAATTAGTTGCAACCTGATTTCTGAAATTTGAAAGTGTATTTCGTAGAATTTAAATAGTATTTCCTAATTAGCTGGTATATGTATTGTTCCCTATTTTACTTCTTGTATTGATACATTGTGTTTTGCGCCTCTATATAACTTATTATTTTAATTAGAATTTTGTTAGAAGTCTACAAATGATCCTCAATATATGTTGTTGTTTGATCACCTTTCAAATATTTTGGGTTGTCTTACAAAAAATTTCAAGGGGCTTGTCCTTTGCAAAAGAATATTAATTTTGTGTTTCAAGATTTTTCTGGAAATGATTGGAACTACTTTTGAATCTGGGGTGTCTAACTTTCCCATTAGGCAACAAAAAAAGGGAGGTTTTGTGCTATAAAAGGTTTCAAAAGCAATAATTTGAGAATTTCTTGAAAGATAAGACTCCTGATCAGAAAGATGAATCCGATGGATTTGCCTATACTTCTATAATACTACATTTGTCTAAACAAGTATTGAGAAAAATAGGGAAGTTAGACAATACTAAGACCATGTGGGATAAATTTGAACAATTATATTTGATCAAGTCCTTACCAAACAAATTGTTTTTTTTTTTGGAAATGTTTTTCAGTTTTAAAATAGATTCTTGTAAGGATTTAGATGATAACCTAGACATTTTCACGAATTATTTCAGGATATAACTAATATTGGAGATAAGGTGTTTGAGGAGTACAAAGATGTTCTTCTTCCAAATGTCATTCTTGAGGCATAGAGAATTGTCAAAACTGCCATCAAATATGGCAGGGACACTCTAACATTTGATATTGTCATCAACACTTCAAGAAGAAAATAATTAGAACCGAGATTTGAGAAACATGATAGTAATTTAGAAAGCTTATTTGTAAGAGATAGACCATAGTTTAGGCAAACCACAAATCATAACAGTCATAATAACAATAAAAAGATGGTTAGAGGCAAGTGAAAGTTCAAGTCTAAATCTAAGAATAGGAAATGCTATGGGTATGTGAAAATTGATCATTTTATCAAAGATTATTATATAGAAAAAGGAAAAAAAATAGAAAGAAAGAATTGTTGATGAAGGGAATGCCATGAACCTCTTGAATCTAACATAGTTGATTCTATGTTGTCACTGAACTTGCGTCAAATTTAGGTTTAGTCAACATGGCTGGAAACTGTAATAGGATCTAGGGGTGTCCCAAACTCTCGAATTGAACCGAACCGAATCGAGCGGTTCTTCGTAAGTTAAATACCCGAACGGGTACCTGAATCGAGAACCGATGGATTTGGGTCAGGTCTCGAGTCTAGACCAAGAACCGAAGAACCGAAACTAAATAATTTTTTTATTAAATTGATTAAATTATTTTATTTTTTCTAAATAAATTAACAAATTAATTAAATAAATCAGATCATTTCATAATTTTAATTTTACAGCCCAAATCATTTTAAAGCACAGATACTTAAAAATATTTTATTTTTATAACTTTTAATTTATATTTCATTTTCTTTATGCAGGTAGGCTACTTGAAGCAAATGAATTATTGATATGGATCATCGACATTTTAATATTAGTAACTACTTTTTGATATTTGTATGCATTGAATTAATGTTATTCAACAACTAATTATTTATATATTTTTGAATTGGACTACGTTAATTTGTAAAAGTTATGAATGAAATGTCATTGGTTATATTTATGTATTGTTGCTGTAAATGTTAAAAAATTTAATCATGGTACGGCACCGAACAGAACGGAACAGAACTTGAACGGTTCTATAATTATATTTGGACCCGACCGTTCCATTTATTAAATACCCAAAAATTTTGGAACCGAACCGAACTGAGCTGACCCACGGACAACCCTAATCAAATCCAAGAATGGATCTTGCATTCTGGTTGCACTTTCTATATGACCTCTAAGAAGGATTTGATGAATTAAGTGTGACACTTTTGTTGTCTTCTATATGATCGCATGTTTCTTTTGTTATTGGACTAGCACTTGTTTTTGTAATTTGTTGAGCTAGTTTGGTCCTACTACTAGTTGATGTATTTGACAAGTATGGTTTAGTAGTAGTTGGTAGAATAGTGGATAGAATATCATTTTATTTTGCATCATGTATGGCTATAAGTATGGAAGCCATGTACTTTCAAACTAGTGAAATCAATTCAATTAGATTTTCCTCATCTTTGTCTTTTAAGTTCTAACAGTGGTATCAAAGCTTCAAGGATCTTTGAATTGAAAAAGTGCTGAAAAAACTAAAGGAATAGAGTGAGGTAAAGAAAAACTGAAAATGGGGTGATTTGTGCATATACAGTAAGCTGGTGTCAAATCTGGTAAGGAAGGTGCATATACGGTGAGAAGAGTGTAAATTCGGTATGTCTCTATTTTCCCAACAAAATAGAGTTCACCTGGCAGATACGGTATACACATTGCATATACGGTAAGTTTTGTGTAAAATCAATAAGTTGCTTGCTAATTTGGTACAATAAAAAAATAATAAACACGAGAGAAAACCAGTAAGAATCCTTCATAAATAGCGTAGTGATTTGGTGAGAAAGTCATATGGCTCCAAGTGGATTCTCAGTACCTTTACATTCAACATTCACAGGAGAGAACTACGATTTTTGGCCTGCCAAAATAAAGGCATACTTGAAGGCCTATGACTTGTGGGAAATCACTGAGACATGAGTTGAACCACCATCTCTAAGAGATAATCCTACCATAGCTCAACTGAAGCAATACAGCGAGGAGATTGCCAAGAAATTTAAGGCTCTTTCTTGCCTTCAAGCAGCGATCTCAGACGCCATTTTCATAAGGATACACTTATAAAACTACAAAGAAATCATGGGATAGGTTGAAGGAAGAATTCAGGGGCAATGAGAGGACAAGGCAGATGCAGGTTCTGAACTTCAGGAGAGAGTTCAAGACTCTAAAAATGAAGGAATCTAAAATGGTGAAAGAGTTTGCTGATAGGCTGGTGAAGGTTTTTAACCAAATTAGATTACTTGGGATGATCTTCCAGATAAGAGGGTAGTGGAGAAAGTATTGATCAGCCTTCTAGAAAAGTTCAAATCTAAGATATCTTTACTTGAGGATTCAAGAGATTTGTCCACCATTTTCTTGGCTGAGTTGGTGAATGCTCTCCAAGCCACTGAACAGAGGAGGTTGTTCAGGTAAGAGGAGCAAGTTGAGAGTGCTTTGTTTGTAAGAGCAAAGGATTCAAACAAACTTGGGTGGAAAGAAGTCACAAGTTGAAAGGAAGGAAGCAGCTAAAGGGTTTGAAAATGATACTAATTATCCTCCCTGTCTACATTGTAAAAGGAAAGGTCATTCTCCTAAGTATTGCTAGTTCAGGCCTAGTGTTCAATGCAGGTCATGTAAGCAATTTGGACACATTGAAAGGGTCTACAAAAATCAAAATGAGAAGAAAGAAACTTAGCAAGCAAAGGTTGCTGAAGGTCAATCTGAAGAACACCTGTTCTCAGCTTTGAATCAAACGGTCTATAGCAAGAGTCAGGTGCTTTGTTCTCATCTCATGTCTTCAAATGTAGATATTTTTGTTGAGTTAAATGGTAACTAAGGATCAAAAGTAAAGGTTGGAAATGGAGAATATGTAGCAATCAAAGTTATTGGCAAAGTTTCTGTTCAAACTTCATCAAGTAAGAAGCTCATTCCTGATGTCTTATATGTTCCAAATATTAATCAGAATTTGATAAGTGTTAGGCAACTAATTGAGAAGAATTATACCTTGGTATTTAAGGATAATGGTTGTACAATTCTAGATCAAAATAATGTTGAACCGATGACAGTTGATATGAGAAACAGAAACTTTCCTTTGGACTGGAAAAGTGTGAACTTGTAAGCTTATGCTAGCATTGAAGTTGAGTCTGAATTGTGGCACAAGTGGTTTGGACATATTAACTATACTTCACTTAAACTTTTAAGTGAACAAGAGCTAGTAGAAAACTTGCCAAAGATGTGAGATGTCATGTGTATTTATGAAATCTATCAAAGGGAAAAAGGGGATAGATTTCATTTCCCCAGATATCAAGCTAAAAGAGCCCAAACTAGACTCTAACTTGTGCATTCTGATGTCTGTGGTCCTATGAAAATTTCAACCTTGAATGGTATCAGATACATCATTTTATTCATTAATGATTTTATTAGAATGTGTTGGGTTTACTTTCTCAAATCAAAATCTGAAGTATCTGCAGTCTTCCAGAAATTCAAGAGTTTTGTTGAGAATAAAAGCTGTTATAAAATCATGGCAATTAGGACAGACAATAGTACAGAATATACAAGCAATCAACTCAATAATTTCTATAAGGAAGTAGGAATTAAGTATCAATTAAAAACTCCTTACTATTCCAACAGAATGGAGTCTATGGAAGAAAAAATAGGACAGTGATGGAGATGGCCAGATGCCTATTGCTAGAGAAAAATGTTCTTAAAACCTTCTGAGCTGAGGCTGTTAACACTTCAGTCTATTTGTTGAATAGGCTACCCACTAAAGCCTTAGAAAAACTAACTCCATATGAAGCTTGGTATGGAGTTAAGCCTAATATATCTCATCTAAAGGTATTTGGAAGTGTGTGCTATTTGCATATACCTGATGTTAAATGGATAAAGCTTAGCCACAAAGCAAAGGCTGGAGTTTTAGTTGGATATTATGATAATGCTAAAGGGTACAGAATTTATAATCTACAAACCAGCAATGTTGTTTCTTGTAGAGATGTCGGTTTGATGAGAAACCTTTATGGATTTGGGAGTCAAATGTTTTTGATATAACTAAGGTTCCAAAGTTGATTTCTCAAAATGAAGATGCTGGTAATGATGTAAATGAAGATGCTGGTAATGAGGAGGATGGAATTCATATTGAGGCTGAACCTGAATGTGGAACTGATTCAGAAAATGAAGTACTGAGAACTAGATCTCTTTAGGATATCTATGCTACTTGTAACTATGCTATTATGGAACCAGTGAGCCCTTTAAGTTATCTTTCCAATGCATTTTGAATCACCTCAATTGGACATCGGTAGAGAGAGTTCTGGCCAAAATACTAAAAGTTGTCCGGCGGAAAAAATGACAAAACCATGCGATCGCATGCCACAAATACTATGCGGTCGCCCACTCTTTTACCGAGAATTGGGAGGCTAGAAACTGAATAACCATGCGATTGCATGGTTTATAACCTTGCGGTCGCACGGTAGTAACTATTGACGCGAATTTTCAGTTTTCTAAATTAAGTCAACTACCTATGAAAACAACTATAAATACATATTTTAAAACCTTAGAAAACAACCAGAATGTACAGAACGCCTCCAACTTTATTCTTCTCTATTTTTCTCTTAGATTCATGAATTGTGACTAAACATTTATACTTGGTCGAAGGAAACGGAAGCCTTAGAAGCACATATTGTGAGATCTAAATAGTTTTTCTTATATTTTGAGTATTGAATGTTCTTCTGTATTTATTTCTATGATTTGTTACGTTTAATTACTAGAGGGCTCGCTAGTTTATTGATTGTAACAATCTACCGCCAAATTAAACATCAAATCTGTAATTGTTTAATCCCTTTAACTTGTGAAACACTATGATTTGATGATTTTTTGCGATAGAAGTTATTGAATTTTAAGACGGCTGATTAGTGGAGTTATTTTCTTTGAGGATGGTAGTAGCTAAATTTTGTAGACAAAAACCGGTGAGATTTTTGAGCCTTTAGACTGATACATCCATAACAGTCTCATTTTTCTTTTTCATGTGTGATATTCTTCCATGGTTTTGTTTCTCTAGAAATTGCCTTGATTATCTTCAAGATCACATCGATACACGCATGCATGAACATGATTAAAGCCTTCTTTGTTACATAAATGAGCTTCATTAGCCAAATAGCCAACCCTGTAATTGAATTTCCCATTGTTGAGATCCTTTGAGCCTTTTTGCATTTTCTTTGTATAAACTCACATTGCCAGCTTTAAACTGAAAAAACAATGTCTTTACCCAAGCTTTAGAGCTAATTGAGAATTGTTGAATGTCATGAGAAGTGTGGGTATGCAAGAAAATAAGTGTGGGGATATCAAGATTTATGGTAGTGCTATTATTGGTGAATTGAAATAAATTTTTTATGTCAATTCAGGGAGTTCCATTATTGATGTATAATTTGGAGTTTACATTGTGCAAGAAGAATAAGGAAAAAAATGAATGATTGAAAAGAAAAAAAAAGAAAATAAGTGATGAAACAGAGTGATTTTACTGTAAAAAAATATCTATATTCATAACTCTTCCTACATCTCAAGAAATAGTTCGATTTGTGTGGGATAGATTCAAAAATGATGAAGCTATCATGTGGAGTGGTTGGTTTACATGTCTTATGTATATGTTTGAGCTAAGTCTATTTATCTTTACTCCACTAGTTTCGATGGCTCTCGAGTCACATACCCAAATATTTCCCACCATGACTATAAGCCACATTACAATCTTTGAAAAGTCCTTATGATTCTTGTAAAGCATGTGATCTAAGTGGTGGCGAATGAGAAGATATGCAAGCATATGGTAGAACATCTCCATTGGAATGAATCTGAGCGAAACATTTACCATTTTAAACACATGAGAGTTGAATGCTTATATCTGTGAGGGTTTATATGTTTAGTTTACTCCACATTCATATGAAAATGCTTGCTAATTGATTATGAGTTGTATGGAATGTTTACTCATGATATTTTATGTGTTTTGAAAAAACTTGATGGTTCTATACTCTGGCATTATGACCTGGTGTTTTTAGGGAATTAAATTTGAGTTTTACCCGAAGACGAGCAAAAGCTAAGTGTGGGAGAATTTGATAGGAATGTAAAATACGCCTTTTACATCTTTATTTAATGCACTCATATGACTATTTTTTGCCTAAATGTACTTAGAATTCTTATATTTTGGTTTAGGTGGCAATTCAATGTATATGGTTTAATTTGGAAGAAATAGGTGAAAATGGACTAAAGTGAAAGGAAATGAATGTTTAGGGACTAAAAAGCAAATCCTATAAACTTGTTTCTAACCTTGGTATGAAGATTTGAGAGCGTTAGAGGTCAATTGGATGAAAAAAGGAGTCAAAGAGATGAAATATAGCTAAGACATTATCACATATCAACTTTCAAGCTGAAAAGTTTTGCATCGATTTTCAGCCTCATATTGAGACCACTTTTGGAAATGGAAAACGATTGAATTCGAAGATAGTTTCGGGATCAAAGTTGTAGCCATTTGAGTTATCTTTTCAACGTATCTTGAATCACCTCAATTGGACATTGGTAGAGAAAGTTATGGCCAAAATACTGAAAACTGTCAGACGGAAAAAAAATGATAAAACCATGTGATCGCATGGCACAAATACCATGCGGCGGTTACCCACTCTTTTATCGAGAATTGGGAGGCTAGAAACTGCATCACCATGCGATTGCATAGTTTATAACCTTGCGGTCGTACGGTAGTAACTGTTGACGCGAATTTTCAGTTTCCTAAATTAAGTCAACTACCTATGGAAACAACTATAAATACATATTTTAAAACCCTAGAAAACAACCAGAACGTACAGGGCGCTTCCAATTTATTCTTCTCTATTTTTCTCTTAGATTCATGAATTGTAACTAAACTTTTATACTTGGTCGAAGGAAACGGAAGCCTTAGAAGCACATATTGTGAGATCTAAATAGTTTTTCTTATTGTTTGATTTATATTTTGAGTATTGAATGTTCTTCTGCATTTATTCTTTGATTTGTTATGTTTAATTGCTAGAGGACCCTCTAGTTCATTGATTGTAATAATCTACCGCTAAGTTAAACATGAATCCGTAATTGTTTGATCTCTTTAACTTGTGAAACACTAGGATTTGATGATTTTCTGCGATAGAGGTTATTGAATCTTAAGAAGGACGTTTAAATAGATTGAATGCAACCGCTGGTATTTGTGTTATCTAGTTCATTGATTTCTCTATTGTGCAAAGCTGTTATTAAATTGAATCTTGAGCGCTAGTCTGGAGTTATTTAATAATTAGGATTAATTAGAACGCTAATTTCTAACTAACTAAAAATAAGAAGAGATAGAAAATAATTCCAACGGTGAATATTCAAAATATGAATTGAATTATCATTGCCTCAATGATCAATTGTGATTTCCAACGGTGGATGTTGACTTAGACCAAGCTTAGTCTTTTGATTGTTTTCGTTAATTTAATTTTGATTGTTATTAATTTGTTTATAATTGTTTGCATATAAAAACCCCCTCAATCATTGTACGAAGCATAAAAATATTGAATTACACACTCTTAGTGGGATTGACCCTTACTTCCATTTCTACATTAGTTTTAGAGGTTTAAGGACTATTTTTTGGTGCCTACGACAGCACACCAACTTTTGACATACAATTTGAGATGTAGGTCCTCGAGAGCGACAAAACAGCTGATCCTATAGATATGTAACGAGGAATAAGAGTGGAGGACAAACCAATAGTCGAGAGAATCTGGGTCGACGTAAGGCCTTCGTAGGGACGCTAATCAGAGGAGGCTGAGAGAGATGAGGGTCATGTAAGGTGAAAGAGCCACACTAAGAATATGAAGAACGAGAGTATCGCTCACATTCCAATACCTTGTGAAAAGCATCTTCTAACGAGTCAAGACTGAGTACAAAGACTTAATGTTTGAGGTCAGCTCTCAGACCGTTAAGAAATCTAGTGATAGTGACATCCTCAAGTTCAGTAAGGCTAGAACGATACAATAACTCATCAAAACGTGTTCTATAGTCTGACATAGATGAGGACTTTTGCCGATGATTAAGAAGACGTTCTTTGAGTTGAGAATGCTAATAAGACGAAACGTACTTCTCAGTGTTTTAATTTCATTTCGTTCTACAATATAATAGGATAGCCTAAGCGGTCTATGGATCGTGTCACTGTCTGCCAATAGCTTTGAGTAGATTTAACAAGTTTCATTTTAGCAAAACAAAGACGTTGGTAGTAGGCATTTGGTATCAATCGAAGTATTCTTCAATGGCATCGAGCCAGTCAAGAAAGGATTCAGGGTCAAGGCGACCATAAAACTCCGGAGAGTCCACCTTAACTTTCGTAGTGACATCTTCAATATTGTCCCTGTGCTGGTAATAACGCAGAGATGGAGGATCCGAACAAGGAGCATGAACAACAACTGGGTCACGAAGGTCTGGACAGAGGAGTGTTGTCTAGGACCAAGATTGTGTGGATTTGGTAATACGCCACTGGGAGTGCGGAGGAGTGATTTGTGGACGGTTTGACCGACGATAGAGGAATCAGATAAATCATCTATATGATGTTTACCCTGGTGTCAAGAAGAGTGTCTGGTTTGATCAGTAAGGGTTTGAAGAAGAATTTTAAGTTCAGCGAGATCCGATGAAAGATTTGTGACTTGTTGTGACACGGCCTCATGAGATTGGTTGAGGTCTTTAAGACTCATCCACAAGAACTAGTTTAGAAATGCGTTATGAGATGAGGTCAAGGACGAAAGGTAAGAGTGCAATTTATTACCCTTTTGTTTTCTGAGTTTTTTAAATTACTTTTTTATTACTTATTCTTAATTTTTTACCGAGCTAAAACCAAATCAACTAAAGTAAAATGGAATGCACTTAAATATAAGTTCAGTATCAAAAGTAGAAATAAGTCCTTATCGGAGAACGAACATGAAACGGAAGTGTCGCAGACGTGGTTTGTGAAGGGACTAGGCTACAGAACGTGTGTGTCTGAGATGTTTCTGATATCTGAGAGTAGTGACAACAAAGGGACTAGGCTGTAGAACGTGTTTATGAGCGGTCAACAATTGACTGATGGCTAGTGAACAAACAGGTATCCACGAGTTAGAGGAGGGTGAAACTGGTTGGCGGTTGGAACTCCAAGCGACGGACTGATGATAATGGCGGTAGCAGTTGCGGTGAAATCGGCTGATGAACAACATGAACTTAATTGACAATGAGCTCAAGTGTGGCGGGAGGTAGATTGTGTGATTGTGGAAGTGTAGGGTGCCAGCGATGGTACTGTGGCCGATGGCGAGGTGAATCTCAGCAGAATTGATGAAACTGCGACGGTGGGTGGGGTAATAATGGGTATGGGTGGTGTAGTAGAGGGGTACGACTGGCGATTTTAACTGTTGGTTGTGATTTGAGGAGAGTTGTGGTGCGGACGATGAGATGGCTATCGGTGATGGTGATGGTAATTGTTGTGTGGTTTGGAGGAGGAAGACGCAAGGTTGAATTTGGGTCCCGACAATAAGGAAAGCTGGGTAATGGGTTATAGGCTGTAGTGGGGTTTTGGTATTGGATGGTATAGCATAGGTAGTGGCGTGGAATTGGAGTAATGGGTTTGATTTATTGTTGGGATGTATTGGGATGAAAATAATGATGGACTTTGGTTATGATGTATATGGGGTATTGGGCTTTGTGGGAATTGGGTAGGATTTATATGGATTCAGTTTTCCTTGAAACAATCAGCAAAACAAATCAGCTGAACACGGGGAATGAATAGCAACAGTATCTCTCGAAACTCTTTTGGTTTTTAACTGATAGGAGAAAACTTGAAAAGCTGCTAATTTGACTACTGTGACGATGGACAGTTCTGGGTTTTTTTCCTTTTTTTTTTGGAAAGAATTGAAAAAAGGAGGAAGACATCTTCTGATGCTTTTAATCAGACTTCTTGTAGTAGGCTGTGCAAAGGATTTATTATGACTTTTTTTTGCTGCTTCTACTACTGATCAAGGCTGACTCTAGGATTGGTGATGGCTGTTTTTATAGGCATAGGGCAGATGGTGTATAGTTTTGTTGGGTTATTGTGGTGGATGGTGGCGGATGGTGTCCATATATGATTTGGACTTGACTAGGTTTATATGGTTGAAAATGAGAGGTAAAGAATTAGGCCAATAGAAATGAATTGGCCCTGATACCAAATTGAGGCCAATCTAAATAATAAGAACAATAAGGAAGGGGCAGAAAGTAGAAGAAGGGAAATGAAGGGAAGATTGTAGTTTTTTTAAATTCAATATTCAAGTGTCTTATTACAATCAACAAACCCCTTTATATAGGCTAAAAATACGACTAATAAGGAAATCACAGCTACTAAGGAAAATTATGGTTTTCCTTTTACAAAATCAATTTACCAAAAATGAGAAAAATGCAATAATGGAAAATTCTATTGTAATTGATATTAATTTCGTTTTCACCTCGATTATACTTTCCAATTTGCATCAGAATGGGTGGTCTAAATAGGTAATTTGTAATGTCATGTAATTTCTACACTTCACATTTTATGATAATATCCTAGAACGTTGTCTTTTAATTTATTAGGGCTTCAGTAAAGCAAATAAAAGCATCAGAAAATTTTGCCAACATAGCTCATCATAATACTGAGGAGGATTTGGATGATCACATTAACGGATTAATGAAGGATGCTGATATTCCCTTGTATCTAGGAAATGAAAAATATACAAAATTGTCCTCAATTATAACATTATATAAGCTCAACACTATTAGTGGTTGGTCAGAGAATAGTTTTATAGCACTTCTAAAAATTTTACTTGATATGTGTCATGAGGGTAATGTAATTCTTACATCCACGCCATGTGTAAGAATTTTTTTTAAACATTTGATTTAGGATATGATAAGATTCATGCATATGACAATGAATGTCCTTTTTTTAGAAACGATAAAAAGAACTAGAGAGTTGTCCAAAATGTAGTTCTTCTAGATGGAAGATTGATAAAGAGACACGAAAGAGTAACTTGTATGAATTATGGAATGTTGACAAAGAACTAGTCATTGTTAACTTTAGGGTCTAAACAACCTAGGATTGATGTTGACAAATATTTGCAACCACTTATAAATTACTTGAATGAATTATAGAATGTTGGAGTAATTGTACACACTAACTCAGTCTTTAACTTGAGAGTGATACTAATGTAGATTATTAATGACTTACCTACTTATGGAAATTTATTTTGATGTAAAATTAAGAGTAGGAAAGGTTGTCCTATATTTGCTAAGAACACACACTCACAATGGTTAAAATTCAGTAGAAAAATTTGCGTAAATGGGTCATAGGGGATTGTCACCATCAAATCTGTTTAGAAAAAGGAAATCCTGGTTTGATGAAAGTGATGAAAATGGAAGAAAACCTGAAATCATGTTCGGTAGCAACATTGTGGTTACTGTTAAGGATTATGTCGATGGTTTGGGGAAAATCTCAAAAAAGAAAAAGAAAGACAGATTATGGAAGCATATTAACATGGAAGAAAGATCAATCTTTTTTGACTTACCATATTGGGAGGTAAAATTTTGCAACTCTTATTCAATTTATTTCAATTCACTTTTTGTACAAAAATAACAATTTTTTTTTTTTTTATATTAGGCTCCCATTTGAACCACATTAAAATTCTCATTCTCATTCTTCTACTCATTTTCAACTACACATTTTTTAGTAAAATAATATTTTCCATCACATCAATAATTTTCCTTCTTTTTGAACCACACATTTTTTCACAAATCTACTATTCCAAAGTACATTCTTCCAAAATAATGTGTACCATTAATTCATAATTTGGATGTAATGCACATTTAAAAAAATGTATGTGAAAGCATAGCTAGACATCGATGGTAAAATAAAATATGGATTAAATGCTTGTAAGGAATTACAAAACATCAAAATTAGGCCATAGTTACATCCAGATGACCGAGGTAGTAGAACAAACCTTCCTCCAGCTCCACATAAGTTATCAAGGTCAAAGAAACAAACATTTTATTAGAGGTTGTTCAACCATGTAGCCAATTGTATATCAATAGATGAATGCAAAATCATTGGGCTCAAGTCACATGATTGTCATGTCCTCATGCAAACACTTTTGATTGTAGCGTTAATAGGATTACTACAAAAAGGATTGAGAAATGCACTTTTTAGACTGTATGTTCTTTAATAGATATGTCAACGTGCCGTTGATAGGAAAAAAATAGCAATGCTAGAAGATAAAGTAGTTGAAACATTGTGCAAACTTGAAAGTTTCTTTCCCTTGCATTTTTTATGTCAAGACACATTTGATGGTACATTTGGGAAGAGGGATACAATTATATGGTCTAGTTCATTATCGCTAGGTGTATCCTTTTGAGAGGTGAGAATTTCATACTTTTTTGGATAAATTTATACACATAATTCAATTTTAATATTAATTGCTTTACTTTATTTAATTTCAAGCATATGAGGATATTGAAAGGACATGTTAGGAATCATGCATGACCGGAAGGCCGCATTGTAGAATGTTATCTTGCATATTAGTGCATAAATTATTGTACTAAGTTTATGCAACAAAAAAGAGACATCCCATTTCTGCTCCAAATTTTATTACATTAAGTGGTAGACATAAAAAAATAAAATAAATAATGGGTTGGGTCGGTTTAAATAACTAACCCAGATAAATTTACTAAATTAAAGTCTAGGCCAATAAAATTCTAAAGGCCCATCCTGCTTTTCTTAAGAAAATCCACAATTATTCAATTATAATCAGTTTAATTGAGTAGTTACCAAAGTTGGCCATGAATTTCCCCTATAAATAGGGTCAAAGGTTCATTACAAAAGGGGGGAGAAAAGTGCAGAAGAAAACCACGAATTGTTGAAGAAATCTTCCCAACTCCAAGTCCGTAAAACACGAAGAATATTAAAATTTTCTTCAAATCAAGCAAATTCAAGATGATCAAATTCTTCCTCAAATCAAATCAAGATTTAATTCAAATTTCCGAAGTACAAATCCAGCTCCAAAATTTAAGCGTCGAACAAGTGAAGTTCTCGACAAATCAAATTCTCAACAAATCTCGAAACCTAGGATTTAAGCCACATGGCTCCTCGTCTTCAAACATTTAGATAATCAATCAGAGGGGTTTTGCAATTACAAGAAGATTACAATCCATTTGTATTTTTTAAAAATACAATTTGTAACGATTTATGTATTTTAATACGCGAAATCCGTTGTACAAATTTCTTGGTACGCCGGATGGGACCTTCTTGTCCTCTCATCTTTTGATTTCAGAATCTTCAACTTTCAACCACTATATCAACAATGGCAAATGAAGAAGCGAAGCAAACCATGACTTGTCTCGAAAAGATACTTGTTGAACTATTCTATGCGAACAAAGCCCAAACAAGAAATGGGAAAACTCAACTGGTCCCATCACTAAAGAAGTTCTCAAACAAAGACACAATGAGAATTGCTTTCACAAAGCCAATCTCTCATTCAACAGAAAAGATCAAGAGTTCGGCGAAAAATTCTCATTCGGGCTCCATCTCCAGTGGCAGATCCTTATTTAGATCCCCTTATACCACTTCTCGGTAAAGGTGGAAAGACTATAGTTCGTCTGAAAAATCACTTGAGCCAGTGATAATCACGAAAGCGACCTCGGGCTCATATGATTGAATCCAACAAATGGCTTTAGCCATTGAAAAGCTAACGAAGTCACTAGAAGAGAAAGATGCACATGTTGCTATACTCATGCATAGACTAGAGCTGCAAAATCTAGCAAAAGAAGATTAAGAAAATCCCGGATCTTCCAAAGCTAAAGTGTAATGAGCCCATCTTACCCCTCACGACTTTATGACGTGTCCCCCAGGATTTGAACACGAGACCTCCATCATATGGGATACTTAAGTTGAATCCTGGTTGGGCAAGTTGCCTAATTGGTACCAGGATTCAACTTAAGTCTCCCATATGATGGAGGTCTTGGGTTCTAATCTTGGAGGACGTGTCAGAAAGTCGCGAGGGGTAAGATGGGCCTATGCTCTCTCGAAGCGGACAATACGTAAGATAATGGCTCCGGAGCGAGGTCGGGTCATTACATAAAGATTTGGAAGTCCAAGAATGCCAACAGAAACAAGATATACACAATTGTACAGTTGTTCAAAACGTTTTTGCGTGACACTACTCAACTTTTTGTTGGCTTTCTATCAGTCCACCAACTTCAACATATGATTGCGGACACCATTCGTGCCTAGTACGGTGGTTCAATACAATCTGCATTGGTGTATGCCAAGTCATATCGAGATAAAGATGCGACTCGGTTACCAACCTCCAAAATTCCAATGTTTTGATAGGAAGGGCAACCTGAAGCAACATGTTGCTCATTTTATTGAGATATGTAACAATGCAGGCACTTACAATAACACCATGGTGAAATAGTTTGTACGCTCCCTCAAAGGTACCGTATTTGAATGGTATACCGACTTAACTACTGGGTCAGTTGATAGTTGGGATCAACTTGAAATAGAATTCCTAACACGTTTCTACAGCACCAGACGGACTGTTAGCCTTCCGAACTTGCTCGAAAGAAGTAGAGCAAAGAAGATCCCGTTGTAGAGTACATCAAATACTGGAGGAACCTCGTTCTCAATTACAAAGAAAGAATAAGTAAATTATCTTCCATTGACATGCGTGTACAAGGCATGCATTAGGGATTACTCTACAATCTCCAAACAAATATGTCTTACTCTTTTGAAGAGTTGGCCACACGTGCTCATGACCTAGAGCTCCAAATTGTAAGGTATGGGAGTCACTTACCAAGTGATCCACGTGACAAGAGGGACCCTAAGAAAGAGATAAAAAAAGGATGTCAAGGGAGGTAAGTCCAAAGAGGTAATGACAATTTTCATTATCCCTGCAAAGATAGCCTTCCAAGGGTCGAAATCAAACACAAGACCAAAACCAAAACCAGAGTTTTGACCTTTCAAGGGACTAGTCCAAGGCAGAGGTCATGTGACTCTGAAAGAACTTAAAGAGAAGAAGTACCCATTTTTAGATTCTGAAGTTCCGGAAATTCTGGATCAACTTCTCAAGCAGAAAATAATCGAACTACCAGCCCTAAAAAGACCTGGTGGAAAAATATTGTAAATTTTATAGAATCATCAGTCACCTGGTGGAAAAATGTTTTGTGTTGAAAGATCTTATTGTTCGCTCAGACAAAGAAAATAAGATCAAACTTGAAATGGGAAAAAATCAAATGGCTGACTACTCGATGGTTTCGTTTGGATCGTTTGATCCAATCCCCATTGCAAAAAGGGAACATACATTTTCTTATATATGCGATACCAGTAAATCTTCAACTGAAGAATTTGGACCACAACTTCCAGAAGGAGCCATTACGGTGAAGTTTGAAGTAGACGGAGAAATTACTATCAACTGAGATCCAACAGATTGAATTGTTGAATGATGCTCTTGAGAGTTGCATTATCAACTCGATTACTAGTAAAGTTGAGAGTAATGAAGAAGTTGTGAAATTTGTGAATGCCTTGGAAGCACTGGAAGAAAAAAAAAGGGACAAACGTTGGAAGGGATACGCTAGAGAATGTCGAGCCAACAGAGTTGAAATCAGAAAAAATGGATTTAAAGCTACTAACTGATGTACTTTGATATGCTTCTCTTGGAGATAACTCTACCCTCCCGGTAATTATTTCTTCATCATTATTTAGCAGGGAAGAGGAGAAGCTACTTAGAGTGCTGAGAAAACACAAATTAGCACTTGGGTGGTCTATAGTTGATATTAAAGGAATCAGTCTTGCTATTTGCATGCACAAGATATTGATGGATGACTCATACAAACCATCAATTGAACACTAAAGACGTTTAAACCCACCAATGAAGGAAGTGGTGAAAGCAGAAGTTCAAAAGTGGCTAAACGCAAGTATTATTTATGCTATCTCTAACAGTGCATGGGTGAGTCCGATGCAGCTGGTACCTAAGAAGGGTGCAATGACTATAGTTAAAGATGAGAAAGATGAAATTATTTCCACAAGGATTGTTCCAAGGTGGCGAGTATGTATTGATTACCGAAAACGTAACAAGGCCACGAGGAAAGATCATCTTCCTCTTCCATTTATTTATCAAATGCTTCACCGTTTGGTGGGGTATCAATACTATTGTTTTCTCGACGGCTATTCGGGCTATAATCAGATTGCTATTGCACCGGAAGACCAAGAGAAGACAACTTTTACTTGTCTTTATGGGACTTACGCCTTTCGGAGGATACCTTTTGGGTTGTGCAATGCACCAGCCATATTCCAACGTTGCATGATGGCCATTTTTTCGGATATGGTTAAGGAGATCATGGAGATTTTTATGGATGACTTCTCTGTATTTGGCTCTTCTTTTGATACATGCCTTGATAATCTAGGTTGAGTTTGCAAAGATGTGAAGAGTCAAATTTTGTGCTAAACTGGGAAAAATGCCACTTCATGGTTTGAGAAGGTATTGTGCTAGGCCATCAGGTTTCATCTCAAGAGGTAGAAGTTGACCGTTCAAAAATTATGGCTATTGAAAAATTACCACCACCGATGAATGTAAAAAGAATTCGAAACTTCTTGGGGCATGTTGGGTTTTACATGAGATTTATCAAAGATTTCTCCAAAATTGCGAAGCCATTGTGTAATTTGTTAGTGAAAGATATCGCCTTCGACTTCACCGATGAATGCTTTGAGACTTTGCACTAGATAAAGATGGAGCTAGTATCAGTACCTATTATGATAGTCCCTGATTGGAGTGCACCATTCGAGATTATGTGTGATGCCAATGATTTTGCAGTTGGGCGGTCCTAGGTCAAAGAAGAGATAAAATCTTCAGAGCAATCTATTATGCAAGTAAGACTATTGATTCGTTGGATCCTTTTGCTTCAAGAATTTGATCTTAAGATCAAGGATAAGAAGGGGAGTGAGAATGTTGTAGCGGACCATTTGTCTAGACTTGAAGGGAAAGAAAAGAAAGATGATGGCATTATTAAAGAAGAATTCCCTGATGAAAAACTCTTTGTGGCTAAAGCAAAACTTCCATGGTATGCTGATTTTGTGAACTACTTATCTTGTGGTGTTTTGCCTCTGGATTGTTCCCACAAACAAAAGAAGAAATTCTTGCACGATGTTAAGTTGTATCTATGGGATGACCTATTATTATTCAAGAGATGTTCCGATCAAGTCATCAGGAGATGTATCCCTATTGAAGAAACTCAATCTATCCTTCGTCACTGTCATTCTTCACTATATGAAGGTCATTTGTGCCCAACATGCATTGTAGCAAAGGTATTACAATCTTGTTTTTATTGGCCTTCTCTGTTCCGTGATAGTTATATATATGTGAAATCATGTGACAGTTGCCAGCGCCAAGGTAATATATCTCAGCGCCATGAGCTTCCATTGACAAACATGCTGGAGGTAGAGCTATTTGACGTTTGGGGAATTGATTTCATAGGCCCTTATCTGCCTTATTGTGGTCAAATATTTATTCTACTAGCAATTGATTATGTTTCTAAGTGGATTAAGGCGGTAGCTACACCAACAAATGATGCTAAAGTGGTCCTCAAGTTTCTTCAAAAGAATATATTCACTCGATTCAGAACACCCTGAGCACTTGTCAGTGATGAAGGCACACATTTTACAACAAATTGATGACTAATTTGTTGGCACGATATGGAGTGAGACACAAAAAAACTCTAGCATACCAACCACAAGCAAATGGCCATGCAGAACTATCCAATAGAGTAATCAAGCAGATTTTAGAGAAAACAGTTAATCCCAACCGTAAGGATTGGGCACTCAAGCTTGATTATACATTATGGGCATTTTGTACAGCCTTTAAAACACCAATAGGCATGACTCCTTATCGATTGGTTTTTGGAAAGACATGCTATCTTCCATTTGAGCTTGAACACGGTGCACTCTGGGCAATAAAGAAGTTAAATTTTGACTTGAAGGCATCTGGTGAGCAAAGACTTTTACAGATGAACAAGATGGATGAATTTAGACATGAAGCTTATGAGAATGCAAGGATGTACAAGGAGAAGATGAAATCTTGGCATGATACCCACATAGTACGACGAAATTTTACACTGGGACAGCAAGTATTGCTTTTCAACTCGAGATTAAAACTTTTTTCAGGGGAATTGATGTCTAGGTGGTTGGGTCCATTCATAATTTCAAAAGTGTTTCCATTTGGTGCGGTTGAGCTAAAAGGCAAGGATAACACAACATTTCGGGTCAATGGGCAATGCATCAAGCACTATTATGGACAAGAAGAGCGTCGTGTGTCTTTCATCACTTTGGCATAACTTAGCTGAGACAAAAGGAGCGTCGGGCTGATGATGTTAAACCAAGCGCTAATTGGGAGGCAACCCAAGTTTTCTCAACCTTAATTCATTCCAATTTCATGTTTATTCTTGTTTATTTCAATTATTTTAGTTTATTGAGCTAATTTCTAATTGTAGCTATTTTTTTTATTTTAATTGAACAGGTTCATTATGATATTAAAGTGGGGATAAGAATGCAATAGGTTGGTAGTTTGGAGCTTTACCCAGATTTTACAAAACATTAGAGCGACCATGCGCCCTCTTTAGTGCAGCTGCACCTAATTTTTCCAGATTTTAGCAGAACTTCAGGGTGACCCTGCGTCCTGCTCAGCGCAGCCGCGCCTGTTATTTTTTTAAAAAAACATTTTACAGCCAGGGCGACGCCCCTGCCCCTGTTCGAATTTAAAAAAAAAAGCCCCATTCTCACTCCCAAACCCTAATCTCTCACATCCCTTCACTCTCTCACCTTTCCCCTCATCACCCACGACTCCAAACAACACCAATCGACATTTTTTTCCAAGAAAAAACTCATATTTTTACATCTGAACCACCATTCTAATCTATATTTCATCAGTTCGTACAAGAGAAGAGCAAATCTGCACTACCTACTTCATTCCTCACATTCAAAAACGGGTGTAAGTGTTCTAAATCTTATCTACATTCTCAAGATTGTGGTTTTTGGGTAATGTTTTATGTTGGGAGACATTTGTATTGAAGGAATATTTCAACATCAATGTTTGAATATTGGTTGCACATAAGGTGTTTGATAAAAGTTCTGTGAAGGGGTTGAAGTGATATTGCAATTTTGTTAGTGAAGTACACTAAAGGGAAAATTGTGAGGTGTTGAAAAAGAGTTTTTCGAGATTAATTGAGTATTGGTAATTGTTTGTTGTGTTGGTGAACAAAGTTGGTTGTAAAAATGAGTAAGAATTTGAATACTGTCCTCAAGAGACCAAGATCTTCATCTAGTCGATATGCTGGTCAGTCTAGTTCATCAGGTGGACAATCAAAACAGTTCACAAGTCCGGAAGCTCAAAAACAGTATCAGGAAAAGATTTTGAATAAATCATTGGTTGAAGAACATATGCTCATCCCACATTGCAGCCATCACATGACTTTATATTAAGCTATTGTCAATCGAAAATGGGAGCAATTTACAGCAGCTCCTCCCAAGGCTGTGGAGAATCTTGTGAAAGAATTCTACTCCAATGCAATTGGTAGACAGGAATTTACAATTATGGTCCGTGGAAAACATGTTAAATTTGACAAGCATACCATTAATGCACACTATGGACTACCACCTATTGAAAGAGATGAATATCACCAATTCCTTGAAGATTATATCGATTATATATCTTTACTTTAAAATTTGGTGGGGGAGCAAACCCTTTGGAAATTTTCTTCCAGCTGAGAACCAGTCAAGTTTGATTCCAACTACTTATGTCTGGACGACAAGGTGTGGTTTTTGTTCATCTGTGCACGTTTCATACCGATAAGACACACCACAGATGTTACAAAAAATAGGGCAATCTTGCTATATTCAATCTTAAATGGGGATGAGCATTGATGTTGGGTGAGTGATTCAATATAACACGCAAATTCAAAGGATTCAAAAGCTGATTTCAAAACAACAAAAGGACTCTGGAGCCACATTATCCCAGCCCATCTAGACGGAACCGTTCTGAACAAGATGAATGGCAGACAAATATGGAGACAAAATTCGACCGACTCCAATCCAGATTTGATGTTTTCCAGGAGCAGACTGATCTTCGGCTAAACTACATGATGGAGTCAATAACCTTGAAAAAATAGATTTTCAGTAGCTATACATTCGTGCTACAATCAGGTGGACCATTAATTCCCACAACCTCCAATTCTCCCGGACTACCCAGTAGAGGATGACGCCGAGGAAGGTAACAACTGATCGCTACCAGGGAAGTCTCCTTCTATTAACTTTAATTTCACATTGGGGATAATGTTTAGATTAAGTTTGCGGGGATGTTTTATAAATTGTCTATTTGCTTTAGTTGTCATTTGCTTTAGTTTTTTTATTTTTATTTTGGGTGATGTTTTTGTTTATGTTGTGTGATGTGTGTATATTAAAAAAAATGCATGCTTGTGTGAGTTGGATAGACTTGCTGGCATTGATGTATATATTTGGTAACATGTTTTGGTTGATGAGTTGTGGATAAGTTATGTGTTTGAGTTAAATTCTTGCTTATTCATGTGAAACGGAAAATATTTATGCACGTGGGTTGATTATGATGTTGTACATGAGTAGGTTGATCCATTGTTTATAGGTTGTAATAGAGAACTAAAATGTTATACCCAAACAACCATTAAACATTATTACACCCTTAAGACAAACTTAGGATAGTTGGTTGGTTGAACTGTCGTAGGTAGACATGGAGATAAATATGGATTCAGCCTGTGTAAAATGTCGTGTGGATTGTCTAAGACCAATGAGATAAAAATTGTGTGAAAAACCTTAAGTTAGAGGTCAATTTTCGAGAATAAGTGTTTTGTAGATCAACCATCACTGATCTCATCTTCGGACTATAAATCAAAATCCCAAACATCCAAGTCATTTGTCATAATGACGTAGAATGTTGGATGATGAGTGTTCTATATGCACTAAATGCATTATTTTGTTACCTTTGATAGAGTTTTAGGGCATTTTAATGTGTGTTTTGATATTGTGATATAGATTGATGAAATTGAAGGAAATAAGCAAAACTTGGCAAATTGGAGAAATGAGCTAAATTGTAAGAGACTCAAAGTTCAAGGAGTAAGGTGCAAACACTCCAAAGTTGTGCTGGACCTCAAAATGAAGATTTGAGAGTGTTTGGAGTCAATTGGATGAAGAAAGAAGTTAAAGGGATCAATTATAGTTAAAGTATGATCACACACCAATTTTCAACCGAAAAAGTTATGCTCCAAATTTGTAGTTTTATATTGAGACTCATTTTCGACATAGAAAACGTTTGAATTGGAAAATTACATCTGAAGAAAAGTTGTATCCCTTTGAATAAGCTTTTCAAAGAATCTTGAATCATCTCAATCGGATATCAAGAGCAAAGGTTATGATCAAAATACTAAAAGCTAGCGGATGCATATTACAGACTGCGCAAATTGCCAAATAAGCCCTAATGTTGATGAGTTAAAAGGGGGTACTATAAATACAACTTGGAGGGTTCGAATAATGGAACTTTCAGAAGAGAAAACCAGCAGCCACATCAAGGAGAAGACCATTGGAGATTGAGGAATCCACAATCAAAGAGTTTTTCTTATTCTCTATTAATCTTCTCTATTTTATCAACGTTTAAGAACATGAATTGTATTTACTTTTATATTTTCATGGAGTAATCTAATTTTCTAGAGATACAATATAGCCAACACTAGATATTATGATTTGATCATTTAATTATCTATTTCAAAGGTTATTCAATTGGTTTATTTGTGTTTATCCATCTTTAATTCTTTTGAATGCTTGATCACCATTTGAATGATATGGAATTTAGGATTTACTATCGAGAGAATGAATTCTAAATAGTGGACATTGATAAACACAACCTAGAAAATTATAGAGTTCGATAGGCCTATGAAATCCTTTGTAGTAATTAAGAGAACCAAGGACCTAAATTTACTTTATCATCCTAATTTAAGATAGAGACTCAAAATTAGGGTTTTAAGAGTAATTCTCAATTCACCATCGAGAGAGGGGATTAAGATAATTTCGAGTTTTTGACTAATAAACCATAAGAATAAATTAATGAATAGTTAGAAGATCGAAGCATAATTGATAGTTAGGTAAAATTGGATCTCTAGAGTTTAATCCCATTGATATTAATCTTGTGTAATTGCATTATTAATTTATTAAATTAGTTTAGTTAATTATTTCACTCAATCACTCGTGTTTTCTAGATAAAATCAAGGTTATTATAATTATAGGAATTATTAGAATTTGATATCAATCCTATGGAAAACGATAATCTACTCTCCATATATTAAAACTTGACACCGTACACTTGCGATTGAAAAAATCACGCATCAAGTTTTTTGATGTTTCTTCTAAATTTTCACCCCAAACTTGAGATGTATCCCATTTCTCCATGTCAATGCTAGTTTGAATGTTTCACAATGTCATGTTCCTGAAAAAAAAAATCATAGTTTAGATGTTAAAAACATGGAACGAGTGTAACTTAGCTCAAACATCTAATGATCAACTTAATTATTTTGAGACCTAAGGGAAGACGGGATAAGGGTGATGAATCCTAAATAAATTGTACAATAAACTAAACTTTCCTATAACTAAAAATAAATAAATGAATAAGTAAAAAGGAAGAAAGCTTGTGTTGTCTCCCAAAAAGTGCTTCTTTAACGTCATTAGCTTAACTCAACCGCAGTACCTATGTTGGATCTTCTTGTGACACCTCTATCTTATTTCTAAACTTCACCCTTGGCCTTGTCTTTTTCTTCACTATAGCATGGCCCATAAAATTGAATGGTTTTAACTCTGGTATGGCCTTCAAAACCTTTTTTGGTTTGGCAATGTTTGGAGGTTTTGAAGGTTTTTCCACAAAGCTCTCCTTCTTATTAGGTGGATCTGCTTCATGCTCTAAGATATAATCCACCATTTCATTGGTCCCTTTTTCATTTGCACATGTATCAAACCTTGAATAGTTGAGAGCCATATGTTGTTCTAGAGGATCATAGAACATTTTTCTCTTGCCTTTCTCATCCCTCACTGCATTGATGGATTGGATCATATGGCATACATTTATTTTTCTGGGGTTTTCATTTCTTGATGAATGTTGAAGCTCACTTGCTCGCAGTTTCAACTTCTCTTCTTGTACATCAATTAATACTCTTCCAGTAGCCAGGAAAGGTCAACCAAGAATTAGTGGTACTTTCTCATCATCTTCCATATCTAAGACCACAAAGTCCACCAGAAAGATGAACTTATCTACCTTTACCAATACATCTTCTATAATCCCCATGGATAGGTGATGAATCGGTCTGCCAGTTGCAGTGATATGGTTGTCGATTTACCTCTCCAAGTCCCAACTTTTTGAATACTGATAGGGTCATCAAGTTAATGCTAGCTCTAAGATCACACAGTGCTTTATCAAACGTGATACTACCGATTGTGCAAGGAATGGTAAAGCTTCCAGGATCCTTCAGATTTTGTGGCAACTTCCTTTGGATAATAGCATTATATTCCTCTGTTAACTTGATAGTCTCAAATTCTTCAAGTCTCATCTTCTTAGCCATGATGTCTTTCATGAGTTTGACATAATTTGGCATTTGCTCCAAGGCATCTGCAAATGGAATATTAATGTGAATTTTCTTGAAAATTTCTAAGAATTTTGAAAATTGAGAATCGAGCTTTTTTTTTTCTGAAATCTTTGAGGAAAAGGAAGAAAAGGTTTAAGAATTGGAGGATTATCCGGAAATAGTTTGGATTTAGGCTCTTCAGCTTCCTTTGATGCTTCCGGTTCAATTTCTAAGAATCTTTGTTTTCTTCATCCTCTTGGTCACTTAATGTTGCCATCATTGGAGAAGTGTCTTCTTTTGTGCTTTTGTATTGTGGATTTTCAAGCTCTTTACCGCTCCTAAGCATAATAGCCTTACAATGCTCAATCGGGTTCACTTCTGTATCACTAGGAAATCTTCCTTTTTGATGAGCATTAGAAGATGATGCTATATGTCCAATTTGGGTGTCAATTGACTTGAGATGAGTCTCAATTCCTTGCAATCTTGCCTCATTCCTGTTGAACCTATCCCTTGATTTCATCATAAATTGTCCCAGAATATCTTCCAACGACATCTTTCTCTCTGGAGCTTTGCTTTCAAACCCCGTAGTAGGTTGTAAAATGTTCTTTGTATTACCATAAGAAAAGTTCTCATGATTACAGAGCCCTGGGTGATATTAGGTAGGCATGAAATTGTTTCGATAGTTGAAGTTGCGATTATTCACATATTGTACATGTTCCTCATTATCAACTATGGCTGGAAAAACCATATTTGCTGTAGCTACATATTCTGTTCCTTGAGAAGCTTTTGGGTTGGTTGAAGCATTCAATTGATGACAAAGTGCATCAACCTTTGCTGACATGTTTGTGAAGGCATCAATTTCATACATTGCAGCCGGCTTCTTGGTTATTGCACGCTCATTTGGCCATTGATAACTGTTGTTGGCCATTTTCTCTTAAAGTTCATATGCCTCATCAATCGATTTGCTCATTAAAGAACCACCAGCTGTGCTGTCAATAATCACTCTTGTTTGACTATTCAATCCGTTGTAAAATCGACCAAGGAGCATCTAATCATCAAACCCATGTTGTGGGCACTTTCTTTGCATCTCCTTAAATCTCTCCCACGTCTCATATAAGGGTTCAAAATCCATCTGACGAAATGAGCCAATCTCACCCCTTAATTGAGATACTTTTGATGGAGGGAAAAATTTTGCAAAGAATTTCGCAGTCAGTTTTTCCCAAGTGTTAATGCTTCCCAATGGTAAAGATAACAGCCAACTTGTCACCTGTCTCTAAGGGAAAATGGAAACAATTTCAGCTTGATGCTATTATCACTCATCCCATTCACCTTTATAGTATCAGCCACTTGCAAAAACATAGATAAATGAATGTTCGGGTCTTCATTAGGCAATCCCCCAAACTGATTCTGTTGCACCATACTGATGAGTGATACTTTCAGTTCAAAATTGTTGGCATTGATTGTTTGACGCCTTATCGCAGAATAATGTTCTTGGGCTAGTGGATTGAAGTAGTCTCGAATAGGTTTTTCTCGTTGATCAGCACATTCTTGTTGATTTTGGTTGTTTTGCTCAACCATTGCATTCTCCTTGGCCTTTTTCTTTGCTCTTATTGTCCGAAGAGTTCTTTCAATTTCCAAATCAATATAAATTAAATTACAGCTTTAGATTGTCGCATCAACTGTCAAAATACCTGAAAGACAAAAAGAATAATTCGAAGTAAAACAAATTAAAACAAAATTAATCTAGATTAAAATTAATGCTACTTGATCACAGTATTAATAAGAAAAGACAAATCAATCCCCGGCAACGGCACCAAAAACTTGATGCGTGATTTTTTCAACCGTAAGTGTACGGTGTCAAGTTTTAATATAGTGAGAGTAGAGTACCGTTGTCCACAGGGATTGATATTAAATCCTAATAATTCTTGTAATTATAATAACCTTGATTTTATCTAGAAAACACAAGTGATTGAGTGAAATAATTAACTAAACTAATTTAATAAATTAATAATGCAATTACACAATATTAATATCAATGGGATTAAACTCTAGAGATCTAATTTCACCTAACTATCAATTATGATTCGATCTTCTAACTATTCCTTAATTTATTCTTATAGTTTATTAGTCAAGAACCCGAAATTATCTTAATCTCCCTCTCGATGGTGAATTGAGAATTACTCTTAAAACCCTAATTTTGAATCTCCATCTAAAATTAGTATGATAAAGTACATTTAGGTCTTTGGTTCTCTTAATTATTACAAAGGATTTCATAGGCCTCTCGAACTCTATAATTTTCTAGGTTGTGTTTATCAATGGCCACTATTTAGAATTTCTTCTCTCGATAGTAAATCCTAAATTCCATATCATTCAAATAGTGATCAAGCATTCAAAAGCATTAAAGATGGATAGACACAAATAAACCAATTGAATAACCCTCGAAATAGATAATTAAATGATCAAAGCATAATATCTAGTGTTGGCTATATTGTATCTCTAGAAAATTAGATTACTCCATGAAAATATAAAAGCAAATACAATTCATGTTCTTAAACGTTGATAAAATATAGAAGATTAATAGAGAATAAGAAAAACTCTTTGATTGTGGATTCCTCAATCTCCAATGGTCTTCTCCTTGATGTGGCTGCTGGTTTTCTCTTTCGAAAAGTCCATTATTCGAACCCTCCAAGTTGTATTTGTAGTACCCCCTTTTAACTCGTCAACATTAGGGCTTATTTGGCAATTTGCGCAGTTTGTAATATGCATCCACCAGCCTTTAGTATTTTGATCATAACCTTTACTCCTAATATCCGATTGCGATGATTTAAGATTCTTTGAAAATCTTATTCAAAGGGCTACAACTTTTCTTCAAATGTAATTTTCCAATTCAAGCGTTTTCTATGTCGAAAATGAGTCTCAATATAAAACTACAAATCTGGAGCATAACTTTTTCGGTTGAAAATTGGTGTGTGATCATACTTTAACTATATTTGATCCCTTTAACTTTTTTCTTCATCCAATTGACTCCAAACACTCTCAAATCTTCATTGTGAGGTCCAACACAACTTTGTAGTGTTTGCACCTTACTCCTCGAAGTTTGGGTCTCTTACAATTTAGCTCATTTCTCCAATTTGCCAAATTTTGCTTATTTCCTTCAATTTCATCAATCTATATCACAACATCAAAACACACATTAAAATGCCCTAAAACTATATCAAAGGTAACAAAATAATACATTTATTGCGTGTAGAACACTCATCATCCAACATTCTACGTCATTATGACAGATGACTTAGATGTTTGGGATTCTGATTTATAGTCTGAAGATGGGATAAGTGATGGTTGATCTACAAAACACGTAAAAAATAACCTCCTACATCTCTTGCAGGACCAAAATTGGGGGCATTGGATATGAAATTTCAACCCAATAAAAAGTAGCATTAGAAGAAAATCAGGAATGATGGACCCTTGTAAAAAGAGGACATTGAACAATTCCACAAGTTCCAAGTCCTAGTAACGAGAAAAGAAAACCAAAGAAGAAGGTCTAAACTAAGGCCAAAAGTATCTACTAAATCAACAGGAGTAGAAGTCGTTTCACGCGTTCCTTCTAGATTACTATCCCTGGGTGACTATTTTCTCAAGAGTTTCTTCAACAATGAATATTTTACCTCCAATATTTTTAAGGTCGAGGAAAAAGACGAAGCAAGAAAGGTATCGAAAGAGAGTTGAAAACAGAAGAGAATGATCTCACGACTCAATAATATTCCTTCCGATACAAGTTTAGCAGATTCTCTTAAGATTCCTTTCAATGATCGAATGGCTTTAATCTCGATGTTGATAGATCTGAAAGAATACGAAGGCAAAGTCTTAGAACATATTAGATCCACAACCCAACAAGATTGTATGGCCACCATCACATTCGACGATGAAGATTTACAACTGGGCTCTCGTTTACACAATAGACCACTCTATGTTAGTGGTCATATTCGAGAATGCAAGATAAATCGTATAATGATCAATTGTGGATCTGCTGTGAACATCATGCTAGTCAAAACAATGAAGAAGATTTGAATTAATGTTGGTGATCTGTTAAAGAGCAAGATCATGATTCAAGGATTCAACCAGAAAGGTCAGCAAGCCATTGGCATGATTCGGTTGAAGCTGCAAATAGGGGAGTTAATTTCCTCGGCTCTCTTCCATGTCATCGATGCTAAAACATCATACAAGTTACTCCTTAGACGTGTTTGGCTGTATGAAACTAAAGTAGTACCTTCAAATTGGCACCAATGCTTCAAATATAGTTGAGACGGAGAAGTCATATATGTAGTAGTTAAGTCCAAACCATTCCTCGAAGAAGAATCTCATTTTGCTGATGCTAAATTTTACGTAGAAGATGAAGAGAGTAATTCTGCAGGGTTGACCATGTCCGAATTTAAAAATAAAGGAAATGAAGATGATGATGATACATCTAGTGTGCTCAATCTCATCAGTTTATCAAAGGTAAACCAAAATTTACATCTGAAGGATTTTCTAAAGGTAAAAAACCTCAAATAGAATCGACCGATGTTAAGGTATTGAGAAAAGAGTTAACTCTTTCGATACCTAGTATTCCAAAATCGTTTCTACCCCCATCAACTCATGGAAGTCCCGGGAGAACGTAAATCATCATTGGAAGCTTCGACATCTATTCCAGACATCAAAGTTCAATATTTCTAGCTCGTCCAAACAAGACAAGCTAGGAGCCGATAGACCAAAACAGACTTTCAAGGGGCATTATAATCCTCAAGTCAAAAAGCTATTTGAGAATGCCGCATTTGGAAAATGAGAACATCGCAAATTAGATGATCTTGATGTTGTCCTTTCGGGTGGGCGTATCCCCTCTAATTTTGATAGAACCCTTATGTCGCAACCTATGTATGATTTGGGATATGATCCGAATCCACCGAGAAAGATTAAAGTCAAGAAAGTTTCCTTGGACCTAGTCATGACTCAAGTTTACGAAGTTGCAGGAGAGAAACCTGAACCACCGAAACCTTTAGTGTTCAATCGAATTGAAAACGAGAAAGCTAGAGTTTTTCTATTTAAAAGGTTAAAACAAGTGAAACGCCCTAAATTTTATCGACTTAAATTTTGAGGTGTTACCGATATCATTTCATAATGTAGAATTATTTAAGTAAAAATTTGAAACTTCAATTTATTTAAAGCATCAAACACCAATTTAAATAAACATGTGAATCTTGAAATCTAGAACATCTAAGAGAAACGAATAAAAACATACAAAACATCTAACAAAACTTTATTGTCAAATGTATTCTTAAAACTTTTACTTGGCAACCCGCACACCGTTCAGCCACCATCCACGTTGACCGATCTGGCCTGAAAATATTTAATTTTGAAGGAACGAGTAATTTTAAACTAAGTAGGATACGGACATTCAAAACAATATAATAACTCTTTAAACAAAAATCTATAACATTTTATACCATCATTTCATCAAGAGCAATCGGAGACCAATCGAAAGCTCTAGCATTTGAGGAAAAAAAACCCGAAGGGGATCTCACATTTCATTTCATTTCATCAAGACCCGCAGGTCAATTAGCATTTCATGAGATAAATTACGTAAAAGAAATTATAATATTGCAAGATCATAGTATCCTACTTCGATTGATAAAAATAATTTTCGTCGAAAGAAAAGCGAGAAGTTCGCGTTCCCAAAATCTTTTTCCAAATCTCATGTCTACGTTATATAGAGAATTGCTTTTTGTTTTTTAAAATAAAGTATGCTCTCAATCTGACTTTTAGCAAGGTATATATATAGGATGGGTCCCTATTCGAAGAGAAAAACGTGTGTACTAATTTGGAAGGTCAAAATAATTATATCAATTTATGTAATAAATCATAATCATCCCACAACAATAGTGAACGTGGGAAAGGTGTACGTGTGATTGAGTTTTCTGTATTCAAACAACTGGTTTCTTGCCCAAATAGTAGGGAAATCATTACACTGACAGAAAAAGGGATTGGAAGGGGAGAAAATTGTGTCCAAGGTTATGTGATTTGATTGCACAATTCAAGTCTACTAAAAGTCAAATCTTGTGTGAAATGGGTGGCAGTCAAGACATGATTTGTGTAAGAAAATTTTAAAAAATGATCATATATCTTTCTATCAAAAGACACGCATAGAGCTATCCCTTTTGAATTCCAATATTTTATTTAAAAGTAAAACTAATTTACGATTTCTTTAAAGTGCAAAAACTTAGACTTTGTTTATCCAAATTAACTTTTTTTCGAGCCCATTATGCATAGTTAATTACGAGCTATCTAACGAGTACAATATTGATATATTTATCATCACTCTATCAATATTTAAATATTTGATCCAAATAAAATATAATTCAATATATATACACTTTTGTCCATAACTTCCCAAAATAATAAGATATAGTACATAGAATAATTAAATATAGATATTATTAAAAAAATTTGGGACTTTACAATCTCCCTTCCATAAAAAAATTTGGTCCTCGAAAATTACATGTCACATACGAGTACTAAGTCTAACCCATTATATCTATTTTTCATAATGCATATCAGGAATTTAGTGGGAGAGAAAAAAATGCATGTCTTAAAAAAAGGCAATTTAAAGGGTGTAATTCTTTTCTATTCATCTTGACTGTCCTAGTCCTCAATTGGTATGAAGTGTACTATCTAATGGGGTAGTAACTTTTAGAACACTAACATCTTATTCACAAATAGTACGATTTTTAGTAACAATAAAAATAAGGAATGAGCACCCTCGGAGTATATAAGAAAGTAAGCAAGTAGTTTAGATATTGATAAAATACCTAACATCATGTCTTAGTCCTCAGTTACCTCATGTTGGGTTATGGAAAATACTCTGGTTGCCCCCTTCTTACTTCATTGTCCCGCTTTGATGAGGGGTTTATGGCAATTGGTAGCAATATGGTCATGCTTTCCACATCGATAGGATACATTCTTTCCATACCAACACTCGCCTCTATGGGTCTTATTGCACTTAGGACATGGGATAAGAACGTTATTCCGCTTGCTTGACCTTGACCACTTTTCAAAGTTAGTCCTCTTGTTTTGTTCATTCCTTTTATCTTCGTTTATCACATTCTATTTCCTTTTTCCTTACGATTCAGCACTTTCTTGAACTATCTAATCAATTTCCAGTCGATTTGAAATTGCTTGGGCTAATTGTAGAACCTGACTCTATGTGATGAATTCATGCGATGCCAGGATTCTTCCAATCTCAGGGCGTAGTCCGAGTTAAAACCTTCTAGCTTTCTTCTGCTCTGTATCCACCAGGTACGTCGTATACCTAGAAAGTTGTTCGAATTTCCTCTCATATTGAACCGATGTCATCCTTCCTTGCTAAGTTGTAAGAATTCTGCCCAAGTGAGGTTGCGTTGTTGTGCCTTAGTCTTAGTGCATGAAACGGACTCCCACCAGTGGCCCGCTGCATTGGTTAGCATGAACTTCGCACATAAAACTTTTTGGGTATCAGTGCAGGAGAGATGTTTGAAGATATGTTCTAAACCCCTTATCCATTTCTCGGCTGCCAAAGGCTCAGCCACCCCGTTAAAGGTAAGGGACTTGTAATGAAGAAAATGTTCTATGACTGAACTCATAGTGTTGGAGTTAGTCTGTGCATTCAGGGGAGGCGCTTATGTTTGCTGCCTACCAAGATCTTGTACAGTACTCAACAAATCCTTAAACATAGCAACTTGTGTTGATAGACGTGCCATTTCCTTTAAATCCACTAAATAAATTTCATCTTAGAAATAGTCAACATCTCAATATATTTGAATGAAAACTCAGTATCATAAAATTTTAAATCCAAGAATACATAAGGAATGATTTAATTGTAGGAGATGAAGTAAACCTACAGATTATTACAAGTACTGAATACAATATTTTTTTTGAAACGAAATCATTTATTTTAACTAAACAATCTCTAGGTTACTAGTCTTCATCTTCACTTGTCCAAACATTTTGAATCCTACGTAGCTTAGATGGAGGGGCTTCATCATCCAACGATATACATGACTCGGGCTCAGATTCTTGATCAACTTCTAGTTTAGGGTCTAGCTCGAACACTGGCTCATGCTCTGGCTCTGGTCCTAGTACATACTTCAGCTCGTCCCCTTGCTCCGAATTAGATTCATAATACGGCTCCTTTTCCGAGTCTTCCTTTGGTTCAAGTTGAAGTTTGAGAGTAGAAATTCACCTATCTAGGAAGGTTTCACAATACAGCTCGAACTCAATCATTTCTGGGTGCTTCGAATGGTTATCCTCTAGTATTTTGTCCTTAACCACAATGCCCATGTCTCTCCACTGAGGTGGCAGTATGTGGATAAGATTATTAACAGCTTGAAGAGGTACAACCTCATGTCCTACGCCCCTTGCTGTAGTCCACCTAGAGAAGACTTTCCCCACATGCTCAATAAGTATGTGAGTCGGGTCTGCCTTATAATTCTCATAGGCTTGGATAACCGTCGCCCTATAGTTTAGAACAACCCTACTAGTCGTTGTCTTCCTAGCAGTCTCTATAATATCCTCCAAATTGGGCACTAAACTATGTCCATCAACACAAAACTCAATCACCATACGGAACAAAGCTTCCCAACCATTGTCTCTCATGTTCTGCAATGTACACTTACACAAATTCAATAACATCATATCATTCTGAATATCCTGATCCTTTTTCTGTAAAGCTTGTGAAAGGTTATTTGTAATTGCAAAAATTTCAAACATAAAGCAGAGACTAAAAACAAACTGAAAATCTTGCATAGTGTCCATCTATCTTATGGCCATTGATTTTTTATTTGAATTTACGCCATCTTCTGATATATTTTCAAGAACATCTATGATGGCATTAAACATATCAATGAAATGAATAGTTGTCAATAGATATGAGCCCCGTCTAGTATCACCTGGGCGGGTCAAACTCATTTCTTGAAATTGACCAGTTCCACTAGAAAGTTCTCCAATATGAAGCTTCTCTAGAATATTAGAATGTTAACTTGATCGAACAACATCTACATGCTTATATAATGCACCAACCAATTTCACAATAATAGCAAACATGTTAACAAAATCACAAAGCATAGAATTCCTACGTGCCACAGAAACAACTGACAACTGAAGCTGGTGAGCAAAGCAATGAACATACATAGCATGTGGGTTCTCTCTTAGAATTAAAGCTTTCAAGCCATTGAACTCACCTGACATATTGCTTGCTCCATCATAACCTTGACCTCGCAGACTTGATATGCTCAATCCATATGTCGAAAATATTGCATCAATGGCATCCTTCAGTGATTGGGCGCAAGTATCAGTGATATGTGAGATGCCCAAAAAATGCTCCTTCACTTGCCCACTTTTGTCAACAAATCTCAAAACAACAGCCATTTGTTCTTTTATAGAGTTATCACGAGCCTCATCAACCAAAATTGAAAATAAAGAATAACCTATCTCATTGATAATAGTTCTTGTCGTCTCCACTACACAACAATTAATCAAATCCTTTTGGATGTTTGGTGAAGTCATTTGATCATTTCCAGGAGCATTACTAAATAGTACTTCTTTAACTCCATGACAACGATCTCCATACCACTTTAGTAGCTCAATTAGATTTCCTCTATTCAGAGACTCTTTCTATTCATCATGACCACGAAATGAAAATCCTTGCATTAAGAAAAATCTAGTACAATCTTGCATCGCAGTCAATCTCATCCTATAACTTTTTTGTTGACTACTACTTTGGCTAGAAATAAAATAGAAGATGCTCTACTTTTGATTCGTCAAGTTCGTATACTTTACAAATGCTTGATTAAGAAGGCCAGCAGCCTTCCTCCTCCTTCTGGTCTTCATCTTCTTCCTTCCTGACGGTTGTTTGAACTCTGAAAAATTTCTGGCGGACCCAACACGGGCAGCTCCGAAGGCTAGCCAGGTGCTGGGTCAGCCCTTGGTGCAGCCCCAGGACTATATATTTATGTTTTTGTATTCTTTTTTTCGATTTTTGTTAATTTGTAAATAATGAGTTATGATAAATGAGTAAATGAGAATTGATGGATGGGTGCAGCCCTTGGACTGTATATTTATGTTTTTGTATTCCTTTTTTCTGGTTTTTGTGAATTATGAATTATTATAAATGAGTAAATGAAAATTTATGGATGGGTACAGCCCCTGGATTGTATATTTATGTTTTTGTATTCCTTTTTTCCGATTTTTGTTAACTTGTGAATTATGAATTATGATAAATAAGTAAATGAGAATTTATGGATGGATGCAGCCCCTGGACGGTATATTTATGTTTTTGTATTCCTTTTTTTTTCTATTTTTGTTAATTTGTGAATTACGAGAAATGAGAATTTATATTAACTATGAGTTTTGACTTATAATTTTGAAGTGTGTTTGTGTATTGTGAATTGTGATTTGGGAATTTAGGTTTAGGAAATTAGGATTTAGGCTCAATTAAACCATTAATCATGTCCATGTGGCATGTGTACACTGTTTTTAATCAATTTTGAATTGAAATATAAATTGGGGCATTTTACAGATTATGGAGCGATTTTTTCTACCGAAACAAAAGTCCATACCTAGTTCTTCGTTCTCTAGTTGTGCATTTAGCCCCGCCTCTGATTCGTGCCAAGCGCAAGAGTTAGTAAATAATGCAAAGAAGTCTTGGCATCAAGTCAATGTGGATAATCTTGTATCTGATCCAGGGAAAGGCCCTCCTATCGAATCATACGATCCTAATATCAGAAATGATGTTAGGTGGCATACTTGGAGAAAGGTCCTTGTCAACCATATGGACATGACTTTCCAAGAAGACGAATAGAGAATGATAATAGGTATTTTCGAAAATTGTGGTTCTCTGGATTTCATTGGTTGGAGTACAATATAGAAAATGATGTTGCATATTGTTTGCATTGCTACTTGTTCAAACCCGATAGAGGGGGTTAAGGATGTGGAGATGTATTCACTCAAATCGGCTTTAGGGATTGGAAGCACAAAAAGACATTGAAAGATCATGTCGGTCTCTTTGATAGTGCTCATAATCAAGCATTTGTAAAGTGTACGAACTTGATGAATCAAAAGCAGAGCATCTCATACGTTACTTCTAGCCAAAGTAGTAGTCAACAAAAAAGTTTTAGGATGAGATTGACTACGGTGCTAGATTGTACTAGATTCTTCTTGATGCAATGATTGTCATTTCGTGGTCATGATGAATCGAAAGAGTCTCTGAATAGAGAAAATCTAATTGAGCTACTAAAGTGGAATGGAGATCGCTGTCAGGAAGTTAAAGAAGTACTATTTAGTAATGCTCCTTGAAATAATCAAATGACTTCACCAAACATTCAAAAGGATTTGATTAATTATTGTGTAGTGGAGACGACAAGAGCTATTATCAATGAGATAAGTGATTCTTTAAGTTCAATTTTGGTTGATGAGGCTCGTGATGACTCTATAAAAGAACAAATGGCTGTTGTTTTTAGATTTGTTGACAAAAGTGGGCAAGAGAATGAGCATTTTTTGGGCATCTCACGTGTTACTGATACTTGCGCCCAATCATTGAAGGATGTCATTGATGCAATGTTTACTACATATGGATTGAGCATATCTAGCTGCGAAGTTAAGGTTATGATGGAGTAAGAAATATGTCAGGTGAGTTCAATGGCTTGAAAGCTTTAATTCTAAGAAAGAACCCACATGCTATATATGTTCATTGCTTTGCTCACCAGCTTCAGTTGTTTCTGTGGTACGTGGGAATTCTATGCTCGGTGATTTTTTTAACATGTTTGCTATTATTGTGAATTTGGTTGGTACATCATGTAAGCATGTAGATGTCATTCGATCAAGTTATCAATCTAATATTCTGGATAAGCTTCATATTGAAGAACTTTCTAGTGGAACTAGTCAATTTCAAGAAATGAGTTTGACCCGTCCAGGTGATACTAGATGGGGCTCGCATCTATTGACTATTACTCATTTCATTGATATGTTTAATGCCATCATAGATGTTCTTAAGAATATATCAGAAGATGGCGTAAATTCAAATCAAAAATCAATGGCCATAAGACAAATGGACACTATATAAGATTTTCAGCTTGTGTTTAGTCTCCACTTTATGTTTGAAATTCTTGCAATTACAAATGACCTTTCACAAGCTTCACAGAAAAAGGATCAAGATATTCAGAAGGCTTTGATGTTATTGAATTTGTGTAAGTGTGCATTGCAGAACATGAAAGACAATGGTTTGGAAACTCTGTTGCATATGGTGATTGAGTTTTGTGTTGATGGACATATTTTAGGGCCCAATTTGGAGGATATTGTAGCAGTAAAAGGTCGACCTAGGCGTGCAACTCATTACGTGACTTATTATCATCACTTTTATGTTGATTTGTATTGTCATGTGATTGACTCAATCTTGCAAGAGTTGAATGATCGTTTTTCAGAAACAACTACCGAGCTCTTTACTTGCATTGCGTGTTTAAGTCCAAGAAATTCATTTGCAGCTTTTGATCTGGGTAAATTGCTGCGTCTTGCTCAGTTCTATCATTTGGACTTCAATAGTGAAGAGCTTTTATTACTTAGACCTCAACTTGACAAGTTTCTTATGTTGGTGAGAATGGATGAAGCTTTCTTTAACCTCAATAGCATATCTTGTGTAGCTCAGAAGTTGGTTGAAACTTCTGGAAATTACTATTATTTTCCGTTGGTTTATAGGTTGATCACCTTGATTTTGTTATTACCTGTGGCAACTGCAAGTGTTGAACGCTATGAATCTAATCAAAAGTGATTTGTGTAAGAAAATGGGAGATGAATGGTTGAATGACAATTTGACGGTTTACATGGAAAAAGATATTTTTGTAAAACTTGAGAATGAGGCAGTATTGCAACATTTTCAAAATATGACACCCCTAAGAATGCAGTTGTCTAAGTTTACAGTTACAGAGTAGAATTGTATTTTTTTATTTTTGTATTTTGGGTTGTATTGAAATATATTTTCATATGTATATTCTTTTTACGTTTTAATGCATTTATATATGTATCGAATAATATTTTGGCTATTACGATCGATGATTGTCTACGGTCATCGGTCAACGATCACGAGTCATTGGTCAATGGTCATAGGTAGGTCTCCACCCATGCTGGGTCCAATTCATGGATTCACCCATATGTGTAGAGTTAGTGCAAATGTAACACCCCGAACTTAAGCTTCGAGTGTCACGTACTAAACTTAATAACTTCCGCTTTAATTACATATAAAAACTCATAAATAAAAGGTACTGCATTCTGGAAACCTATTTTTAATTTATAGTAAAAAATCTCTATAAAATTTAATGGCCAGCAGAAGGGCATGCCGACTTGAAATTCTTTACATACGTGGACTCGGTGCTATCACGGCTAGCTTGGGCAGCCAGTTCGAACATTTTTATAAAATTCACCTCAACTCCGTTTTATATGAAATTTGTGGAATTTAAAAGATATTTCTACATAGTTTTCTAGGTTAAAATATGGAGAGTTTTCAAGACCATGATGGGGACGTTTTACTAAAAACAGTGAGGTATTTGCACAGAACTTCAGATTCGACCTTTCGACACTTAAAAATTTATATCTCCAGCCACCGACATCAAAACTAAGTGATTCTTATGCTCATATTAAGACAACTCAAAGAGGAACGTGGGAGTATTTTTAGAGTCTCAAATAGGTGTTTATAGAGTTAGTAATAGCATTTTGAACGGACCCAAAAAACTGTCCATCTTCTGCCTGTTTTCTCGTCGTAGGAAAAAAAGTCTATAAGCATGCCTCATAGCATAACATGAAAGATAGGATTTCAAAATTTACTTCTAGTACCATAGTACCTCATGTCTTATACATGTTTGTATATAATACCACACGAAAACATATGAAAAATATTCTTTGAACAAAACGTACTAATGAGACATTTCAATACAAAATAACCTTGTCCTTAACCTATCATCGAGTATGCCTACTGACTTCCACCAACTCAACGCTTATGGATCTAAAAATTTAGTATAAATACTATGAGTATAAAGAATACTCAGTAAGATACCATGCTCGGGTTTAACATGCTAATACTACACAAAAGAAAGCATTCAAACACATACTTGCGCATTTCGGCTTGCCGGTGCCCTTCGGACTTGTCCTAATACATAAATAGATATCTAACTTTGTGGACTTGTCCACATCTTTCATATTATGGTTTTCATGCATAGCTTAAGCATAAATATTATCATGAAATCTTACCACTTGAGTATAGAAAGTATCTTATCTTAAAACTTGGAGAAATTTTTAGTTGAAATGTATACTTGAAAGTGCTAGCCTTTGTTTTCCTTTTTCACGTATCCTATCTTTCTATTGTTTGCAAGTAATTTTCTGATTTCAAAGCCATTTGCTGGAGCATTTCTTAAGTATTTAAAGGCAAGGAAAACCCATGACTAAGTAAGGTATAAAGGTAGGGATGGCAAAAAAGCTCGTCGGCTCGGACGGCTCGGGCTCGGCTCGGAAAAAGCTCGAGCCTGGCCCGGCTCGGGCTCGGTTACAACGAGCCAAGGCTCGGGCCGAGCCTTATTTTTTTGGCGAGGCTTTACTCGGCTCGGCTCGGGCCCAAAAAAGCTCGGCACAAAAAAGCTCGAATTGAGCCCGAACTTTTTTCTTTAATTTATAATACGTATAAACCGTACCAATTTTGAATTTTTTAAGTAAAAAATGTAGATTTGACATTAAAAAAAATAAAAAAATCGAGCCGGCCCGGGCTAGGCTCGGCTCGGCCCGCTAAGGCTCGGACCAAAAGCTCGGGCCGAGCCTTATTTTTTTTGGCCAGGCTCGGCTCGGCTCGGCTCGGGCCAAAAAAAGCTCGGAACAAAAAAGCTCGAGCCGAGCCCGAGCTTTTTTTTTTTGGCTCGGGCTCGGCTCGGCTCGGCTCGGCTCGTTGACATCCCTATATAAAGGTGATTATAGACCAAGGTAAATGTTATGCCTTCCACGTAGCCATTGATTCATCTTCATGCATGCAATAATATCACCATATGCCTTAATTGTAAACAGCTCATGGTTGCTAAAACATCTCATGCTTGTTATACATTTAACCACCTCATACTTGCTTAACCATTTACCACATCATGCTTGTCTACACCTTACAATTTAACATGTATTCTAAACCCTTAATTAACTAATATTGGTAAACTCTCAATCACCAAATAATGCAAACGAGGCAATCACTAATAAATTGGCCATATAAAAATTTTGAAAAATTAAATTACTATCCAAAAAAATTAAATGCGCACCTAAATGAGCACAAATTTTCGGAGTATTACAGCAAAGGATAATGCACATGTTTCTGATGTTGTTGTGTTTTATGGAGTCATTACAAAAATAATTACATAAGGTGACCACAAAATGAAGATTCCACTCTTTAAGTGTGACTAGGCAAATGCTGGTAATAGTGTTATAGTTGATGATTGCTTTACACTTGTTGATTTGTACCAAGATCAAAATAATTTTCTGAAAGATCGTTTCATTTTAGCATAAAAGGCCAAATAAGTGTTTTTTTTTTCAAGAGAAAATGACTCCTCTAATTGGCACATGGTTTTGAAAGCAGGACCTAGAAATTTTCATGATCTAGAAGTATATGAACAATGAAGTAAATGCTGGAAATACATTTTCATTAAACATTGGTGATGTGAACGAGGAAGTTAGCTATATAAAAGGGGGATTATGAGTGTACTTATTTGATTGAAAGTTTTGGTTTAGAAATGGAATCATGTTATGTTGCTTCTTTAGGAATCGGCTTTTACGTTATGTGTTTTTTATTTCATGTACTATTACTTGTTGTTTTTCTAGGTTAGCATTTTTTTTTAGCATATGTTTATTGTTTTGTTGTCAGTTTTGTTTGTGTTTTATTGTTTTACTTTATAATTTTATTATGAATCGTTTGTTTCTGTTTGTATTCTTTTGTTGACCTACAATGGTGAGTCTTGTTTATTCATTTTGTATGTTATCTCTCTGAACTAGAATTCTAATAATGGTTTTCATATTTCTTAAATGGTGAATACCAGAAAAGAAGGTTGTTGATGATTCAAATGCACCACGTAAAAAGAGATCAACATGAAAAACCACAACTAGACAACTTGAAGTATCTAAAATGGTTTAGTAACATTTTAACTATTTTGATGCTCCTGCTAGGCCTTTCTACAGCATGAATATGAGTAAGGAATCTCATGAAAATGATTGTGTAAAGAAATCTCAATTGAAGAGAGGCCATACCTAGATGAAAAACTTGAATATAGTCATTGCTCCAATTGGAGTAAGGTTTAATGAAATGGGACAATCATTGTTGGTCACTTTATCTTCCTTTCTAGGCCATCTATCTTGTGAAGGAAAAGAGTATGCAATCTATGATAAATTCTTCATTTTTTTTTTGTTAATTCAAATTTATACTAAACTATGATTAATTATTATTTCATTTATAATAAGTTGGTACTCCAATGGTTGGGCTAAAAGTCAAATGTTTAGAGAAATTTGGGAAAAATAGATCCCCACACACATGTAGTTGTAAGGGATCAGCTATATTGAGTGAAGATTTGGTAATGTTTCACAAGTAATTTTTTTTCTAGATTCTTATTACATTATTCTTCATTCTCTTAGCACAAGAAGAGCAACAATCCATCTTTTATAGGTAGAAATGAGGTTTGGACAAAAGCATATATAAAACGAATGGTGAACCTATATGTAAACCTGTTGCATAAACGCATGGACATCATTTCTTTTTCTAGTTCTGTGTGTGTGTGTGTGTTATCTTTCACGAAAATATGAAAGAAGTAAGTCAACATGCCTCTAAAACTAATATAAAAAAAAAAAGATGCTCTCTCAAGAGTGCTTGGTCCGGATAATCGTGTGTGAATACGAGGGATTGGAGGTGGAGTTTGCTATGGAAGAGTAAGTATAGGAGCAGAAGCTAATATTTTCTTCAACTCTCAAAAACTCCTTTCATGTTTCTCAGTCTATATAAATTTAGAGTCTTTCGAGTCAAACTAGTCAAAGGAAGAGCAATTTTAGAGAAATCCTTTACAAACCAGCGATAATAACCTGTAAGTCCAATGAAACTCCTTACTCTTGTCATGTTAGGAAGCGTTCCCATTTTAGTAATACCTTAATTTTATGTAGATCTACATAAATGCCTTCTACTGAGATGGCATGACTCTGAAACACAACTTTGTCAAGCGAAAATTCACATTTGTTGAACTTAGCATATAGTTACTTATCTCGCAAAGTCTACAAAATCATCTTCAAGTGTTCAACATGTTCATCACGACTGTGAAACTAAACTAATATATCATCAATAAAAACAACCACAAATTTGTCTAAATATGGGTAAAGCACCCTATTCATCATATCCATAAATGTTGCTGAGTCAACCCAAATGGCATCACCTGAAACTTATAATGGTCATACCGTGACCTAAAAGCAGTTTTCTATACATCAACATCCTTAATTTTGAGTCGATGGTACCATGAGCGCAAATCAACCTTAGAAAATGTTGTGACACATAAAGTTGGACAAACAAATCATCAATATGAGGTAAAGGATATTTATTACTAATACTCACTTTATTTAGCTATTCCTTCTTCTTCACAAATAATATTAGTGCTTCCCAAGAAGATACATTGGGTTTAATGAAACCCTATTCAACTAAATCTTACAACTGAACTTCACCTCCTTTACCTCTGTCGGAGCCATTTTGTAAGGTGTTTGGGAGATTGGTGTAGTCTCTGGGATCAAGTCGATGGTAAACATAACTTCCCTATTTGGAGATAAACGTGGAAAATCTTCAGGAAAATATCAAGGATATCTCATACTACCTGTATATCTTCAAGTTTCAACTTAGTAATATGGGTGTCAATCATATAAGCTAAATATGCTTGACAACCTTTCCTAAGTAATCCTTTTGAACACCACCTCTTTGCAAAAACAATCAACTGAAGCATGATTTGCATTTGAGAAATCCATGTCCAGTATAACATCAAAATCATTAATATCAAGTAGAATCAAATTAGCCTTCAACTCCCGATCAATCACTCTAATCGCACAATCTTCGTATACATTGGTAGCTAAATGAGAATGTCCTACATGAGCCATTACTACCAAATCAGTGTAACGGTCCCAACATATGTTCCACATCCATAGTAAATGCATATGATATAAATGAATGTGTAGCACCTGAATCAATTAACGAATGTTTTGCCAAAAATAGATAACGTACCCATAACTACATCTAGCAGCTCATCCGCATCCTATTAAGTCACAACAAGTACTCTTTCCTGAGTCTTAGGATGTCCTACGTGGCCTTCTATCTAGTGCCACTACTACTAGTGACATCAGATCGAACAATAGCCGTAGCACCTGCTTTACTTGCCAGTGTATCTTGGTTCTGATTCTGCCTAGAAATACCACCACCTGGTTGAAAAGATGTTCCATGTGATAAAACACCATCTTGAAAGCGAATTGGACACTATTTACTCATATGCCCTCACAATAACAACAAACACCAATGCCCTTAAAGCACTCACCAAAATGAGATTTTCCACATAAATGACACTGAGGAAACCTAGCAACTCTGGAATTATCACCCTACCTCAGAGTAAATGATCTCCGGGGAAGATCACTCGATCTAAGTAAGACTATACTGATTATGCCTAAAGAATAATGTGGAACTGTAGCACAACCTTGTGGTGTCGATTCTACAGGGAGATTGAAGAAATGCTCAAAGGATAAAAAAATGATGTTTTTTCATTTGTGAAGTAGAAGCTATTGTTCGAATAAAATTAATAATTCAATATTTGAAATAATGAAATAAAATCAGTGTTTTGAAGTAGTGAAGCATCAAATTTTTTTAATTGGATTGGATCAATCAAATCAATTGTTCATTTTTATAACTCAATTAGAGGCTTTTGTCCCAACTATCTAATCGAAAGATATGACGTTACAAATCACTTTAATTCAATTGTAATCCTAGAATCTAAACTTCCTATAACATAGTTGTACTATTTTTATTAAAATAAGATTGGGAATCGACCATATACATCAATCATAAGGTAGTAATCAATCTACCAATAAAGTAAAATTGAAATTGGAACTCGAAAAACAGTTTAATTCTTCGATGGAAAACGCATGACTGAATTCATGAAAAACCTAGTAAAGATTAAGCCAATCCCAAAATATTTATGAACAAAAAATCTGAATTCTGGAATTTTTCTACAATGAAAATTTGAATTACATGAGTAAAAAGATGAGAAATCACCAATTCCAATAGAGTTCCTTCATAGCTTCACCAAGGTTTTTAGTTCTTCATCGAGATTCTTATGTAAAAACCAGATAAAAATATGTATGGAGGCAACTACCCTCATTCTCGAACATTATAGGTTTGAAATATTGTGAAAAATGTTGGTTTCCGTGAGAGTTTGATGTAAATTAGGAAACCGAAATTGCTTCAAAATTTAATACTATGAGAGTAGTGAGTGCTGGGGGTCGCATTGAACAACCAAACTGGATCCTGGATTCTTTGAAGGGCGTCGTGCGACCACATAAGAAATAGGCTATGCAACCGCATAGCTTATTTCATTTTTCACTTATTACATTTTGGTTCTCAAACTCTGTTCCTCATTTTGTGACTTCTTTTTTCACTTCCTCTTCTTCACAGGCTTAATTCCTTAGCCCGAGTTGACATTCTCATTTTCATATCTTCGTTTTACCTTTTGAGTCATCTTTTGGATAGTTTCAATTTGGTCTTTGAACTTTTATTTTCTTCATTTTGGTCATTTTTTTCACTTGTTTATCCTTATTCCCGCTACATTCATCACGTTGTACTGCAAAACGTAAATTACATAGAATTAATCTATATTCCAACATATTAATCAACAATATTCCATGTTTTGATAGTAACATAAGTGTGTAAAAACACACTTATCAAACTCTCCCAAACTTGAACTATTGTTTGTCCTCAAACAAAACTATAACTTAACTCTACATAAAACATGTCTTGTCAACTTGCCGTGTCTCTCAGGATTGGAATTCAGTCATCAAAGAAATAAACAATTGCAACAGTACACAAATTAAATCAATCTCTACATGTTACATGCATAACCCAACGTGTGTGTTTGTGTGTGTGTGAAAACTCATGTCAATATATTAAGATCGTGATTGGCCCAACACTTGACCCATAGTAATCAAATATATTCTTACTTCGCTTGAGAGGTACACACCCCTAAACTTATGCTTTTCTCGCAATTTTCCATGTACATCTTAAGTTGAATTGATTCAATTATATTCCTTACCCTCTCTTAGCTTGGATGAATCTCTTTTTTTTTTTTTACAATTGAAACAAATTCTTTCTCCAATAGTAACAATTCATATCCCTTTACTGGACAATTCTCATGGAAAACAAAGCCAAATGAACACCAAAAGATCCTAATTTTCAACATTTTCTAGGTGAGAATTATACCAATCAAACACAATTAATTAACAATTCTTAATAAAAACAAGTTCTAGGTAATTCAATTCCTTGAAATTCATTTTCTTTCAACTTGAACTCCATTCTTGTAATCAAACAAACCCAGGGCAACTGTTAAAAATAAGTTTTACAAAAAAAGGAGTTTTTAAAGAATGAAGCTCAAACTAGATTATCGAGAGTTTAACAAGCTAAAAATCTAAAATAAATACCGAGTTCCCAGAATTGATGCATTCTCTAAACAACTTTATGTTGCAGTTATATTCTTGAAGATTGATTTGTGACTTGAATTTGATGAATCGGATATTTAAGGATTTTTTGAATATGTTTGCCATTGTATTTATTGATGATATCATTATATATTCTAATACAAGAAAAGAGCATGCCAAACATTTGAATATAATACTTCAGATATTAAAGGAAATGCATTTTTATGCTAAATTTAAGAAATGTCAATTTTAATTAGTTAGAGTAGTATTTTTAAGACATGTAATATCAGGTGAAGGGATGTTCGCTAATCCAAATAAAGTAGAGGCTATTAATAATTGGCCATGACCTATGAACCATTTAGAAATTTGAAGTTTTATGGGTTTAGGTGAGTATTATTGAAGATTTGTGGAAGTATTATCAAATATAGCTTTTTCTTTGGCAAATTATAGAGGTTAGACGTATCATTTGGAGGGTTTATCGCATGATCCGCTTTCTTCATAAGGGAAGACTGTTTTGAGCTGTGCATTGACGAAGAGATTTGACACTTGCACCCATCTTTGGTATTGCTTTGGACACCCTTTTCTCATCTCCCCGTTCTGGTTTGGTAGCGCAATCCATCAATTGGATCTGTCAAGATCAATATTGATCGATGTGTCAAGAATGATTTTGCAAGGGGGACATGTATTATCAAAGATAACGTAGGTCAATGTATTAGGACATTTGCAACTTCGTACAGATCATGCATGATATTAGAGGTAGAGTTCAGGGCTATTCTAGATGAGATTTTACTAATTAGAGGACTCGGTCTTCCGGGCATTTAGATTAAGTCATATTCTATAGTGAATACTTAATGCATCACTAGAGGAGGATGACCATGACTATTTAAGGCATCTTTAGACAGATCATAGACATCATGTGAATGACCCGGGTTCCACTTAACTGGCTGCCCCGATCGTTAGATCGACGACGTACTGTCCCCACTATACCACATGGGTCTTTTCAGCATACTTTATCCTCACTCGCACGCTCACCGAGAAAGCTTCCTAGGGCGTCACCCATCATTGAATTGTTCCAAGCCAGCACACTTAACTGTGGGGTTTCTAATGACGGGCTTCCGGAAAAGAAGGTACACCTTGTTGGTATGAGTAGTACCTATCAAATCTTTTTAAACTTTCTTGGTCTGGGTATTACAATTACACCTCGTTAGAGTCGTGACGTCCTCGTCACGCTTGATCCATCTGAGGATCCATTGCCAGGCATTGGGATTCTAGAGGTGGCTCCTACGGGTTCAAGAGGTGGCTCCCACCCTATAGCGTAGTACTTTGTCCCGCATAGCACTTAGTTCCCGATTTCTGGCTGGCAACCGCGCTCCGATACCATTTGTAACGACCCGGGTCCCACTTAACGGGCTGTCCCGACCATTAGATCGACAACGTACTGTCCCCACTGTACCAACATGAGTCTTTCCAGTATACTTTATCCTCACTCGCACGCTCCCGAGAAAGCTTTCCAGGGGTCACCCATCATAGAATTGCTTCAAGCCAAGCACGCTTAACTGTGGAGTTTCTAACAATGGACTTCCGAAAAAGAAGATGCACCTTGTTGGTATGAATAGTACCTATCAAATCTTTTTTAAGCTTTTCTGGTCTAGGTATTACATCATGTCATTCGAAAGAGACACTTTCCTACTTCTACAGAGAGGGGAATTAGTTACAGATGCTCTTGCTGCAGAATATTGAGATCATTGACGATATCATATATATGGAGCAGCTGTAATACCCTGAACTTCAAATTAAATGTTTGGCCAATATGATTCATGTATGCTATTTACAATGTCATTTGCATCACTTTTCCTAATTGTTTTCTTTTAAAATTGTGCATTTGATTATTAAGAGCTTAAGACCTTTATATGGTGTTAAGCTGCAACTCCTCGACCTATGTGACGAATTCTACTTTAAGCTATGATGGATTAATTAGGTTAATCTAGATGTTGGAGATTGACTTGTTAAGCAATTGGAATCTTAAAAAGGCCTAAATTAGCATCGATAAAAGTTCTAGCTTTCCATTCGATTGATCAAGGTCAATGTGAACCGTAGATAGGTAATTGACATATTTAGGACACGAAGCATGAAGTGACATGATCACTACACAATAATATGGGTTTTATATGACGTTATAAATATTGAAGTGTGAATTGTTGAAATTAGTCGAAAATCGGGTGTCAATCGGGTAAGTAATTAAAAGAACGGTTAAGAAATTAACGTCACAAAATATTTTGGGATCTTAGGGCAGGTAATATTGATTATAAATACATTAAAATAAGCTAAGGATACTTGATTTGTACCTGCCCTAAGATAAGCTAAGGATACTTGATTTCTACTACAAGGGACACCTTATTCTTAATACACCATATGCTTGTCATTTGTCATTGTGATGGTTAATTCCTTCACCATTAAACATTAGTCACATTTAAAACTCTCTTAAGGATTCATATATTCAATATATTATCCATAAGTTTCATACAAATCCTCTGGGGATAGGTACAAAATCATAGTCACTAGATGTCAAAATTTTATCAAATTGCAATAAGTGACTTAACGCGACACGTCCAAAACCCTAGCAACTCCACACGGAAGGATGGCTGGGGTGCCTCCTCCTAGACCGTCCCTCATGGCAACAGGTGGAAGCGCAACCTATGCCTCAATGGTTCAGGCCCACCCTCAGCCTATCCCTAAGATGAAAGTTGAGATGAGGCAGCCTTTAGAAAATGAAGGAACACTTTGGTTTCATTTTTCAAAAACTAAACTGGAATAGGCGGCTTCCCCTTTTTGATATTCTGTTGTTCTGAAGTTTCAGAGAAGAAGACCATCATTGGATCAGATTCGGGCTTACATCAAGGCACGATGGGGGGGGTAAAAGGTTTTTATGATGTGAGCAACATGCAACGTCCGCGAAACATCTTTATTCGATTTAGTACAGAGGAAGACTTTGGCATTGCGTGTGCAAGGGAATCCTCAGACATAGAGGACGTTCCTTATAGATTGGTCATCTGGTCTGCAGATTGTGACGAGGACAAAGCATCTACGCTGGTTCCTGTTTGGGTTTTCCTCCCTGGATTACCCCCACATTTCTATCACGAATCCATGCTATGCATCATCACCGGAGCCTTTGGACGTTTCTTGAAGAGGGATAATTTTACTGCTTGTGCATCTCGTACTGACGAGGCACGGGTTTGTGTAGATATTGACTTGTCGAAACCTTTGGTGTAATATTTTTGGCTGGGTGTTCCTTTCCACCCTTCCAGTAGATTCCAGAAAGTTATTTATGAAAAACTTCCTATGTTCTATCAATTTTGCAAAGGCGTGGGCATCTGGAGCCTGCTTGCAAAAAGAAGAGGGAATACACAGATATTAATCTCCCTAAAAATATTCGTCCTAAAAAGATCTGGCGGAAAAAAGGAGAATGGTGAAACTGTGACAGATTTGGCACAGGCAGGAGGTCACCAGCCGTTGTCGAGAGATGATAGGTTACTTGAAAAGCGGAGGAGGATACTACAGTGGGACATATTGATTTCGTCAACATCGATTCTGTTTGGGTGTTATGACGGTAGAGTAGCCACCAATATTAATGTTGCGGGAGAAAATGATCTAGAGGAGGACAATAGCGAAGCAGTAATTGCAACAAAGGACCAGAATGGTACAGGATCAATGTTAACTTCTAATTTAGATACTGGAAATGACAGACACCAAGAAGAAATTGGGACGTTGGAGGCAGAACCGTTTACTGCAGATACTAATATGGTGCAAACAATTATGAGGGGAGACGCTAACGCCGTCCAAGATATTCTTGTCTCGGATATCTTGGATAACATCGTGGACCTAGTTCTTAGAGGATAACCTCTCCCTCAAGATCCCCAAAATGCAAGTAATGTGCAAAGAAAGGTTACACAGGTGGAGACTCACAGCTCATCTGACGGTGGAGCTGAAAACGAATTACCTGAATTACAGGTTCTTAATTATGATATGGATCAAATCATGTCAGTCCCAGTCACAAGGGGAAAGGGTAGCAGCCAAAAAAAGGTAATGCTGGGGATCACTACTAGGTCTAAAAAAATCCTATTAATGTTGAACATCATTGTGTAGAATGTTAGAGGTGTGGTATCCTCTAAGAGTAGATTAATGTGACTGAGGAAACTTTTTAATCCTTCTGTTTTAGTAGTTATGGAACCTTTTGTTTCTCTTGATAGAATTGTATGGTGGGCTCGTTATTTGGGATTTCCAAACTTTATGTCAAACGTTGAGGTGGGAGGCAAAATATGGATGTTCTGGAAGAATGATGTGTCTTTCTCAGTAAGTAGTTTGTCGGTGCAAGAGCTTTCTGGCTGGATTGTGGTGGGAGCTTCTCGGTTGTTTGTTTCTTTTGTATATTCTAGTTGCTGTCTGAGAAAAATAAGGGATTTGTGGGATCAGTTAAGAAGATTAGAACCTGGTGACTATTGATGGCTAGTAGGAGGGGACTTTAACACGATCCGGTCCAGTGACGAAAAACTAGGTGGTCTGTCTACCTCGTCGTTGGCCAGATGGGAGTTTAATCATTTTATTCATGAAACAGGATTGATGGATATTCCTTTTGATGGGCCGAAGCTATCATGGTGTAATGGGCGCCAAAGTACTCGTCGTATATGGGCACGTTTAGATCGTATGTTGGTCAATCAAAATTTTAAAAACCTTTTTCCATCAGTCGTATTATCTTACTTGGAACGCACATCGTCGGATCATTGTGTGATGGTTTTGAAATGTAAGGATAGCTTGAGCTTCTCATGCTCTAGGCCGTTTCGTTTCCTAAACATGTGGTGTTATCACCAAGACTTTTTACCACTGGTGAAAAGAATTTGGGGGAAAAATATGTCTGGCTCTCCAATGGTATGCCTTGTGCGTAAATTGTGGTACTTGAAAAAAGCCTTAAAACCCTGGAATTGTGAGGTTTTGGCAGGGTGCAACAAGAAAAAGAAGCTTATAAAACTAATTTGATTCATCTTGAAAATTCGTTGATGGAAAGCTTCTCTATGGAGACTGAATTTCAGCTCTTAGAATGCCGAAATAATTATGCAACCTGGCTAGAGAGAGAGGAAGCTCTATGGAGGCAAAAATCGAGAATTAAATGGCTGAAAGAAGGGGATGGCAACACAAAATTTTTTCATACGTCGGTCAAAAATAAAAATAAGAGACAAGGTGTTGAACACATGGTTTTGGATGATGGCACTGAGCTTAAGTCAGCTGATGAAGTGCATGATGGGGCTGTGGGTTCTAGGAGTTGTTCTCGGTTTCACCTATCTCATTGCACGTTAATAGCCTAGATCTTCTGACACATGTCATTACCAAAGAGGAGAACAGGTTTCTATGCAAACCACCTATTTTGGAAGAGGTAAAAGAGGCTCTTTGGTCTATCCCCAAAGATAGCGCCCTGGACTTGATGGCTTTATTGCTAGCTTTTTCATTACTGCTCGGGATATTGTCCAGGCTGATCTTCTCGCAGTGGCTATTGAATTTTTTGGGGGCTACCCTCTAACTACTTCTCTAGAGGCACTGAATATTGTGCTCATCCCTAAGGTGGAGTCTCCGACCAGCTTCGAAAAGTTTCGGCCTATCAGCCTCTACCGGGTGGTATACAAAATCATGTCCAAAATTATGGTAAATCGGATGGCCCCGTTGCTTAACAAATTAATCTCTAGAGAACAGTCAGCTTTTCTTTAGGGCAGGAGCATTTTTAAAAACATATCTATTTCCCAAGAGATGATGCAAAGTCTTCATAAGAAGGTAAGAGGTGGTAACATTTTAGTGAAGATTGATATGGCAAGAGCATATGACAGAGTTAATTGGTGCTTCCTTTTGGAGGGACTGCACAGAATGGGATTTTTCGATCTATGGAGAAACCTTATCTTCAATTGCATCTACTCACCTTTCTACTCAGTCATGTTGAATGGCAATACTAGGGAATTTTTCAAGCCATCGAGGGGTTTACGCCAAGGAGATCCTCTGTCACCATATCTTTCTATTATGGCACAAGAAATTCTGTCTAGAATGATCAATCTAGCTTATGCTATCAATCGGGTTCAGCCTTTTCTTGTAGGAGGAATTTTGGTAAGTCATTTATTTTATGCCAACGACTTAATTATTTTCACCAATGGAAGGAAAAATTCAATAACCAGGTTGCTGGAGATATTAAAAATTTATGAACTAATGTCAGTTCAATCAGTGAACCCTATGAAGTCGGCTATGTTTTTTCCAAAAACTCTCTTTCTCCCGTAAAAGGACTCTATTGGATGCCTAGGGCTTTAAAGAGAGTGTTCTTCCCTGTACCTACTTGGGCGTCCCACTTTTCATTGGAAGACTAGTGAAGAATTTGTTTGAGCCACTGTTGGAAAAAGTTAGGAAAAAATTGGCAAGATGGAAGGGCCGCTCACTATCTTTTGGAGGTAAAATCACATTGATCAAACATGTTCTTTGCAGTATGCCAATTCATATCCTTTCGGTGCTGAATCTGCCTAAGGGAATTCATAATGAACTGAACCGTATTCTCTCTTCATTTCTCTGGAATGCGACTGATGGATCTAGAAAACGAAAATGGGTTTCTTGGAGGAAAATTTGTTTTCCTATGGAGGAAGGTAGCTTAGGCATTCGGGACTTTGGAGAAGTTCAACGAGCATTATTTATGAGATTTACGTGGAAACTGATGGTGGGGAATTCATAGAGGGCAGAATTTTTCCGAGCAAAATACGTGAAAAACAAACCTTTGGCTCTGGTGCAATTTTCCCCCACGCATTCTCGGTTTTGGAAGGGGGTGGTCTCGGGGCTACAAATTGTGTTGCAAAATTCATTTTGCCGAGTGCGAGATGGAACTTCTAATTTCTGGTATGACAACTGGAATGGAACTCAAAGCCTGGCAGAGGCAGGATAGGATGTTAATGAACCACAATTACTGATTAAAGATCTTTTCATGGACAATGGCTGTTGGAATGGTAGCCGACTTAGGGAGGTGTTAGATGACAGGCAAGATATGGCTATTGAAAGCTTGTAGCGACCGAGAATTAAATAAAATAAAATTATTTTCTCAAAAAACGTGCCGCTAAATTTTAAACTCTATCATTAAAGTGAAAACGCATTCATCTAACCTTTATAAACGAATTTAAATTATTTCGAATAGAATTCATTTTCGAATAATTTTAAATTATCGATTCCTTAGTATTTTGTTTAAATTCGAATTTTAGCAAAATTAAGTAAAATATATGTTCTATAATTATTTAAAGTCCAATTAAAATAAGTCCAATATTTATAGTCCAATTACATAAGTCCAAAATTTAAATTATACTCTTTTTAATCTAATCCATTTTAAGTCCAACTAAATAAGTCCAAAATCGAAATTAATCATTTTAGTCCAATTACCTTAGGCCCAAACTAGAATTACACCCCTAAAACCCAACTACTTGGCCCAATTACCCACCTAAAAATTTGTGCCCTAAATTGTTATTGTTCATATAGCTCACTGCTTTCCCCTTTCACTATTCACAAAACTCCATTTGGTAAGAGACTTTCCCCTTTCACTATTCATAGAACTCCATTTGGTAAGAGACTTTCCCTACCTCAAACCCTCTCAACTTCACTGTGAAACACCGTTGATGCTAGAAAGTCCAGTTCAAGCATCAGCAGTGAACTCACGAATCTACACAATGCATCTCAACATCGCCACCCACACCACAGTCACACCACCCACGAAGCTGCACAACACCTCCACCATCCTCTCACCTCAAACCGAGAATAACCAAACTGCACCTCAACGCCCAGCAGCCTGCTCCACCACCAAGCCAACTCCACCAACTGCCCATACCGTGACCAAAACTGTCAAAACTGACCACCACCATCCCAGCAGAACACCCAACAACACACCCCAAAAACCTGTCCAAAAACCGTGGTTTACGCCACCATCCACCGCGAAACCAACCCTCATTTCGCACCAAAATCAACACACAATTGACCCCAAAGCTAAGAAATCACAGAACCCAGAGACTTACCTCATTTTCGCCAAGAAATCCTAATGAAAATCAACCCATACAACTCCAAAAAAATCAAGAAAAGTCAAGACCTAAATACTTACCTCTAATCCCGACCCTTTTACAGTCGATTGCCCACCAATAAACCAAATGAAAATCGAACCCTCCAAGCCTCGATTGACTTTCGGACAGCACCATAAAAATCCCCCACTTACCACGAGCACCGGCGCCACCGACCATTCGGCCGGTGGTAGAGATTTGGTGGAAGGGGCAAACGTCGTTTTTTTCTCCCTCTCTCTCGCCTCTGTTCGTGAATGGTGGGGAGAGAGAGAGAGATATGAGATTTTAATTTTTAATTTTTTTGAAATTGCCCTTAAGCCCCCACGTTTTTAATCGATTTATTTTAGTTCCAAAGTTTGAAGCACTCTTAATTTCAGTCCTTAAATTCTCATTTTCAATTTTAATTAATTTCAATTTAGTCCCCAAGTTTAGAAATTATTATTTCAGCCCTTAATATTTTATTTTCAATTTTAGCATATTTCCAATTAAGTCCTTAATTTATAAAATGTTTAATTTCAGCTTTTAGCTTTTATTTTCAGCTTTAATAAGATTTGCAGTTTAGTCCCTAACTTTTTAAAATTACTATTTCAGCCCTTCAACTTTTATTTTCAGCTTTAATAAATTTTCAATTTTAGCCCCTAAACTTTATTTCATCATTTTATGCTATTTATTTCAATTTCAATGATTTTTAATTAAATCCTTAAACTCTATTTTATCACGTTAAAACTTTAAAGTTTCGAAATACTAATTCAAAACTTATTTTCTATTTTGGCTAGACGAAACGTATGGACAATTAAGAGCTTGAGATCACTTTTTTCTATTTAGGTAGGCTTGCCTCCATTAATTAGTTTAAATTATAATTGCATATCTTATGTGAATTTACGTGAATTATATGTTTTAATGTATGAGATGAGAATATATCATATGAGATATATGATGTTGTTATACTTGCCATAACTTATATGCTTTAATGCATGAGAAACACGAGAATCTCTTATGAGATAAGATGAGAATGTTATACATAACTTAAATGCTTAAATGCACGAGACGAGACTATCCGCACCCTATGTTTTCAAAGAGTCTATGATTTTCATTAAAATAAGCCAAAGATGATTATGATGATGTCACATTATATATTGCATAAACATGTGTTCAATTATTCTGTAAATTAATTATCGGCGATGAGTCTACTGAATATTTCTTCGAAATACTCATTCCGTTATTTTAACAATATTAGCAGTTTCGAAGATGGTCGGATGTGATGAGCAGTGGTGGCATAAATTGAAAGTTGTAGTAATTTACTTTCGAAATTTCCGCATTTGCAAAACCATTAATTACTTTGTAATTTTGTTTATTCCAAAAACTTGAGATTTAAATTTTAAAACAATTATTCCAAGTTATTTAAATGAGTTTGTTGCCGATGATAATTACCGTTATAAATGTGATGTGATTTTTAAAATTAGGTTATTTCCGCAAATTTGATCATTAAAAATTAGGGCAAAAGACGATGACGATATCATCCGGGTTAACGGAACTCGGGACGCTACAAAGCTTACCCATCAAACTTACAGGACAGCGGGATCACTTTGTCTGGAAGCCCAGTAAAGATGGTACCTTCTCCACTAATCAGCTTGGGAATTGATTATTAAGAAGGGTATTACTTGTACGTGGAAGAGATGGTTGTGGCACCATCATGCTCCGTTACGAATATCCTTTGTTTCGTGGAGAGCCCTTCGAAATATTTTACCAGTTGATCAGGTGGTTAAAAACATTGGAATCCCTTTGGTCTCTAAATGTGAATGCTGTGCTAGGCCATCGATTGAAAGCACTGACCATGTGCTATGCAATGGAGATATCGCAAAAAATGTCTGGTCTTATTTTGCATCCCATTTCAGTTTATCCCTTCCCATTGTTACTACTTGGAAATGTATGATGAGTTTATGGTGGAAAAAGGTTTGAATGCTTCACAGATTGGAATTCTTCGTGGCATCACTCTACTTATTATCACTTGGGAATTATGGCAAACTAGATATGAAGCGCGAATGGAGGGACGCCCCGTCTCATGGAAAAAAGCTGTCGACAAACCAAAGCCATTCTTTTCGAGACTGCGGGACTAATCTCCAAGGGTGGTCGAATCTCAGGCCACGATGTTTACCTCTTGCGCTCCTTAAATTGTCCAACAAATCATGCAAAGTAGAAACAGGTGACACTAATTAGCTGGAAGAAACCGACGGGGGATTAGCTGAAATTAAATGTTGATGGTGCAGCCAAGGGAAACCCTGGTACGGCTAGTGGTAGAGGTATTTTACGGGACAGCAATGGCAAGTTTTGGGCTGGCTTTTCTCGGCATTATGGGTTCTGTAGTAATGTGGTGGCTGAAACAAAAGCTCTTCTTGACGGCCTACGAATGTGCAGGACACTGGGAGTAAGGGATATTATAGTGGAGACTGATTCCAAGATTGTGGTAAATTGGATTCAGAAGGGAGCTTGCTCGTTTTGATGGCTGTGGAAATATTGGGATGATATCTTGGAGTAGATTAGATTTCTGAATGCTCATGTCCAGCTCGTGTTCAGAGAGGCAAACACGGCAGCTGACTTTCTTGCTAAAAATGGCAACCACAGGTCTTCACTGAATCTGTCCTTCGACGATGAGGTTCCGACTCTTCTTCGAGGCATTTTACATACGGATAGGTTGGAAGTACCATATCTTAGAAGCTAATTTGTTTCATTTGTTAATGGTTTTATTGTTTTATCGGCTTTTGTAATCTCGGCCGTCCCTCCGCCACAAGTGAGGCCCTTTTTTTAATAAAATCTATGTTTCTGCTCCAAAAAAAAAAGGTACAAAATCAGAATTTTCCACAAGAAGCCAACTCATGCTTGGGAGACTTGTCATTTTATCATCCGATTCCTTCAACATTAAGGCTTCCACCACATCCTCTACCCCCTTGATACTTTATATATGATAGATATATATCTTATAAGTCACATATGGATCCAAATATGATGAGAGAAAAAGTCAAATATTGCTACATGAAGCCACCTCTTGCTTAACACGTGTCAACATGGCTGCATGAAGTATTTTCTTAATCCTTAAACAAGAATCACGACTCTAAGCCCTTTAGGACTCTATAAATAACCCATATAAAGATATTGTATCCCTTCAAGTGATCCCTAAGTGAAAGAGAAGGAAAATAAATTGAGGGAAGCAAAAACAAGGAGCTGGGAATTGAAATTCGGGATAGGTGAGTTTAGCTCTTAGTTTTAAAGGTTGTTTCATTGTTTTCTTAAGGAGTTACAATCTTTTGAACCTCTAAAATTGCTTAATATTATGTTGGGATTGGTTTTGAGGATGTTGTTATGGTAAAAAGAAGGAAAAGTATTGGAGATATATGGAGTGAAACAACTAAGGACAGAAACTGCATAGTTGCTTAATTTTACTTGTTTTGCCTTTTGTGTTATATATTACTTTGAATGGAACACATATTTGTCAATTGGAACGTTTGGATATAAGAGTGTTAAGGTATATAAACGATCCTTAATAGGTTAAGAACTGATTGGTGGGATAATAAGAAATGGAAACTTGAGATCATCACCGGAAATGGTCGAGTTCATCGTTCTATGAAAAGGACTCAACTTGAGGTTGAGAACCCTGTACTTGTGTTGAATTCATGACATGGTTATATTCACATATATGTTATACAAATTTGTTTAAATTTTGGAAAGGATTGAATGTGATTAAGGGTGCAAAAAAATGGATGAAACGGGACATGGCAGCGACTACAATGCAACAAACAGCTTCTGTCCAATTTGGTAGTTTGCATAGTTTCAACATTTACATGTCCATTAATTATCTCTTAGGTATCGAACATACATTTTAAGGAGTACTAGGTGGTTAAACAACAGTTGGATGACGTTAAAGTTTATAATTGGACTCGAGAAATAGTGTGATTTATGGGACTGGTTTGCAATGCAATCGGTAACTTAAATTGTTAATGTCATCTAAATTATTTTAGCATGAATGGACGTAGAACGTGATTGTGTGTGTTAAGATTATCAAATTGAGGATTGTGTTTAATATTAGATGATAATACAGGTGATTTTTTGACTTTAAGTGGAAAAGAAAATTGATTTATGTTCCGTAGAAGAGCGCACACACAAGAGCAAAAAGGTAAGTAAAAATTCATTTGCAACTACGATGCAAGAACATAGTGTTTGTGATATGGTAGTGTTAGAATATTTACATAACTTTGATAAGGAGCTCATTGTGTATCATTTGATGGTTATGATCATTGAGTATGTACTCACGAGCATTTTCTTGTGCATGCACGACATACGTCCATGATTGAAAATCTTGTATGCAAAACATGATTGTAAAATTGAGTTTTTTTCATAAAATATTTTATTGACCACTACTAGGGCACCAAGGCATGTGAGGCATGCTTATGTGATATGTTTTGGTACCGCGGGTGATACTTCCTGGTTGATTGCAAAGATGGATAGGAATGGGCCTTTGGTAAGCACACGAGGGTGGACCACTTGACTATGCCTTTTGTGATACTTTGATTATTTGCGCTACTTTGATTATCTTGGGTGATCATAGGGACAGTTAAATGATGTGCCTTTAGTGGTCAAAGATGATGGTCTACTCGTCGATGTCGATGTTAGATTGGACATTTGATTATTGATATTGATATTATACAGAGCTCTATCTGGAGTTCTATCCGGTGCATAGTATGTGGGTCAATGACCCAATGAAAGATTTCAAATGAGATTATTTCGAGTTGACTTTGAAAAATATCTGAGCATGATACATTTTTAGCATAATGTTTAAAGTAAATGGTATAGTGTCATATACTATTATCACTCATACTCATGACTTGAATGATTTTTGCTGACTGAGCATTATCTTATATAGTTCTTGCATTGTAGGTGAGCATAGAACTTCCTAGGAGACATGGCTGGTTGAGGAGCTTTTATTGGATTTTGAAGTTTGATGTACATGGATGACGACCTGTATGGTTATTTCGCGAACTCCAGTTGTATTATATTTTGGGGATCCTGTATGACTTTTGAAATAGCATGTAAATACTTTTTGAGCCTCAGGATAAATATGTTGGGTTACAGTTTTATAATCTTTGGTTTCAGATATACTTTCGGAGATATCTTCATTTTATTAACACACACAAAATGTGAAGGTGAATTTGGATATCTTGGTCAAGTTGTCAATTGTATTCCTACATTGGTTAGTATATTGTATGAATAGGGTGCGACACAGCTGACCTACCACGACATGTTAGGGCACTCGTACAGATTGATAGACATGGAATGCCCAACATTAAAATATGATTTTTTATTTTTATTTTTTTATTCTTATTTTCATCCATTATCATTTATTTTCTTTGTAAGGGTAGTAGTATTTTCTCATTTACCATTTTCATTATTTCCTCATACAACCACGGTATTCTTTTATCATAAGTGAGGACATATTAATAAAATCTCGAATGTAGCACCCTCCTTAACCAAAATAAATAAATAAATAAATAAGTAGCATATTTAAATGCATTGAATGATTAAAAAGATAAACAATATCTCATATAGCAGTTTTAAATGCTCTAACTCAAATTAACATCATGTGAGAACAATTCAATAACATTATACATGATAAATTTATATTCCACCTGAAGCATGATGACATTCGATTATAAAACAAAAATTCCAAACAAAATGGAGCAAATATGGAAGACATTTTCCTTTATGAGTTGCATACTCTCGAAAAACATATAGATGTAACTATTATAAAACCCCATAAAAAGTTCAAGTACTTGAAATTTTGAAAGTGCAGACGTTAAAATAAGTTATGTCGTCATATGATAGAAATAGAATAGAATATAATGAGTTACCGACAACACTTTTGTATATAATTTGCTACTTCGTATTATGAATAGGGAGAATATCAAAATAAATTAGTTAAATCATATCAATTGTAGAAATGATGGAACTAGTAAAATGAAACAATCCTAACATACTGAGCTTACTAGAAAAATCTTGAAGTTTCTAAGCCTACAGTTCTAAATTCTAAAAGTGTGTATTTAAACGAAAAGTAGATGAGAAAAATAAAATTTTAACATGCAATGCACGACTCTCACCATATAATATTCATTTTTTTAGTTTTCTAATACATGGTATGTTTAGTTTTTAACGCTATTTTTCCCAGATCGTTAGTAACATAAATAACAATTATCATAAACTACATTTAATTCATTAAACCTAGCTCCTATTTATCTATCATTAAAGTAGAAAAAATGATATTTAAAATAATAATTACTTTTAGAATGTGTGAATAAAAGATCGGAAAAATTTTGGGATTATTGTAAAATATTTTATTATGAAGATGTGTGATTGAAAATGAGTTTAAAAAAATAATTTTAAAATAGTAGTAGTCAAACAAACCTATTAAGAACGTGAATTCGACCTACCTCGATAGATTAGGGCACTTATGTAGATTGATAGACATGAAATGTCCAGTTTTAGAAGTTTGTAGACTAGTTTTTGACGTTTGTCGCTATGCTGCAATAAAGAGATTAGGTTTATACCCCTCTCCTTCCATGTATATATATATGGTTAGGAAATCCTTAACCCACATCGACCTTCCTTGGTGGAGTCTAAAAACTTAAGAATGTGTGAATGTTTTAGAAAAAAAGTGAACAAGCAATATGAATTGGGTGAACGCTGTTTTTAATCCATCTTAAAATTATAACAAACAATGAATCAATTTGTTGGAATCAATTTGTTGGAATGTTGTTCAAATGACAATGACAAGTGCTTTTGGAAGTGATGGAAGTAATCAATTATGAGAAAAATAAGTGAAAACAAAACGAGAAGAAAAAATAATGGATGCCCGAGCAACCCCCAGGCTTTAGTTTGAGAAATAGAACCCAAAACTTGTACTGGGCGATCATCCAGTTCAAAAAAGTGACTGCTGGCTGTTTGAATTCTGATGTCGTTTTGTGAAGCTTTACACTTTTTTGGCTTAGTTTTTGCACCTTTTGTGCATGGTTGATGAAGTTATATGTATATGAGTGGTTTTCATGATTGAAAACATATCACAAACATCAAATTGATTCACTTATATCAAAAATCAAAGATCAAACCAAGTGTTATATATGTAGGATAAAATAAGTGGAGAATCAAAGTAATTAATCAAACCGAAGGCCCGTGTTTACACGGTTTCCTTAAATCGAATTCGCCGCCTCACCGGAGTGCAAGAGGTTTTGATCGGTGTTCGATTCCCAGGATACAATCGGTCGTCGGTCCACGCTGCACTACGTTACCGACCTACGAACTAGCCGTGTCTATCTCTCAAAGAACTTAGCAAATGAAGAACAAGGAAAAAAAAATAGAGGTTGCTAAATGAAGGAGGAGGAAACGGGTTCTATTTTTTTTTCTTTTGTTGTGTTTGCTATTTTTTGTTTCTCTCTTTTTTGTGTGTTTGTCCCAACCAAGAGATCCTCTATTTATACACATAGATGAGGAGTGTGGTCATTAAGACATTGAAAAGGGGTTATGGAATTGAAGAGGTGAAGTTATGAAATTGATTTCCATTAGTTATGGAATTGAAGAGGTGAAATTGATTTCCATTAAACTAATGAATATGAAACATATTTTCATTCAATTCCAACAATAAACTAATGAATATGAAACATTATTTTCATTCAATTCCAACAATATATTGTTCTTCAAAGTTCATTGTTGTTCAAGTTTGTTTTGCTTAATTCAAACGTGTATAAAAGTTTGATTACTCCTACAAATTATTTGATTTTTAAAGCCTTGAACCACTTATCCCGATAGCGGCAAATATCGTTTTAACACAATGAATCATAATCATGTTCAAACCTTCCATTTTGGTGTATTTTTGTTGCTAATGTTTTCTTGTTCTTCATAAACTTTCTGAACGATCTCAAACTATACTTCAAAATGAAGAAATAGACATCTATGACCACTAAAAAGATGATACATTAAGACCATTGAGGCTTGAAGATCTTCTACATTTTGGATCTGAACTTGGTACTAATGTCTGAACCAATACCGAATGACACTAACAAAATAAATGCGAAAAAAAGAGAGAGAGAAGAAGATGAATTAATATGTAGATGACACATTATGAACGCTCTATCATATCGTCTCTATGACCTCTACACAAATAATTTCTCGGCAAAAGAGAGATGGAATCATTGGAAACCAAATACAAGGCTGCGGAGGAAGAAGCCCAAAAGTTTCTTATTTCTAAGTATTTTGGTTCCAAATTTTTGGATAATGTTCCTTTATTAGAACAAGTCTATTGATAACCTAAGAAAAACTAACCAAGAGAGGGATGAATTAGTTTTTAAAAGTTTTTGAAGAATTAATCTAAATCAATCAAGTAAAGACCAAATAGATTAATTCAAATAGTAAGCACAAATATAAAAATATAAAAGAGATAACTAAAAGGGAGATATGATGCAAATGATATTATTGTGGAGGTTCGATCCAATGCAATGATCTACTATGTCACCACGCTCTCTAGCACAAGCAATGCCTTTTCACTATGTTGGTTGACTTATGGTGCAATCCAACACTTCTGATGACTTACAAACAAGGAGCACCAATCCTTATATAATGTAGAGCTTTACGGGACCTCAACACGACCCACACTATTAAGCTTTACGGGACCTCAATATGACTGACACGGTGACTTATAACAAGGAGCGCCGATCTTTATACAATGTTGATTTTTAAGGGACTTCAACACGACCCACACTTTATCAAAGTGATTTTACAATGAAATTCATCTATTGATAAATAATACAAACAAATTAAGTACTAAAAGAGACAAACACTTCAATGAATAATAATACATGATAGCTCACGTGTTAGATGAAATTTTTTTATAAGTATGATAGTCAAAAATTATATTCAATCAATCAAAGTGTTTCAATGAGAAGATAAAGAAATAAATACAATGAAGGTGCAAAAATCTTGTCAAGAAATATCTCTATTTTACGATTGTAATAAATTAGTACAAAGAGAGAAATCAGAAACTTTGATAAATATGATGATTTTACAAATTTAGTTCAATCAATCAAAATTTCAATATGAAGAAGAAGAGTTTATGCAATGTAAGTGCAAAACATCTTCTTCAAAAATATATCTCTTTAAAGATTGATATAGATAAATTAATCACAAAGAGAAATGAAAAACTTTGATAAGAGAAATGATTCAAGAAGTTTGATCCAACCATCAAAATTTTTGCTATAAAGAAATAAATTTAAATGAATGTAAAAATGTAAGCTCAAAAAATATTTTTCAAATGAAAAACTTTGATGAGTAGATTTTCAAAAGTTAATTTGATCAAAAGTTTTTCAAAACTAAATGATCTGATAATAATATATGAGATGAGAAATCAATATAATTTTTCTCAAAAATATCTCATTTTAATGCTTTTAAGTCCTAAAATGAATGATGAGTGAGTTGGTATTTATAGTAGTCAAACTGTTCAATATTTTGTCGAGCCGGACGATCCATCCAGACGTTCGGAACTCATCCGGATGACTAACTAGCCGTTGTGATCAGAGCAGTAAAAAAATTGACAGGTGGGGATGAACCGAATGTCATACTCATCCATCCAGACATCCGAATTGACAAAAGTTTTCTGTCAAATCGGACTGTCCAATTGGTCAACTGAACGTCCATTTGATCGTTGACCATTTACTTTTTGTAAAATGGATATGATCTAAGTTTAAGTATCACTTTAAAAGATCAATCTTAATTTTAAAAAAATATTTTATAAAATTGACATTTCGTGCACAAAATGATTTTTGAGCTTCTGTCATTCATTATTAAAGATCAAAGTGTAATACTTTTACACATGATTTCGAAAGTCTAGTTTCTGATCCTGTTTTGAAGTTTCTTTCATGTCGGCTCTTAAATTCTTGATCTTGATCTTTCTTAACGTTTGACTTTAATGCTTGACTTCGATCTTGAACTTCTTCATGAACCCGATTTGGTAGTCTTTATTTTGATCTTTTAACCACTCATCTCGAATGATTTAACTTGAATACTTAACTTTCACTTTGATCTTCATTTCAAATATGACTTATGATGTGTTGATTTTTGCAATACTTGATTGATTTTAACATTGAACTCTCGTCACTCAAAATCAATTATTGTTAGAAATAATATTAATCTTGTTTGTTAAGATCAAGACACTAGGGATGAAATCAACCACATGTCAACAATTTTCTCATTTTTTATTATGACAAACAAGATGATTTGCAAGGTAAGATTGAACAATTGATATCATATTAATAATGGAATATATATCATAAATTTATCATGTAATTCATGTTACCCCTATATTTTACAAATCAATAACTACACATTTAAAGTGGGTTAATAACCCAAATGGTCACTGAACTTTGCAAAAAAAAATTCACATGATCACTGAACTTTAAAATCACCCAAGTCATTACTAAACTTTGCAAAAGGTTTACACGCAGTCACTGAACTTTAAAAATCACTCCATTTATCACTAAACTTTGTAAAAAAATTCTATAGTCACTGAACTTTACAAAACGTTTCCCATGGGATCACTAATTTAATAATTCCCTGGGAAACTTTTTGCAAAGTTCAGTGATGAATGGGATGGTTTTTAAAGTTCAGTGATCCGTGGAAACCTTTTGCAAAGTTCAATGATGACTTGGGTGATTTTAAAGTTCAGTGACCCTGCGAAAACTTTTTACAAAGTTCAGTGACCATTTGGGTTATTAACCCCATTTAAAGCATATGAACGATTTTCCCTCTTTCCCTCTTTTTTATATACTCTAAGCATATTATATTTTCAAATCAAAACATGTATAATCATCTCACTTCATTTCCCCATTTTGACATAAGCAAAAAGGGATAGCATTTAAGATCAAAACACAATTTTCCCTTTTAAGATAGAACATATAAGAGTAATAGTATGGCATATAGGATCAAAACTTTAAATCAACCATAAAGAAATAATAATATATTCCCCCTCAATTAAGCACAAGTTACCAAATATATGCAAATTTAAATAAGATGATAATCATCACATGTATAGTAAACTAATAATCAAGGTATGAGTGAAGAAACGATGAAATCATAATCATTTAGGTAAAATTTATAAACATTCCAACCAATTATTCACATAGAATCAATCATAAGAAAACATTTGGTAAGAATTCAATTTAGCCACATACTACAAATTGATTGAAAATTCCCAAACCTGTTTAAATATATGAAAATCTAATCAAGTGTTAGAGGTTTAGTGATAATATTGATAAATTGATTCTTCATATTTACAAATTTGAATACAGTAATCTCCTTTTAGGTACCTTTAGAAGATCATAAATGTAATGTCTTAGTGTCACTATGACATCTAAAATTCGTTTTATGGAACTAAAGTATGATTCTTGAGAATTAGGTTGAGATCAAGCACATAATCACACATGAAACATAATATCGAGCCTACTTGTGATTAAGTAACGAAAAGATCCGACCATACCTCCATAGTTTGTTTTGTTTATGGAAGTACCTTGATCGTCTATGTCCATTTTGATTGATGAGCTCTTATGAGTGTTCATTTCTTTGGTTTTCCTTAACTTGGTCTTGAATAGTCATTTGTTCAAAAAGAGTTTCCGATCTAGTATTTTCAATGTCAATGATTTATCCTATCATATTATCTTCAAAAGTATCATGACCACCATCCTTTATTTTGAAACTTGACAATAAAGCTTGATTTCTGGTCATATGCTTTGAGATTCCACTATCCAATGTCCATTTGCTTTCTAATTTCTTTGGTACCTAAAAGAATAAATAAATTTTTGGTCTATGGTATCCATACATCCTTGGGTCCTCAATAGTTAGTGTTAGTGATTTTTTGAAACTACTTATAGTTGTTTTCAAATGTAATCTCTTTCGATGGAACAATAAAAAGCTACATGTACATTTTTGTTGCAAAAACTACATGTGACATTTGAAATAGAAGAAGTGGAAGCTTTAACAATGAACTTTTTAAGAGACTTTTGTTTAAAAAGTGGTTTATATCCAATTCCTCATTTATCAAAAACACATTTTTGCTCACAAAGCATTAAATCAAAATTGTTCTTGCCTTGAGTAGATTTGTGAATAATTTGAGTCAAATCTAAAATCCTTTCTTGTAAAGAAGAATTCTCCTTAATTAAATAATCATAAACAATTTTTTCTTTTTCAAAATCATTTTGAAATTTTAGAAGTTCCTTTACCTCAATTTCCAATAAAGAATTTTTCTTTTTGAGGGTCGAATGATTTAAAGCAAGTTTTTTAAATTTTTCAAGAATTTCTTCGTAAGAGGTAGATAATTCATCGTATGAACAATTTTTGATTACCTCATTTACAATAGTCATGAAGCACATGTTGTTAATTTTCTCTTGACTTTCATCTTCTTTATGGTCTTCATCATCACTTTCATTCCATATTGTTTGGAGTGCTTTCTTTTTTACAAATCTATTATTTTCTCCTTACTTTTCTTCTTTCTTTTGGAATCGATGATTTTTACAAAAACCTTTCAATTTCTTAACAAGAAAAACTAGATCATCAAGCTTTTCATCATTCGTATTTTTGCTTGAAATGCATTCATCAACTAGGGATTTTAACGCAATTGGCGTCTTTCCTTTTCTTTACTTTTCAACGTTTTCTCATTTTGTCTTGGTGCGATTTAGCTCATATATCATCAATCTTCCATAGAGCTCTTCCAAATGGATGTGTGTTGATGTCTTTGGTGTTTTCTATCAATATTGTCAATGGATTTCATTCTTCTGAGAGTGACCTAAGAACTTTACTCACAAGTTCACCATTAGTGAATTTTTTATCAAAGCCTTTGAGGTCATTAATGACATCGGTAAAATGAGTGATCATGTCAACAATCGGTTCATTTTCTTTCATAAAGAAATTTTCAAAATCTTTAACTAAGAGATTTTTCTTAGTTTCTTTCACTTTGTTAGTTCCAACATGAGTAATTTCTAATGCATACCAAATAACATAAGCGGAATCACATGTACTAATAAGATTAAATTCATTTCTATCTAGAGCACAATAAAGTATATTTTTTGCTCTAGCATTTAAAGATAATTTTCTTTTATTCTCTTCATTATATTCCTCTCTAGGTTTAGAAATTATTTGATCTCATCAACGACCCATCCGGGCGTCCGTAACTCGTCCAGATGACCAACTAGTCATTGTAGTCAAAACAGTAAAGAAACTGAACGTTGGCAATGAATTGGGCGTTCGATTAATACATCCGAACGTCCAGATTGACAAAAGTTTTTCTATCAAACCAGAAGTCCGGTTGACCTCTTTTTAAGAGATATGAACTAAATTTAAGTGTCACTTTGAAAGATCAATCTTACTTTTAAAAAAATATTTCATGAAATTAACTCTTCGTGCACAAAATGATTTTTTAGCTATTGTCATTCATTACTAAAGATCAAAGCGTTATACCTTTACACATGATCTCGAAAGCCTAATCTTTGATCTTGCTTCAAAGTTCTTTCATGTCGAATCTTGAACTCTTGATCTTAATCTTTCTTAGTGTTTGGCTTTAATGCTTGACTTCCATCTTGACCTTGTTGATGAGCCCAATTGGATAGTCTTGATTTTGATCTTTTAACCACTCGTCTCGAATGACTTGACTTGAATACTTAACTTTCACTTTGATCTTCATTTTCGATTTATGATGTGTTGATTTTGGCAATACTTGATTGATTTTAACATTGAACTATCATTACTCAAAATCAATTGTTGTTATAATAATATTAGTCTTTTTGTTATGGTCAAAACATTAAGGATGAAATCAAATATAGATCAACATCTATGAGTTGCGAATCATTGTCAATAAAATAAATGCCGTGAAGATTTATCTTTCCAAAATCTTCCTACTTGGTACTATCATTGTGAAATTAACATCTTCATGGAAAGTTTATAGGAAGAAAATCCTTCACAATTCTCAATATTATTCTTTGGAATAGATTCTAAAACATCTTCGAATTGAGGAAAATTTAATGACGCAAGATGGGAATAAACATTCTCATTGGGGCGCTTCCAAAGCCCATGTCATGGATCAACCAAACATATACAACAAGGATTCCAAGAAAAGGAAATCTTAAACCCCAAAAAAGATAACAAGAACAAAAAGAAATTCAAAGTTTCTTGTTATGTGTGTGACAAATCCAGACATTATGCCTGAGATTGTAGACATTGCCAACAACCATCGCAAGATGGCAAAGTAAACTTCGTTAATAACATCATTGTTATTGTGAGCATTGTGTATTTGATCAAAGGAACGGTTCCAAGATCATTGTATGATACTTGTGCTACCATACATGTGTGCTATGATAGATCCTTTTTCAAAATTTATCAAGAAGTAGAGGACGAACACATTCAAATGGGGAACAAAATTCAATCAAATGTTGTTGGCAAAGGAAGCATAAACTTATGTTCACATCCGACAAGAAGATCACATTAATAAATATATTTCATGTACGGAACATGAATAGAAATCTTGTAAGCTGTGATTTGTTAGAAAAATTGGGATTCAAGTCAACATATGAGTCGGGAAGATCTGTACTTTCTCGATAGTCTATTGTATGTTGTGCCATGTACATAACTCAACATATCATTTGCAATTAGTGAACCTAGTATGTAGCACCCCGAAAATTTGAAAAATAGAAATTAATTATTTTACATGCCATATTTTATTATTTTGAAAGTTGAGGAACTAAAGTGAAATATGTTTTAAATGGGTCAATTTTTTGGCTTTTGATAGAGTGACGAAAAGTATATCGATATGGGCCTCATTGAATAGATCATTTTTAATCATAAAAATAGGTTATTTCGGATAAGTAGATCTCAAGATATTAAAGTTTAAAGAAATTTGTAATTTATTTACATTTTTAAAATAAAATTTAAATTGGATGAGGATTGTCACGTGTAGAAAAGGGATGTGAAAATAATATTTTATTAGAATTATATTAAAAGTCAAAGTTGTCATTATCACCTTTTGAGATTGGAATCTTTTCTTTTTGTAATGGACATGTGTCATCTTGTGATTTATCTCTAGAGAATTTAATTTTTATCAAACTAGACAGACACGATTTTTATCACAATTCTACTATGACTCAACTACTATTTTTTCCCTATAAATAGTGTGTCAATGTCCCACAATTCACTACCACATAATTTTACACAGTAGTTTTTAACTATAAATTCTAAGTACATTTTTTTTATCAAAAGCTCGTTTGATCAATCAAGATAGGATACTTCTATGCAAGTTGTTTGTTTCCTTATGCTTTTATGTTTAGTCATTTATGCATGAATTGCATGTAAACCTTCAGGTTCTTTATTAAGAGAGATAAGAAATCCTATGGGATTTAAGATGACCTAGATGAGTGTTTCGCTTGGTCACCGAAATACTCCATAAGATAAGAGTGGTATGAAGTGTTGTTTTATTCCATATAATTATGTATGGAAATTGCACGTATCTTACTGGATGTTTTTTAAAATACTCACTCTATCAAAAATTTGCAGATTAGTTCAGGTCGATTGGAACTGTGATGGATGGTGATGCGTACTGCAAAAAGGAATCAAGGAGATAATATTAAGTTCATTTTTTCCACTTTAAATTATTAGTCACTTTTATTTGTTCAAAGACAATTATTTAATTTATGGTTATGTTTTTCATGTTTAATTTAACTGTATGGATATTCCAGTTATATTTTTAAAGAATATTATTTTATCGTTCCGCAAAGTAAATGAAATTATTTTTTATATCACCTCAAGATGTATGGAATTCTGGGGTGTTACATAGTTAGTTTACTAGTAATACAAGTGAAGAACATTGGAAGGCCATCGGGAAAGTTTTTGGTCATTTGAAGAAAATGAAGGATCTGAGTCTCCAATATTCTAATTTTTTGGCAATATTAGAAGGATTTACCAATGCTAGTTGGATATCTAGTGTTGGTGAGATCAACCTCAGGTTGTATATTTAATGTATGAAATCCCATTATGAGAAATGAATAAATTCATCCATATGTATCTTGTGTAATTATCAAGTCACTTTAGTTAGAGCATACAATGAAGTGTATAATAATAAGTCTAGACATATGAGTCTAAGATATTATTACATGAAGTCAATGAGAATTTGGCATGTCGGTTCACTAAACCACTCACAAGGGAATTAGTGAGACAACAACTAATAGGTTGGGTTACAACTCCGTAATTAAATCCACCAAAAAGTATACATCGAGTTCAAAAGGTAACAACTAGTCATTCGATAATTGGATAGATTTAACATTTATTTATTCTTTTAAACCTTTTTTCTAGGTTACAAGTGCTGGATGTTATGAATAAGAGGGTTGGGTTTCAATAACTCTTAATAAAGTTTAGATCGGCGGAACAAGTATTTCTTACAGTGACAAAGATATTGGAAGAAGTTTACATGCATGAACTTCGAGGTGGTGCTGCTAAACGAGATTGCATGGAACTTGGAGCACTAAATGTGAGTAATTTCATTAGTATCATCACAAGAAATAATGGTTTCAAAGCTTTCATGCTACCTAGGATTTCGATGATTACTTTGTGAGATTTATGCTAAGGTTGGATTCAAATAGAAAGATATCCATATTCTATGGATAAGTGTTGTTAAACTTCGATTTGAACTCATTTACATTTGAATAAGTGAGGAATTGTTGGAATATTGTTCAAATGACAATGAAAAGTGATTTTGGAAGTGATGAAAGTGATCAATCACGAGAAAAATAAGTGAAAACAAAATGAGAAGAAGAAATGAGGAAGGCTAAAAATTGGCTTGGGCGATCCTAGGCGATCGCCTAGCCTTTACTTAGAAAAATAGAACCCAAAAACTTGTAATGGGCAATCTCAGGATTTTGTAATAGCGATCGTCCAATTCAGAAAAGTGTCAATTGGCTGTTTGAATTATGGTGTCATTTTGTGAAGCTTTACACCTTTTTGGCTTGGTTTTTACACTTTTTCATGCATGGTTGATGGAGTTTTATCCATATGAGTGGCTTTCATGATTCAAAACATATTGCAAACATCAGATTGATTCACATATATCCAAAATCAAAGATCAAATCAAGATTTATATATTGTTCTTCAAAGTTCATTTTTTCAAGTTTGTTTTGCTTAATTCAAACTTGAATTAAGGTTTGATTACTCCTATAAACTATTTTCCTTTTAAAGCCTTCAAACATTTATCTCGATGGCAGCAAATATCGCTTAAGGACAACAATTCATAATCGTGTTAAAACATTCCATTTTGGTGGATTCTTGTTGCTAATTTTTTCTTGTTATTTATCAAGTTTTCTCAACGTATTATGGAGATGTGGGCCTCGCATTTTTGGAGTTCATTTCATTAGGAGCACATTTGAGCCCCATTTTTCTCTGATAATGTATTTTGAAATAGTAGATTGACGGAAAATATGTGGTTAAAAAATAATAATAAGCTTTTAATTTGCGTGTAATAATATTTTATTGAAAAATATGTGTTTATAAAGAGGAAAGAGAAAAATATATTTTAAAAATAACTGAAATCAAACCATTGCAAAGGTTTGCATAATTGAGGATGGCAAGCTGTAAGACATTCTGCATGTTTTATACTTTACTTTCCATCGAAGCAAGATGTAACCGTTGAGAGAAGGTTGACACTTTTGCTATCAAATGATTGTTGAATTTTGTATCTAATGTCATGTGATTTAAGTACAAATAGTTGATAGTTTAACTTTTGTAAGTTATCCAAGTATGGTTTTATATATTGTTATCAACTTGATAAATTGGAGTAGGTAGAAAGTTGTTGACAAGCATGTGTCTTGCAAGTTTATATATTTAGGGTGTGTTTGAGCCACATTATTTTGGAAGAATATATTTTGAAATAGTAGATTGATGGAGAATGTGTGGCTGAATAAGAAGGAAAAGTTATTGATGTGATGGAAAATATTATTTTATTAAAGAATGTGTAGTTGAAAATAAATAAAATAAGTAGAAGAATGAAAATGAAAATCTTAATCTGTACCAACAGGGGCTTAGAAAGAAAGAAAGCTAGTGTGTGGCTTTTTTTTTTTTTTTTTTTGCATTTTTCATTCTTCAAAAGCAGAGTTTAACCTTTCATTCTCTTGGAACATATAATCTTTCATGGTATTAGAGCTGACTTGATCTTAGAAAGTGGACCGTAAGAAGGAAAGAAGAAGAACATGAACAAAAGACAAAAGAAACCATCAGCAAAGTTATGTTCAGTCGACAAAAAAGTAAATGGTTTCAAGTGGTTTCTCAGTACCAATGCCCTCTACCTTCATTGGAGAAAACTACAAATTTTGGGTTGCAATGATGAAGGCTTACCTAAAAGTTTATGATTTGTGGGAGACAACAGAAATTGGAGTTGAGCATTCACCCATGAGAACAAACCAAACTGTAGCTCAGATTAAGCAACATAGTGAAGATGTGTCCAAAAAGTTCAAACCGCTCTTTTGCATTCAGTCTGTCATTTCAGATTTTATCTTTATAAGAATCATGAATTGTAAGACTGCAAAGGAGGCCCAGGATATTTTGAAACAATTATCAAGGCAATGAAAGAACAAGGCAGATGCAAGTACTCAACCTTAGAAGAGAATTTGAGACTTTGAAAATGAAGGATACTGAGTCTGTAAAGGATTTTTCAAATAGAATGATGAAGGTTGTAAATCAAATCAGACTACTGGGAGATGATTTACCAAATAAGAGATGGTAGAGAAGGTTTTAATAAGCTATCCTAAAAAGTTAGAAACCAATATATCATCACTAGAGGATTCTAGAGACTTATCATCTATAACTTTAGTTGAGCTAGTTAATGCCTTACAAACAACTGAACAAAGAAGGCTAATGAGGCAAAAAGGGTAAATGCAAAGCTCAAACGAGCCTTGGAATGAAGAAATTTTAGTCTGAAAGGAAGGAACCAGAAGGAAGCAAGTCTGGAAGCGAAGAGGATAAGTTTGCACTTTGTCCTCGTTGTAAAAGAAAAGGGCATTCACCTAAATGGTAGTTCAGTGTAGAGGCTGCAAACAATTTGGCTATGTTGAAAAAGTGTGCAAAAATAAAAGGGTGAAACAACCTCAGCAGCAAGTAAAAATGGCAGAAAACCAGGATGAAATACCAGAAGAGCACATGTTCTCTGCTATCAAGGCCTACAATAAGGTTGAAACCTGGTTTGGGTAGTGGCTACACTCACCACATGACTGCAGACTCCACCATCATATTTGACTTAAACAAAGCCTACAGGTCCAGAGATAAAGTGGGAAATGGAGACTTTGTAGAGGTGAAAGGCATAGAAGTGTTGTTCAGACTTCAACAAATATGAAACATATACCTAGTGTTTTATATGTACCTGAGATAGATTAGAACCAAGTTAGTGTAGGCCAATCACTAGAGAAAAATCATGTCTTGATGTTTAAAGATAAAGCCTTCACTATACTAGATGAAAATGGAAATGAGTTAATGGCAATTCAAATGAGGAATAGAAGCTTTCCTATAGATTGGAAAAATATCACTATACATGCATGTTTAGCTGAAGAAAGTGAGTCTTCTTTATGGCATAGACGATTTGGTCATGCTAGCCACACTTCACTTAGGTAAATGTATGACTTTAATCTTGTTGAAAGCCTACCTAAAATCATTGATGATGCCTGTGTCTGTAATGCCTGTCAACTTGGAAAGAAAATGAGATTGCCATTCCTTAAGAATCAGTCAATAAGCTTGAGTTAGTGCACTCAATATCTGTGGTCCAATGAAAATAACCACACTGAATGGCAGCTGATATTTCATCATCTTCATTGATGACTTAACCAGAATGTGTTGGGTCTATTTTTTGAAAACCAAATCAGAAGTTGCAGCTGTGTTTCAAACATTCAAGAAAATGGTGGAGAATGAAAGTGGCTACAAAAAAAGACAATCAAAACTGATAATGGAACTGAGTATAGCTGTGGACAATTTGACAATTTCTGTAAGCTGAAGGTGTTAAGCATCAACTAACAATTCCCTATTGTCCTCAACAGAATGGAGTCAATGAGAGGAAAATAGGACTTTGATGGAAATGGCTAGGTGTTTGTTGATTAAGAAAAGGTGCCTAAAGAGTTATGGGCAAAGGTAGTTAACACTGTTGTTTATCTTCTCAACTGTTTGTTAACAAAAGCATTGGAAAAGAAGACTCCATAAGAGGCCTTGTATGATGTCAAACCAGATATCTCAAATCTAAAAGTATTTTGTAGTATTTGTTACACTCATATTCCTATTGTAAAAAGGAATAAATTGAGTGATAAGGCTGAAGTTGGGATATTGGTTGGTTATTGTAGCAATGCCAAAAGATATAGGGTGTTCAATCCTCAATCCAAAAAAGTAATCTCCAACAGAGATATCAAGGTGAATGAAGAAGCTATGTGGAATTGGGAGGCAAGTTCTGTTGAAAAAACAACTAGAGGACTGATTCCTCAAAATAGAGAAAGAATAATCAATGAAGACAAAATAGAATCAGAAACTAGTAGAGTGAAAATGAGGCCTTTAGCTGACAATTATACAAGATGTGATGCTGCTATAGTTGAACCTGTAAACTTTGATAAAGCATCTAAATCACTTGATTAGATGGCTGCAATGGAGGAAGAGATCAAGATGATTGAGAAAAATGAAACTTGGGATCTAGCTGACAGACCACTGGACAAGCAAGTTATTGGACTAAATTGGTATATAGGACTAAACTAAATTTAGATGGTTCAATTAATAATCTAAACGCTAGACTAGTTGTTAAAGGATATGCTCAGTAGTTTGGTGTTTATTTCACTATTACTTTTGCCCATGTTACTAGCTATGATACTATCAGATTGCTTATGGCAACTGCAGCTCAAAGTGGTTGGAGAATCTACCAATTAGATGTCAAATCAGCCTTCCTAAATGGCTACCTGAATGAGCAGATCTTCATAGAGCAACCTGAAGACTTTTTGATAGAAGAGAACGAAGATAAAGTGTATCTATTAAAGAAAGTCTTGTATGGCTTAAAGCAGGCTCCAAGAGCCTGGTATAGTCGAATTGATAATCACCTTGGTTATCTTGGTTTTACAAAGAGTTTGAATGAACAAACTTTGTATTTAAAACATCAGGAAAATGAAATGGTCATTATATCACTCTATGTTGATGATCTCTTGATCACAGGCAGCAGCATCAAATCAAATAGAAAGGAGATTGATGATCTAAAAAAAGGCCTTTTAAACGACTGATTTGGGTGAGATGTTTTACTTCCTAAGAATGGAGATTTATCAAAGTGTGTTTGAGCCACATTATTTGGGAAAATGTATTCTAGAATAGTAAATTGATAGTGAATGTGTGGTTAAAAAAAGTTATTGATGTGATGGAAAATATTATTTTTTTGAAAAATGTGTGGTTGAAAATGAGTAGAAGAATGAGAATGAAAAATTTAATGTGTATCAAACAAGGCTAAAATCAGCAGTTTATATTCATCAGTCGATGGACATTCGCAAAGGATGTGCTAAGGAGGTTTAACATGGAAAACTGCAAAGCTGTTAGCACACCATTAGTTCAGAATGTAAAATTGTTGAAGGAAGATGGTGCAAAGCAGGTTGATGCAACCAGACCTAATGTTACATATATTGCAAATCTTCTATCAAGATATAGATAGGAGCCTAGTGAATTGCACTTTCAAGCAACCAAATGAATTCTGAGATATATCAAAGGAACTGAAGAAATGGGGATTTGGTTTAAGAAGTCAAAATTATGCAAGTTAACCGGCTTCACTAATAGTGATTGGGCAAAGAGCTTTGAGGATATGAAGAGCACTTATGGCTACATATTTTATGTTGGTTCAAGTACCATCTGCTGGAATTTTTAAAAACAAAAAACAGTAGCCCAATCAACAGCTGAAGCTGAATACATAATTGCTTCAAAAGCTACCAATCAAGCAATTTAGCTATGGAATGTGTTAGAAGATCTAAAGTTCAAGCAAAATGTGGCCACAGTTATCTATTGTGATAATCAGTCCATTGTTGCTGTGGTAAAGATTCCAGTTTTTCATGGTAGAACCAAACATATTAAGATCAGATACCATTCAATCAGATAAGCTCATGAAGGAAATGAAGTAAAGTTGGTGCATTATAAATCTGATGATCAACTTGCAGACATATTAACCAAGTCTTTAGGCAAAGCAAGGTTTGAAACCATAAGAACAATTTTGGTGTTTCCTGCAAAAGTGCCAAAGAGGAATGCTGAGAGAAGGTTGACACTTTTGCTATCACGTTTTTGCTATCATATGGTTGTTGAATTTTGTATCTAATGTTATGTGATTTAAATACAAATAGTTGATACTTTAACTTTTGCAAGTTATCCAAGTATGGTCTTATATATTGTTATCCATCTCGCATCCTTGATTTGTTTTAGTGCTAATTTATTAAGTATCAAATTTGTAGCATTTGACTTTTGAATGAATAATCTTAATTTATTGTATCAATAATATTACTTATTAATTGATTGGAATTTAAAAATAAATGTTAAGCCTTGTTTGATCTCTATTATTTCTAAAATATATTTTTCTCTCTTCTTTTCAACTACACATTCTTCATTAAAAAATTCTTGTACGCAAATTCAAGATTTTCCTTACTTTTTAACCACACATTTTTCCTTAATCCAATATTCCAAAATGCATTCTTAGCTAAAAGTAGGGCTCAAACATAGCACTAAATCTAACCATTACATTAAAGCAAATAAAAACCAATTAAAATCTATGAATTTTAGAACACAAAAAGGGATATAGATGGATTAAACATTTATTGTACATGAGAAAGAGGACAAAATGAGGATTATTGAAAATTCTTAAATTTTGTGTAAATTTGGTATAACACTTAATAACATCAAATTTTGCACTATATTTGGTCCGGCGATGGTTTTACACCAAATTTGGTTGCTCATTTTTAAATATGATTCTCTTTTGAAGTTTCCATGGTTTCATTTCCAATTTTGCTTTTTTCCCTAGATAAGTCTATTTTATTTGATATTGTTGAATACTTACGGAGTTCTATTTGTAATTTATGTAAAAGTTGAACATGTTCTTGTTTTTTTCAAAACCAGATCTATTGCTAAAGTTGAGCGAAGCTATAAGTTGATTGGGTTTTTTAGGTTATTGATATGGATATATATTTTTTACACCTCGTCATCGAGGCTTCAAATGAAGCCAGTGTGGCGATGCCACATGAGGCTAGCCGAGGCTCATTTTCAAGGTGGCAAAGCTCAAATAGCGAAGTCCTCTTATCGAAGTGGTAGTGGTTCAAAGTTTCAATCTTATTCAAATAATTTATGTGACCCCTATAATGAGTGATATTTCAGAATCTTGCCAGCATAGGATGTAGGTGGTTGCCCCCTTTTAAGAGCATTAAATGAACCTAATGCTAGTAAGGTTAAATAGATACCTAATAAAGGATACTTTGGTTAAGGAGATGAAGTCCACCTCTTCCACTGGATACCATTTCATATGTGACACTAATACTTTCTCCTTGTATCATTTGAAGGGTAATGCATCATTATGAATTGGAACCAGAATTCATTTCTTCTTATGCTTTTTCATCCCATGTTATTTTAGTTAGATATTTAAATTTGGATTTATGTGTTCTCGATTGTTCTCTATTATACAATCCTATTTATATATGTCGCCGGTGGCTAAATTTCTTTTTATCTCCCATTATAAAGCTTTCTCGTGTCCAAATCGAAACAATTTGTTGACTAGTAATCCGTCTAGCTTGTGTAGATGTGAGTGAGTCCGATATCTATTATCCACATGTGTATACAAAAAATGAGGTCAATAGATTGGTTTCATAAGTGGAAAACACCACTATAACCACGAGCATTCCCATGGAAAAAGCTCACCGGAAAGTTGTTGGGCATTCTACTTGAAATAGGATTTGTTCTTGATTAAAGAACAAGTGGAAGCCCCAAAACAAGGAGTTAAGATTTGTAAAAATTTATTCAGACATTAGGAAAATGTGTTTAGACCATTCCACCTAGGAGTATGAGAGAAAATCATAAAGAAGGGATTTACCAAGAGTAGTCCCAACGGGTTGGCGTCGAACCCGCCACCATCATAGGCGAAGTGGGATAAGAGTGGTTGCCCAACTCACCTGAAAAATAACAACCATGTCTACTAACAAGAGAAATATTACCTACCAAAATATGGCCATGAAAAAATTCTTCAGGCAAATATAGGGCCAAAGGGGTCAACTAATCCCCTCTTACGTACCATAAGGGTATTATCCTTAGGAAGATGTTGTCCAAAGCGAAAGAGCTTCATTTGACCAGATGCCTAGAAATAGGTCTCAACCACTACTTCACTTAGCAAGTTAGATAAGAAAAGGCAAGGTCATGCATCGTGAAATGTCCCGCCTAGAAATAGGCGCTAAAGGAGGAAGAAAGTGGTGAGGGATCAGGTCGGTCCATCTCATCTGCCCCCCTAAACCACAAAGGTCCTACAACCTTGATGATGATGATAATCTATCTTTTTCGTAAGGACTAAGAAATGGTCTTATCTCAAGCCACTATGTGCCACTGAAAAAATATTTAAGTATGATGCGGAAGGTAACTAGCTAAGCATTTGGATTGCTACAAAACACATATGAGTCTAATGGGCATATTCTTTGCTGTCAAATGTATAGCCTTCCACTTGACTTTAAGCAGAGCGGTTGAAATTTGGTATAGTAGAATACTAGTTGGGAGTATTAGAAGCTCGCTAAAGTTTAAAAACTCTTTCTTGAAATGATTCGAACAAGTAAGGAAGAGAAACCTCATATCTAGCACCTCTAAGACATGAGACAACATCCTAGAAAAATGTTGAAGAGCTTTTTAGCCCATTTTGCTGATGGAATGACATATTGTGTGCAAGTCACTAACATGAAAGCATTATCAACCTTGTGGAGAGGACTTAACATGATTACCATCTTTCAGAGGGATGTACAGAATCAAGATCCTCCAACTATCACTCTCTATTAGAGATGAGGAGGCAACAAGGAAGATGCATACCTTCCATTTAATGGACCACCAATGGAATAAAGTCAGCCATTCGATCATTCCTAATTAAGGCCAAGCACCTGCTACGGCTATACTAAATGCCGTATCTAAACTGGCTTATAAAGATGTAGATCTTAGCAATAATGTGCCATAAAATTGGTCTAGGCAGCTAGCTCTCCAAAGGGAAGAGCCCAAGGGAGAGGTGCAGAACCAAGAAATAAGTCAGACCCACCCCAATATTGTATTGACCACAACTCCTACGGTTACGACACAACAAGCTATAGAGATATTGCCCAACACCAAGAGTAGGTCAATCCCCAGAGTGACCTAAGAAACAATCACCCACCTCACAGAGATCCTTCCCCACCTAGTCAGATCTAACAACCTAGGCGTAAATAGGTGAGACTACCCCATTGAGAAACATCCCTACGGCGAAGCAAAAGAACGCGATAGAAAGAGGCTCAGAGAAAAAAAAAGACATCATAGGGGCCTCTGCCAATGCAAATGACATGCCTATTTGGGATAGATATGATTTTTGAAGGCCCTTATGTTGTCGATAAAACCAAGAACTCCCAAAAAAACTACGCAATGGAGGCAAAAGACCCCCTAATGGCTACTTACATAGTGGACAACAATTCTCCGAAAAGATAGCCATTGTATATCACCTTCACTCGAGAGGATACCAAGGGTGTGTACTATCCCATTTGTGACATCCTTGTAGTATGGACAGTGGTGGCTCTTAACCAGTTGAAGCGGATGCTAGTAGACAATGGTAGCTCTGTCAACATCTTCTTTGGAAATACCTTTGATAAATTGACTGTGGTCATGAATTGACTTCCATAAACACCCCTTTGTACAGCTTCACAGGTGACAACATCACAACATCATTCTAAGAGAGAAAATCACTCTTGTGGTTGAGATGGGTAAACCACCTCAAACGACCATTAACTTCATAGAATATTATATGGTAGATAATTGATCTACCTACCACGAGGTGTTAGGAAGATCCACCCAAAAAGATTTATGGGCTACCACGTCCATTCACCACCAGTGTATGAAATTCCTAAACGGGATATCTATGATTAAAGGTGATCGGATAGGAAAATGAGAGTGCTACCTAAACTCTATAAGAAAAGTCGAGCCCAAGGATGTCAACGTGGTGTTAATAGATGTTGGCATGATCGATACTCCTGAAGGACAGACCTCTGGACAAAAGAACATCGAAATGACGGACGCCTCTGAAAAATGGCCATATTTGATGAGTTAGATCCTTGCTTTTATAAGTCTGAATCCCAAATAGCCTTCATGAAAGAGTTAGAGAGCTTTCTGGTGGACCCACCAAGCATTCCAGGTGGGAAAGGACTTGCCACTCAAGGCTAAAGAAAAGATATAGAGCTTCTTGTGCAAAAAATCTTGATGTCTTTGCTTGGAGACACAATAACATGATTGACATTGACCCAAAGGTCAATTGCCATTACCTAAAAATTAATCATAAGGTTGTCCTGCATAGACAAAAGAGAAGTACCCTCAAATCGAAAAGGTATGAAGCCCCAAAGAAAGAAGTAAAGAACTTGATAAGCAATAGCTTCACCAAGAGGGCCACTTAACCTAAGTGGATCTCCAGTTCAGTCTTGGTGAAGAAAAGCCATAGTAAATGGGGGTATGCATTGACTTTTCCAACCTTAACTAAGTTTTTCCTTGGGATAATTTTCCTCGTCCAAGGATAGACCATGATATGATTCAAGAGTCGAGCCCAGGACGACACCCGTTGATTATTGAAGGAGGATTGATTATGCAATAGAGGGTAAAACGGGTAAATCGAGTGATGAGATTACTTGTGCGAGCAACGATGGATGATGTCATGATCTACACGGAAAACGAGGCAAGTTTCATGCTGAGGTCGAGGTCGAAATCCGATTGTACAAACTTGATTCAAGTACGGAGGAAAAATCCTTGTCGGACACATGCCTATTTACCTCGAGTAAAATGGAAGCTCATGGGACTTCTATGCGACCGCATAGAGCAAAATCTGGGCAGCATATTTCATTTTAACAAATTTTACTTATTTCACTAGGATTTTAATTTATTGCAATATTTTGTTATTTTAGTAAGTTAATTCAGTTACAATTAGGGTTTTAGGCTTGTCCTATAAATACTTGGTTATTATTCATTGTAAGGACATTTTGACAAATTTATTATTGAGATATATTCAAGAGGCTGTTGTGCTTTTCAAACATTGTTCTTCTTAGAACATTCTGAACTTATCAAGAAGATTCTTGCGATGTTCAACACTGAGTGTGGATCACGTGTTGTGTAATCAAGAGGTCATTCAAACTACATTTTTGTTTGGTTGCTTGGTTCAAACTCAAAATCGGGATTATTCTTTGGGGCTTCTTAGGATCTTCAATCTCGTTGTGAGTTTGTAGTGTTCATTGCTACGTGGTTCTCATCAGACCAACTTGTGGACTCTACCGTAAGGTACAGGAATTATTGAGCTTCATAAATGCATACTCATGCTATAACCGAATCCCTATGGACGCAGAGGATAAAGAGAATACCTCAATCATCACTAATAGATGCCTCTATTGCTATAGAGTATTGTCCTTTGAGCTGAAAAACATCAGGGCAACCTATCAAAGACTTGTTAACAAGATGTTTACAACCTCATTGGTGAAATGATGAAGATCTATGTGGATGACATGCTCGTGAAGAGTTTGAAAACAAAGGACCATGTGAAACACCAAGATGAGACTTTTCAAATTTTATGGAGGTATATGATGAGGTTAAACCCTCTAAAGTGCACGTTTGGTATCACTTCCAAAATGTTCTTAGGATATATGGTCAATTAGAGAGGCATAGAGGATAACTTGGAAAAGATAAGGGCCTTGATAAAAATGAGGTCCCCTCAAAAGCCAAAAGAGGAAAAAGCCAGACTAGGCATATAGCAGCCTAGAGATGTTTTCATCTCAAAAGCCATCAACAAGTGCCTCCATTTCTTTAAAATCCTCTAAGGAAGAAAGAAATTCTAGTGGATAAAGGAATATAAAAAGGCCTTACAAAAGTTGAAAAAGCTTTTAGTGCAGGCCCGCTCCTCTCAAAGCGTAAGACCGATGAGGCCCCGAAAATTCTATTTGTCCATATCTAATGAGGCTATTAGTTCAATTCTCGTAAGAGAAAAAGATACCTATTAGCTACCTATTTACTGCATGAGTAGGCACTTCTAGCGATGGAGACTCGCTACCCCAATATAGTAAAGCTAGCTCTCTCCTTGGTCATCGCATCTAGGAAGTTGAGGCCATATTTCTAAGCTCACAGCATATATGTACTAACCAACTTCCTACTTTAACAAGTGTTTTAGATGCCAGATGGTTTAGAAAGGTTGTTGAAGTAGGATGTAGAGCTTAAAGAATTTGATATTAACTTCAAATAAAAAACCATTTAACAAGGGTCAAGCCCTTGCGGAATTTGTGGCAGAATTTGCCTATGTCCCCGAAATGGAGGAAGTGATAGAGCCTACGAAACCCCCCACGTGGCACCTATTTGTAAATTGTTTATACGGATAGATGGATTCAGGAGTGAGAGTGGTCTTGGTCAATCCCTAAGGTCACAAACTTTACTGTGTAGAAAGGTTCAGATAAAAGGTCGCCAACAACACAACGAAGTATGAGGCTCTCCTAGCCGGCCTTAGATTAGCTAAGGAGATGTAGGTGAAAAGGCTACTCATTATAATGATTCCCAACTAGTGGTTAGCCAAATTAATGGAAACTTCACTACAAGGGTATGGCTACCTACCTCAAACTCATAATGGACGTGTTCCTATCTTTCGAGAAGTTTGAGCTACCAAGATCCCACGCATGGAAAATATACACACTGCTGTCTTACCAAAGTGGTTGGTAGTAAAAATCTTTGAACTACTAATGCCATGCCAATTGAACACCTCTCTAGACCCTCAACTGTTAAGAGAGAAGATGTGACATGGGTAGAAGGTATGCCTTCATTGATGCAATCTATAATAGCCTTCCTCAAGGACCAAGTCATACCCAATGACAAAAAGGAAGCCCATAAATTTAGAAAAATGGCAAAACATTTTGTTTTTCCAAGATGATGGACTGTACTGTACTGTACAAAAAAGGTTTCTCTCTACCCTCTCTTTTGATACATTGGATGAGACGAAGCTACTTATGTCCTTCTTGAAATATAAAAGGGTATTTGCGACAATCATGCTAAAGGATTCGAATAGGTATAGAAGGTACTACAGCAAGAATACTACTGGTGTATTCTGAAAAAAGATTCATTCAAATTTGTAAAGAAGTGCAATAAGTGCCAACGCTTCTTTGCTATTTAGAAGAAACCTTCTCATGAGCTAACAATGGTATCCTGCCCATAGTTGTTTGCCAAATGGGAAATTGACATCATAGGCCCCTATTTAAAGGTATGGGTAGTGCCACTTTTGTTACTGTTGCCATTAACTATTTCACTAAATAGGTTGAATCCAAGCCCGTGGCCAAAATCACAGAGGCCAACACAAGTTGAACTGGCACTGGAGAAACCCCATTCTCCATGACTTGTGGTGTCGAGTCTATGAGCTCAGTAGAAATTGAATTACCTTTTCCTCATCGATTGCACTTCAACAAAATATCCAATGACGAGTTGAGAAAGTGGGAGCTTGATTTCCTTGACGACCCTACACTTATAGAATAGAAAACCTAGATGGGAAGCACAACTTCATCAATAGAACATAGATTACCTTAGAATATATTACCAATAAACTCACTCTGTCTAGCTGGAGGATCTTTCCTAGCTTTGTAATATTTTCGTTGATTCATAAAGTGCATTGTGTTCAAAAGGCTCTCAAATAATATGCTTCACGTGACGAAGTTGAATGACTTGGAAGAAGTCCCTATACGGATGAACCATCCACCAAGTGGGAAATGATAGGAGCCTTGGAGAAGAGGGTATGGTTCCAAAAGGTACTACCTTATAATTCTCCAAAGAGTACATAACATACCCCTCATGACAAAATTGAATGTCATAGGAGAAGCCTACATGGATTAACTATTCACCATGTGGGAAAGCGTGGGTACCTCAACGAAGATTATTGGATCTAAAAGAGGACTGCCTCATAATTCATCAAAGCATACATCACATGATTTCCATGATGAACATGAACTTCATAAGAGAAGCCTTTAGATTGATGAGCCATCTATCATATGGGGAAGCACAGGCAAATTGGTAAAGAAGGCTGAATCCCAAAAGGAACTATCTCTTAATTCTCTAAAGCATACATCACATGCCTCCTGCAATGAACTTGAATGCCATGAGAGAATCTCCTATATGGATAAATCACCTAAAATGTAAGGAAAAGTAGGCACATCGGAGAATGGTCGGATCCCAAAAGAGACTACCCCTTAATTCTTCGAAGTGTACATTACATGGATCCCAAGATGATGCTAAACATCATGAAAAGAAGCTCATGTTGGATGAACTATCCACCATGTAGGAAAGTTTCTCAAAAATGGAAATTAATGCGGGCCAGAAAGCTTCGGATGACATACCCAGTTTTTAAATGGGTTCATTTAGGATTGAAAAATATGGAATTTTGCCGTAGAATAATATAGAAGTTCCATTATGTTTTCACGAGGTCATGATTAGTGGCAATATTTTATGAGATTAAACGAGGAAGTATAAAAGAAGTAGCAATACTTGGTGAAAAGGTAAAATAGTGAAAAATATATAGCAAAATGAATTTCAGTAATAATGAGCAATACACAAATGAGGGCCTCAACCATTACATGAAAAGAAAATCTAAAGTCATATACTGTGCCAAAGGTTGCTGGGAGTCCGACGCCTCAATAGGGGTACCATAGCAACATGAGCTTCTTTGTTCGAAGCTTCATCCTCAAGAGCTTCTTCTTGGTCAAAATCTGCACCATCCGCCTCTTCATCGTGTCATCGATTGGGGTCTAAGACACTTCCTCCAAGAACTTTACCCTCAGTTCGATAGCATATAGTTTTGGATAGAATTTTACCACCTTATCTACTACCTTGACGTAGGCGAACCTCTGCCAGTAAGTGACACGACCCGTCCCAAGTCACCCTAATGGACCTGACACGTGTCGTGCGCCGATGGTAGATACCAGTTAAATGCTGGACCCACCACCAAGGCAACCATGACGTAATCTCGGTATATATAGCTTCTTTTAACCAAAAGGAAGTTTTTTTAAAAAAAATTGACAGAGTCTCCTTTAAAAGAATGACATTATTTTCCGTCATGTTAGCATAAAAACTTCTAATCACCCATATACCAACATCATAAAATCAATTACTCGATCAACTAACAATGTCTATATCACCATGCATCATAACTGCTTCGCAATGACATAATAGCGATGTAGTTTAGTTTACAATATTCCATCGTGATAGTAGATACATTTAAGTACAAAACTCTCAAAAATGAAGCAAAATGGTCGCTTGATGATTACAGTCTTAAGCAAAAGAACCTACAGTAAGTGATAGTAGTGGCTGCAAAAACTATCAATATAATCTTTACCCCTGCTCAATCAACTGCCTCCTATAAAGAAAATGTTAAGAAAATAGATGAGATAATAATCCCAGTGAGTGGAATGTTTATACAATGGTTACACAATCCTCTATGTACGTACATTCATTTATAAAATAACACTGACTTTTCAATCATCATGATGTCCTCGTTACCCTAGAAAGCTGTATCCTAACATCTTCTAAATTCATAATGCGGGTACTAAATCATAAAGTAGACTCAAACTGATATCAAAGAAATTGATAATAATTGATACAACACATTGAGCAAGTACACTAATCAAATTCAGTAAGTTGAAACCATAATCTAAATTTTATAAGCTAAACTGTAAACTAAAAGTTAATAACTCACTATATACTGAATCATCACATCAAAATATACCCCATGTAGTCATCAGCTAATGATATGAAAACTCTAGCCATATGCACGTAAATGGCTGATCAACACCTCTGTACACGGCCGTAGCCCCTCAGTGTACGAAGTGGAACTAACATAATCATATTTATACACGGCCATAGCCCCTCAGTGTATAAAGTGGAAATAACATAATCATCCTTATACATGGCTGTAGCCCCTCAGTGCATAATAGGTACCCTTACACACGGCCGTAGCCCCTCAGTGGATAAGAGTCACCTTTATACACGGCTTTAGCCCCTCAGTGTATAGGAGTCAAATACACAACTCTAGTACACGGCCATAGCCCCTCAGTGCACTAGAGTAAGATAACTACATTGGGGTATTTTCTGATAGTATCAACATAATCATGCTCATTTACCAATTTCTCAAAAGTAAGACCTTTAGTGCAACTAATATGCTTCTCTACCAATTTGGAGTCATATAACCATTCATATTAAATAAACATGTTTATAAATTTATAAATTAAAAATCTTATTTTTTTGAAAGTAAGTTCTCCACTCACTTAAAACAAGCTACCGTCTAGGACGATCCGTAAGCTTTTCCAATTTCTTCGTCACCACCTGAAACACCATACAAGATAGCTAATTCAACTATTGTCAAGTCAAGAAACCTCTAACATCTAATGCTATAACATTACAACTAAATTTTCTCGATGCTAGAATAAACATCCCAATTTATTCCCTTAATCAAGTGGGTCTAACTACACCTTCTAGTCCATTTATTAATAACCAATACATTAACATCACCTTCCATCCAATCATAAATGCAATTATCCACTTCCAACTAGTAAAGCTAGCAATCAATACTACAACCAATTTAACATGCATATAGTTCCATAATCTCATGTTTTCTATTAAACATTTCATTAATACAATACTTCCCACTAACAAAACTTATACAAATATTAACTAAAAATCTAGGGTTTGCCCAAAAATTCCATTTCTTACCTTAATATCAATGGATACTAAAAATCCCGTAATCTCAAGCTCCAATAGTACTAATATCTCATAAATCTGAAAATTTAACCACAATTTAAACCTTAGAAATTTAACATAATATACCTCTATTCCCAAAAATATAACGAGAAAACAAGAAAAAATCGAGTTCCAAAATACCCATTTTACCTTCTTCTCATTTTCCTTCTCTTTTTTCTTCCTTTTTTCCCTTTTTCTTCCTCTCTATTTCGGTTTTCACTGTCTCTGTCTCGGTCTCTCACTCTCTGCGTACAGTGTGTGTGTGTGTGTGTTAGTGGAAAAATGAGACAAAAAGGCTTGGAAAAGTCTAATAAAAGGGTCAATTGCAAAGGAACTCCCTCAACTCTCCAATGCCAAATAAGTAAGTCCACAACTTCTAAAACAATCCATTTAAAAACCTTTTCTTTTCCTATTTTAAAAATAAGTCCCAAGCAATTAATTTATTCTCATTTAACTCCATATTTGACTTTGACTTAGACAATTCAACCCTTGACTTTGACTTATAAAAATTGGGGTATTACAGTAAGCACCAAAGAGCTGATACTCCTCAATTAAGTGGAAGTTGGTAATATAGTCCTTCACTGTCTCATCGATTTCAAAGCATCAAACATTGGCCTACTCCACGTCCTTCACATTGGCCTTTTTCCTGAGCCTCAGCAGCAAGCTTCTGATGATTATCAAAAGTCTCCATCTTCTTTGTCAAAAAAGCTACGCATTGGGACTCGTTGACCTCCTTCTTCAAAGATTCGATTTTAGCTAAGGCAGAATCCAATGTGGCCGTCTCTTCAACAAGCTAGGCTTTTAAAGCCCCAGCTTCGACATTTGCCCTCATCTTTTGCCTAGGCCAATTTCTCTACGTATTCTCCATTTACTTCATAATGTCCTTCAGAACCATTTGACAAGCAAGGATGACCCTAAAAGCCCTTTTACTTTGGCTTACTAGGGTCATCGTGAGATCCACGACATTGCATGTGGCTACATAGATCTGCCACCTATCAGTCTAGAACTTGTAAAAGTTAGAAATAGTAGCCTGGACTTCAACTGGAAGCATGTACAACACTATAGGGGCAATTTCTTCATCCTGTCCCACCAGAAACCTCCATGATTTTCCAAGGGTCCTTAGTCTTCTCAATTGCGTCGGAGGTCGCTCCACCTCTTTCGTAGCCTTTTCAATGGCCTTCTTGGCCCTTTGAGCTTTGTAAACAAAAAGAATGACTCCATCAATTGGGCATATGGTAAGGACAGAGGTAGTTGACCTGTTGAGGCACCAGATGTGCTGAACTTTCCAGCAACAGGACTGGTTGAATGGGGAGTCCTCTTCTTCTTCTGAGGTTCATCACTCTTTTTCCCTTTTCCTTCTCTTGAGGTACCTCCTCATCACTCTTCTCAGTATGTTCCTTGCTGAGGCACTCCAATTTCTCCTTGACATGCTTGGCAGCACATGAAGAGGTCTTTAGAGCCCCAAAATTGACAGTGGAGACAGCCTTTAAGATATAATACATGTTATGGGTACTTTTTATCAAAAAATTTTGCAAAGGAAATAGAGCTATGTTAGTTGGGTTGATGAAAGACAAGGTGAAAGTTAAGAAGTTCAACATTTACCTTTGGAAGCCATCAATTCGAAGTCTATAAAGAACTTCTTACATTCGATGAGGAGGTTGAAGTAGCATTGTCCCTGAGGATGTAACCCACTACAAAAGGGGAATATGCTCTACCCATTTGGCAAAAATGGGTCGGAGCCAATATATACGTCCTAATACCATCTTAAAAAATGGGTGTAGAGGCAGAGACATACCTGCCTTATACATGTACACATCTCAGATTTGGTAACAACCATGTTTGTAGGCCTCGGGTGCAAGGAGTTCTATTCAATCTGGACCTTATACTCCTTTCTAAATTCAGACAACTTCTTAGAGGTCACATCAGATGCAATTTTCACAGCCTTCCACCCTGTCTCATAATCCATGGGCCCTTTTCTTAGCTTACAAATCCCCACCCAACCTACCAAGTAATGTTTGTTCTCCAACTTGTGTAAAGCTTACCCTTTACTTCGGGGTCACCGCCTAAGAATTTTCCCTCCTCCCACCACTAGCATTCAAACTAGAAGAAATTGAAATAATAAAATAATTTGAAGAAAAATGAATAGAAAATGGTCGAGGAGTAGGGAATTACCTAATTGAACGGGAAGATAAAGCTCTAAGAATACAATACTGCTAGAGAACATAAATGGACGGAGAATTTTTGAATTTGGGGAGATTCAAGGACTTTGCAAAACTTTTAAAAAAAATGTTTTGGCTTTTATTGGCAACGCCAGTGAATATTAGCCACTAGATCTAGATCCACTCAATTAGAGGCACCCATTTTATACAAAATCTGAACTATTGAATTCAAATGGGCCTCATTATCAACATCTGAGATTAAAATGTGTGTCACATGCACACACGGCCTTACGTCAGCCTAAAAACTCGAACGTACAACTTGTTGTACACTAAATGTAACAATTAGTGCATGTATTGGAAGTTGAACAACTTCAGTTGTCTTTTCTTGGTAACATACAAAACATCAAATTATTTGCATGATTATCAAATTCACTTTCAAATCAATTAAGGAGCTTCAACAATTCAACAGTTCGCTATTTCAGCTTATCAACCAAATTTTAGCTACTTTCTAATCAATTAAAGAACTTCAGCAATTCAGCACTTCGTTTCTTCAGCCATCCACTAAATATCATAGGCTTGATCATGGAATGGAATGACCCACCTCCTTTGAAAATCTCTTATTGATAAAATCTTATTCGAATGATTGACATGACCCTTATAATAGGTGATATGTCCAAATCTTGTCAGCATAGGCTGTAGAGTGGCTATCCCCTTTTAAGAGCAATAAATGCACTACAAGCTAGTAAGGTTAAATTGTTACCTAAGATAGGATGCTTTGTTTAAGGAGATGAAGTCGCATGCCTCCTCATCCAATGGATATCATTTCATGTATAACATTATACATACTCTATGCTTGTATCATTTGAACGGTAATGCAACAATACACATTGGAACTAGAATTCATATCTTCTTATGCTTTATCATCATGTGTTATTTGAGCTAGATATTTAATTTATGATTTATGTGTTCTCAATTGTTCTCTATTATACAATCCTATTTATATATGTCGTCGATGCCTAATTATTTTTGTCTCGTGTTATAAAGCTTCCCCCAGTCCTTCCAAGCGCATTGGAATTAGCTTGCTTCGACGCGAGTAGACTTGGTATTTGTTGTCACGTGTGCATACAATATCTATTAGAACAACAACGAATTAGCACGAGATAGAGACAATAGTTGTCGTTCCAATTTGTGATCATTGTGATTCCATTATTAAAATAAGCATTAGAACAAGTTGAAATTTAGAATTTTGGATAAATTAAAATTTAAAATTCAGATAAATTAAAAATTAATTTTATTAAACTTGTAAAATTTTGGATAGACAAACTATCAAAACTTGTTAATACAATTCTATTGTTTCTGATTGGCATGGTTAATGGGGTGTTCATGACTGTAGTTTAACAAATACGAAAACTAGTTATCAACATTGAACATGAATACTAGATATAAGGCCATAAACTTTGCATGGAAACATCCTAGGGTCCAATGTCATGGATCAAACAATCGACTTATAATTTGATAAAAAAATATAAAATAATTTAGTTCTTGTAATTTCACAAAATTAATAAAATAACAATCAAAAGAACTAAAAACAAGTCTCTTTTATTTCTTGTTCTTTTAACTTATTGATGAAGTGAAATCAAATCCATTGATCTTTACTTTATCACAACTGCGATATCGTATTTGACCGTACCCCCACTTGAATTAAGAATCACCATTCTACAGCGTGGAGTATCTACTACAACAAATATAGAGATTGATAAAGTCATAGCTCTTTGTAGCCCTGGGAAATAAAGATATTCTTCATCTTTATCTACTTATTCTCCTCATCCCCCTTTCCCTGCCCTTCTATTTTGGAAATAATTTTGGATCGACTTGCTTAAGCATGTTTGGCTAAGCTTAAAGCATGTTTACGAGCATTGGAAGAGATTTGTAGAAGGTTTTTTATGTTGGAATTTTCCTAATTCTTTTTTAGAAATGGTGTTCTATACGTCAAAGCAAAAAGTTGTGGAAATTGTTTATTTAGTTGTTGGATAAAATTCCCACCATGTCAGCTTTTAGGTAAAAGTTTCCATATGGTGAATTTTTCTTGAGATCCATGACTTTTATAAGGTATTCAATTGTCCTTTTGCAAGAATGATCTCCCTAAGTTGAATGTGATTTCCTTTTGAGTTTCATGGTTTGGCTTCCAATTTTGGTTTTTCCTTAGATAAGTCTTTACTTTATTTGATATTGTTGAATACTTAACGAGCTCTACTTTGTAGTTTACGTGAAAATCGAACCTTCTTGTTTTTTCAAGTTACTTCTATTGCTAAAGTAGAGCAAATTATAGTGAGTTTTTATAACATAGATATATCTATTTTTTTATTTGTATTTTCAGATTTAGCACATTCGACCTCTACAGACTTGTTGCGCATTCGAGCTCAAAGATCTCTGAGATCATCCGACATTCCTGGCTGAGTCATATTGAGATCGAGCTCCTACGTGCCTTACCATTGAGTATTAGTCGCTTCAACTTATGGGTAATGGGTACACAGTCCCCAAATATATGCTCGAGTAGGTCATAAAGATGTGGTCAAGTGCAGGGAAATGTCATGGGAGAGTTGTATGCATATGTACATTCCATTGATCGCGAATGCTTTGCCATGCAGTTCTTCTTTGTTGATTCCACTATATATGTGTACGACTTTGATCCTTCATGTCTAATACAAGTCAGCTTAAGATCCATCTGGGGCCTAAAGTTGTGATTGTTCCTTTGATGACTAGATGAGCGGGGTGATTGTACAGGACAAACTAGCTATCGTGCAGAGAAGACGATGGCTAGACAGTCGAAATCGTAAGTACTTATAATTTTTTTCAATTTGAAAACTTAGTATTTAACTACACGGTACCAAACTAACATATTATTATTTATTTGCAGGGCGATTGTAGCATGTTCGATATAAAATATATCAAATTTTATAGTATAGCACATAAGTTAGATGGAATCAACCAATCCTGGATACAAAATTGTAGGAATAAGTTAGCGTGCGATTTTTATGAATTCAATTGTGATCCATAAATATTATATATTTAATTATTTGTTTAATTGTGTGTTGGGCCTAGTACGCTCGTGTAACTCTGTGATTTCGTACGTCGGTCGTGAAACCACTGCTGCAGCTTGTTACGAATATTTTGAATCATTGCGAGGATTGGTAACTCTTGATCCTTCTTTAATAATGCATTGGGAGAATCTGCATTGTTTAACGTCATCAAGTTGTATTGACATCCTAAAAAAGATGATCGTGTCCAATACTCAATTCCCATTTTTGTTAGATACTTCCATACCGTGAATGAATTATTTCTTTTTTCCACCATGAATTTATTACACTATTCGACATTAAAATTTGGTCGATCTTCTGAATAATGAAATGATTTCTTTGTCCCAATACTTAGTCTTTAGGTTGCCTTGTATATGGTACATGCAATACCCATGATGTGCCTCGAAAAAAGTTTTAGCAATACCATTTATCATAGATGGTCCTTGATCAGTTACAAAGGCAAGGTCCTCAACTTCCTCATTACTTCCCTCAACTTTGTGTAGAACCAACACATTTACAGATCATTCTCGCTATTGAATTTGCAAATGCAAAGTCATCTTGACACATAGTAATAATTAACTTGCCTTTGTTTCTAGCTTGCAAAGTTGTGCCATCGACTAAAATTAGGGATCGCATCGCATTTCGAAATCCTCAAATGCATTGTCCAATAGTCTTGAAAAAAACTTAAAGCAGTTATCACCATATATGCTATGGCAATACCTAGCTAATTTAGCATGACTTTTCTCGATCGAGCCCATAAATCCTATAATGCACATTCTTTGGCCTTCGGTAGCTCATGACACTTTGTACTATCAACGGACACCGTTAATGATGTTCGAAGGTCTGTAGATCGTCCGTGGGTCTTAATATTTGTGCATTGTCTATCAACCAATAAACTATGCTCGGGATTGCCTGTGATCATTTTGACAAATTCCCACTTCGCGAGTATGTTCCCATGTATACTTGTGAACTACAAATAACTTATTCGCGTCCATGTTCGTTGCTTGTAAATGCCAACGAAAACTCTCATCGACGCAAACAATCATAAACAATGACTTGTTTGATTTCCTCACTTTAAACTCAAAGTTGTATTTCAGTGTAATTCAGTGCACAACTTCCTGTAATATTTCTTTATCATAAACATTTAATGCTAATACCATTTTGTTTCCCATGAGTCAGAGAAAATGTGTAGACTTTACTAATTGAGTTGATGAGCGACGGTAACGGTAAATTGTCACATCAATCGCTTACTAAGGATTGTATAAAAGATCTTCTGCTAGGCCATTTTTAACCAGGCCTCCGTGAAGAGGGTTAGGTTCTCCATATGGGGTCGACTCCGACAAATGGATTTGGCCTTCCATATACATTCAGTCTCTTCAATGGGGTTTGGGTAAACTACCTCTTGGGTAGAATAATGTGGAGTACAGGCCCAAATTTGCCTGCCATGTAGAATTCTCTGGAGCCTCATTAGATGATGTGTAATAGTAATCCCTGAAGTCCATGAATACTTGAACTTTTGAGTTGAGATGTAACTGTTAAGTTTGAGATGTTCTTTTTTCAATTTGGATTGTGTTTTGTTTTTGCTAAGAAATAGCATAGCACATATCTATCCCTGAATCCAAGTATGGATATTCATATAATATGTGGGCTTTTAAGTAAGATAATAATGAGTTGACCTATGTTGTGCTATGTAAGTAAGAATTTACTATTGTACGCAAACCTGGTTGAAGGTAAGGCCTTAGCTCAGAAGGTGTGCCGGCTAATGGGGTTGAAGCATGTAATAAGGCTAAAATTCATAAAGGCGGAGTCATTGTTAAGAGGGCAAGCCTATTAGTAGAGTCAAAGCTTGTGATAAGGCTATAAGTCATAAAGACGATGCCATTATTAAAAGGACAAGCCTATTGATGGGGGTTAAGCTTGTGATAAAGTTAAAAATCGCAAAGGCCCTTGTTAAGAGGGCAAGCCTGTTGAAGCATGTAATAAGGCTGAAAATCGTAAAGGCCATACCCTTGTTTAGATGGAAAACCTATTGATAAAGTTTAATCATATAATAAAGCTGAGATTCTTAAAGGTGCAGCCCATATTAAGAGGGTGAGTTGTTGATAGTGTCGAAGCCTATGATAAGGCTGCGAGACACGAAGGTAAGCCTGCTGATGGAGTTAAAGCCCGTGATAAGGTTAAAATCCAAAAAGGTGAGACCCTTGTTAAGAGGCGAGCCTGTTGATGGATTTGAAGCTTGAGATAAGGCTGGAATTTATAAAGGTGAGGCCCTAGCTAAGAGGATGAGACTCTTGATGGAATTGAAGCCTGTATATGCTCTTTTAGCAGACACAAAGCATAGCTATTAAAAACAGTGATGGGAGTGCTACAATGACTTAAAAACTTTTCTTCTTCAAAGATACGACAGCAAAGCAGTTTTTCTTTTCTCAATACATGTATTGCGGGTATCATTAAATGTGCAATGATGATAGTATATTACAACTCGTAGAGATAAGCACGATATGATCTAGATCATCCATTCAAATTTGTATAGGTGCCTTTTGTTTTAATGTTTTAGATCAAAGGCATAGATATACGTCTCAGATTGAGTGATGCTCATTTGACGGTTGAGGTTCATTTTGATTGCCTATAAAACGGTTTCTTAACCATTTGTTATGCCTTTTACTTTCTTGAAAAAACCTTGAAAAAATCAGAAAAACCTTTGCATTTATTGGCAACCTTTGCATTATTTTTGGATGAAAAGTCAGAGTTCCACCTTCTAGTTGTCTTGTTTGATATTTATGTAAGTGACAAACCATTTTTCTTCAATTTTCTGACCTAAAAATTCTTAAGATGGTCTCTTTCCGAAACAAAACACCAAAAATGATTCATCTGGGAAGTCTAATATGGCGATGATATGCGCCGAAGCTACTATGCCTCCAATAATTCTTATTGAGCGGATTATGGAGATAATGGGGGCTCTCATAGTGCTTGGATGATGCAAGAGAGCACCTTAGATTATAGTATAAGGCGGAGGTTTCCTTGTGGTCAACCTATATAGAGGAAAGTGAACTAAAAACCTTTAGGGAGCGTTATTGGATCCCCGATACAATTGAGTTCATCATGAAAGATTTTGAAGTTATATTAGGCATGGATTATTTAGGTCATGAGAAGAAGAATTTCGTTTCTTTAGTGCAAAGTTCAAGTTTCTACCTCACCTTGTGTCGGTTTTGCAAGTGGAAAAAATGTTGAGAAAAGAGTCATGTCATGGATTTTTAGTTAACATTATCGGTTCCTAACATACAGCAACAACTGTTAATAATATAAATGTTATGCGAGATTTTGTGGATGTATTTTCAGAAGACCTAGCTGGCATCCTTTTGATAGGCATGTAGAATTTACAATACATCTGACCATCAAAAATATATACCTACTTTCAAGAATAGAAGATTTGTTAGACCAACAAAGGGGTGCAAAAGTGTTTTCTAAGGTTGACTTGAGGTTTGGGTAACATCAACTAAAGGTCAAAGCAAGTGATATACTAAAAAATGCTTTCAATATTCGTTACGAACATTATAAGTTCAATGTCACGCCTTTTGTTCTGATCAATACCCTACCAGTATTTTTGGACCTAATGAACAGAGTATTTCATTAGTACTTGGACCAGTTTGTTATTTATTGACTACATAGTTGTGTACTCCAAAGATAATAAGTAGCAAGAGGAACAACTTTGAGTAGTGCTTGAAACATTGAGGAAAGAAAAATTATATGCCAAGTACAAATTTTGGATTGATCACGTAGGTTTCCTTGGTCATGTGGTTAGTACCCAAGGAATTGAGGTAGACTCAATGAAAGTGGAAATAGCTACTACTTGACCTAGACCAATCGGTATGTTTAAAGTTTGCAATTTTTTAGGATTATCTAGATATTATAGGAGATTTAGTGCATGTTTGAGCCACATTAAAAATCTCATTCTCTTTCTTCTACTCATTTTCAACCATACATTCTTCAATAATATTTTTCATCACATCAATAACTTTTTCTTCTTTTCAACATCACATTCTCCATTAATCCACTATTCTAAAATGAATTCTTTCAAAATAATGTGGCTCAAACATACCCTTATTGAGTGCTTCTCAAAAATAGTAAGGCCAATGATTCAATTGACTAGAAAGAATGTGAAGTTTTAGTAGATGGAAAAGTATAGAGAATGTTTTTAGGAACTTAAGTAGACGATAGTCTCAGCTTATATATTGATGCTACTTAGAGGTTCGAATAGGCTTCTAATTAATAGCGATGTCTCCAAGCAAGGCTTGGGTTGTGTTATTATGCTCATTACTCGATATAGTTGAAGAAGTATGAGCAAAACTATCTAACATAGGACTTAGAGCTGATAACGATAGTTCACACCTTAAAATATGGTGTCACTATCTGTATAGAGGGAAGTGTGATATCTATATAGATTACAAGAGTCTTAAATACTTCTTCGTATAGAAGGAACCGAGTATAAGACAGATGAGATGGTTGGCGTTAGTGAAAGATTATGACTGCACGATTCTTTACCATCCAGATAACGCTAACGTGATTGCAAATGCATGTGGTAGGAAAGCAGTTTATCGTTTAGCATTTTTACCCATGGTACAAGAACATTTGATAAAAGACATTGAGAAATCAATATTAGAAGTCACCACACCACCGACTCAGACTTCAGTGAGAGTACAGGCATTAATGACTCAACCTACTTTAAAAGATAGAATCAAGGAAGTATAGAATAAGGATCCATTTTTACAAAAGATTAAGGCTAATGTTAGTACAATCAAACAGTTAGGATTTAAAATATCTGTAAATAAAGTATTGGCCTATAAAGAAAGATTTTATACCTAAGGATGAAAGTATAAGAAATAAGATGTTGGAAGAGGCTCACTCCACCCCGTATGTCGCACATCCATAAGGTACGGAAATGTATCGTGATTTTCAAGATACATTTTGGTGTAGAAACATGAAGAGAGGAATTGGTATGTTCATGAAGAAATGTATTGTCAATTAGCAAGTCAATGTAGAGCATCAAAGGCCATCAGAATTTTTGAAACCATTAGATATTCTAGAATGGAAATGGGAACACGCGGTAATCGACTATATGGTATGTTTTACGATGTCAGGAAGAGGTCATAATGCTATTTGGTTAGTGGTTGATTGTTTGACAAAGTCGGCTATTTTTCTACAATCAAAGTAAATCTCAATATGGACCAACTCGCATAATTATATATCAGAGAGATAGTCAGATTACATAGAGTACCAAACACCATTATTTTTTATAGAGACCCAAGGTTCACGTCAAAATTTTAGAGAAGCTTACAAGGATCCATGGGGACAAAACTGAAGTTTAGCCCGACTTATCATCCACAGATGGATGGACAATAAAAAAGAATCATTTAAACTTGTGAAGATATGTTGAGGGCTTGCGTTTCGGATCTTAACGGTAATTGGGAGACACATCTACCATCAGTAGAGTTTCCTCACAACAATAGCTTTCAGGCTACTATAGACATGGTCTCATATAAAGCTCTAGGAAGTGTAGATCCCTTATTTATTGGGACGATGTTGGAGAGAATAGAATTTTGGATCATGAAATTGAACGAACAAATGAGGCAGTTGACAAGATTAGAGCTAGAAAAGGACTTTAAAGGGTGGTTTTGCATGCATTAGCCCTTCATCTGGGATACTATGACCTCAATAAAGAACTGAAAGTCATCTTAATTCTGGATGAGGGATCTTTGGCAGATAGTCGAGGGTAATGTTGTCCCAGAAATAACTGTACCGACCTGGTATCATAAGTATAGTGAGTTTCTATTAACAAAAGCATATGTTACTTGTTTCCTTCCTTGGCCACTTTCCTAACTTGAGTTTTGTGTAGTTGTAATCAATTGCTTCGAGCTCAAGATGATAGAATGGGCTATTGTAGTATGTGAGCTCAATTTTGTTATATATTCACTGAAGGCTAATAAGGGGAAATGGCCTTGATACCTGTGTATTTTTTACTTTAAATTGCTCAACACTTTCTTTTTGTAGAGCAACATGATAGTAAGGAATACGTAAAATTGAACGTGCTCTTTATGAGATACCTTGGATGGGTGAAGAAGAAGAAGCTCCTGAGTAGCATCACCTCTACTTATAAACATCAAAGAAACGAGCTATTTCATATGTAAAAGTTGAACCCGCCTTCTTTCTCGAGAAGAAATGGAAGGAAAAAACAGAGCTTCAGGGAAAGAAGACTCATGTAAGGCGACTGACTATAACAAAAAAACATCTAACCTCCTCCCTCCAAATGTTAATTACTATTGATGAGTCACGAAAGAAGCCCATTGTGATAGATACCATCTATTGATGTCAAGGAGTAAGAGCAGGTTGCGGCCATTCCACTTTGCCTTGATGTCTCTGATCATATTTTTTGGAGGGCCACATCAAATGGTAGATTTACTACTAAATCTGCATGGCAACTGATTCGCTCTAGCAAGCCTGTGTAGGATTCCTTTCGTCTTCTGTAGAGCCCTATTATACCTCCTACCATTTCTTTCTTCTGTTGGAGATTATGGCAGGACTTAATACCATTTGATGTAATCATCCAGAGGAGGATAGGCAATCAATTGGCTTCCTGATGTCAGTGTTGTTCAGAAATTGAGACCATCACTCACACTTTTACTGGTAGTTGTATTTCAAATCACGTTTGGCAACATTTTGGAGCATTATTTCAGATTACCATGAGTGCAGGAGAGAGTGTCAGACAAAGATTTTTGAGATGAAGGTATTCTGGACAGTTTGCTAGGAGTGGTCACATTCGCATCATTATTTCTCTATTTATTTTCTGGTCTCTTTGGACTGAGAAGAATAATGCCAAGCATGAGAGTATATGTTTGATTTCAAGATGTATTATATGGAGAGTTTATCGTATGATATCTCTCCTCCATATTGGTAGACTTTTCCAACCGTCACATTGCGTAATGACATGCAGCTTGCTAAATTCTTTGGTATTTCATTGACTCTCTCCCCATCTCCTTCCCCTATCATGGTTTGGTGGCACACTTCATCTATTGGATCTGTTAAGATCAACACCAATGGTTGTGTCAAGGATGGGTTTGCGAGTGATGAAGGCATCATTAGGGATTACGCAGGCAAAAGCATCAGAGCTTTCTCCGCTCCATAGGGACATTGTATGGTATTAGAGGCAGAACTTAGGACCATTCGTGATGGGATACTTTTGTCTAGAGATCTTGGTTTGTCAGATATTTGGGTTGAGGCAGACTCGACTGTTGCCATTCAATGCATCAATAGAGGTGGCGGACCATAGCCTATCCAGGGGACTCTTAGATAGATTGCAGATATCCTTTCTTTTAACAGAAACACGGTTTCCCACATCCTCAGAGAGGGAAACCAAGTTGCCGATACACTTACTACTGAAGGTTGGCATCATCGTAGATATCATGAATATGGACCAATCGAATTACCGCGTCATATCAGGGCACTCGTTCAGATTGACAGACATGGTCTGCCCAGCATTGAGCTTAATTCTCTGTTTTCACCTTTACTCTTTTTTTTGCTCACATTTGCACTCCTTGTAAGGGAAGTCGTACTTCCTTTTTTACTACTTTACTTTACCTTTGATGTAATGGAAGTAGTACTTCCCCATTTATTAGATTTACCTCATTTCAGTTGTAACCACGGTATTCCTCCACCACAAGTGAGGAGATATTAATAAAATCTAGGAGGTTTCGTCCTCCTTTCACTAAAAAAGAAAAAAAAAGGAGTAAGCTAGGGATGAGAGTAGCCTTATTAAAAAGGAAATGAAGAATGAGGTGGCTAAAGGAAGATCTTCTAAAGGAAAAGGCCAAGACTTCATGGGAGGAAAGGTTTGATTAGATAGCCCCAATAGTTATAGAGATGCTACCCATAAGGGTCGAGGCAACTACAAGAGTTCATTACAAATATTGGACTGATGAGTATTCTTCGTAGGTCTAAACCTATGACTCGGTTGATATAGTTGAAACTGGCCTTGCTCTATAGTCTCGCTCACAATGTTTATTTCTCAATGCCCAAATGGACATGAAGAGATTACAGAGGTGGAATAAAGAGTTTTTCCAAAAGACAGCTAATGTAGATATAGAAGTAAAGAAGCTGAAGGTTGAGACCTCTACTGCTGATGAAGCCATAGAGGCCTTCAAGCTAAGGCATGCTGGGGTAGAGTCGAGGATGGGACTCCATTCGAATGAAAATGAGAAATTGAAGAAAGAGATCTACCTTTGCAAGAGTGAAGTAAATGCCATGACAAAGCGAGTTGAGAATTCTGACAACTTGCAAAAGATAGCTTTGTCATCCTTGGAGGTAACAAATAAGGAAAATGGAGAGCTGACTACTAAGGTTGTTAGTCTGAAGTAATAGTTGAGTGGGATGGAGGAGACAGCTATTAACAAATACTTGGAGCATTTCCATAAAATGGCTTAGTACAACTGGAGGAAGGTCGCATAAAATGAAGTCTTTAAAAAGATGGTCGAACTGTAATAAGAGATGATTTTTTCTCGTAGAACCATCAATCCTAGTAGATGATGTTGTTGAAGATTCAGTTGAAGACTTAGAGGAAGGTGTGCTGTAGCCTTACTAGGATGATGCCACTTCTAGATTTAGGCTCTTCTTTCTATTTGTTTAGCTTTGAACTTCTAAGGCACTTCGCCTCTTGTAATCAGCTTGATTTCAATGTATAAAGAATTTTTTCGTATGCAGTTGTTGTTGTTTTAATTTTCTAAATTTGTACTAGTGTTGACGCTTCGATAAACAATTCAAACTGATATCCTGATACTCAAATCTGAACTGAGTGATAACTAATAATCCATATTGATTTCTCAAAGTAAAATGATGCGATGGCTTGGGGTAGTTCCAGAATAACCTCATCAAACCAACTAGGTTATTTAACTAAGCAACTATCCTTCTAACTGGAAGTTTGTCCCAGTTAATCTTTATACAAGTTCACAAAACTAAATGAACCTTCTTAAAATATTTTCTTAGTATGAAGGGTTTTTCATCAATGCATAACCTGATATTTCTCTTGTATAATAACGTTGTTTCATTGCCAGATGAGTTAGTCTACACAGGTTGCTGTAAACTAAAATATAATGTGATTTTGTCTAATGGAGACTTTTCATAGGATCATTTAAATTTCTTTGCAAGTGAATGGCTATCCGATAAAAGGCTTCTTTTATGACTTCTGATCTATGGAAGGGGTTTGCCTTGTAGGATTCAAAGTTGACCCCAAAATGGCGCTTCATACCTTTCCTTCTGAAATGGATGACATTCTTCGCAACGTGGTGACTTTTTCATGCAAAGACTTTCTCCATGATGTCTAATACATCCATTAAAGGGGTTTGCCTCATAGGTTTCAAGGTTGGCCCATATGGGTGCTTCATACCTTTCTTTTATAGGCGAATAACATTCTTCACAAGGGGGTTGCTCTTCTATGGAAAGACTTCTTCCATGATGTCTGATCCATCCATAGAAGGACCTCGCCTCGTAGGTTTCAAGGTTGGCTCTGTAAGGGTGCTTCATACCTTTCTTTCTGATGTGGATAACATTCTTTACAAAGGGTGGCTCTTCTATGCAAAGATTTCATCCATGACATCTGATCCATTCATAGAAAGAGTTTAAATAAGAATGAATTGACAGATGTAAAAAGTATCTTCATTGATAGAATAACTACATAAGCTATGTGTTTTCGCGCGTTTTTGCAACCCGCCAACAATTACGAGAAAGAGGGGTCAGACGATTGTGTAAGGAACAGACCTTTTGAGACAAAGTCCCAAAAGGGGGTGCGTTTACTAGTGAAGAATTACAACTGGAAAGCAGACAAAACGCCTCCAAGGGGCGCAAGCACACGAGTACTGATTAAATTTAAACTAAGGAATAAAAATTACATGATCTCTTGTAGAGAGTTTTTGATTCGGCGGGTTGCTTCTATGACGTTACTTCCTTTTATACTTCTTGGGCATCCTTTGGTTATCGAAACTGCTCGGACTTGCTCCATTACCTTCGCAACAGTCCACTCCTTTAGTGAAGAACCGCTTGTTTGGGGAACAGTTGCTTAGTAACTGTTGCCACTACCCTTGCTGTTTCCTGGATCGTGGGATCGTGCCGGGTTCCCTTGCCAACCGCTTCCAAACTATATCCTTTAGACTTGTCTGATTCTGGGCGACTTGAGGTTCTAGGCGACAATGAGGCTGTCGTCCTGGGCGATTGTGCAGTACTACCCTCGTTCGGCCTCTGGGCGTCCCACAATCTTGGGCGATGGTATTCCTTTGCTCTTGGGCTTCCAATATTCAGGCTTTTTCCCAAGCTTCCAGCTTGGGCTTTTCTTCTTGGGCCTTTTAATTGACTTCCATTGGGTCTTTATCTTGGATTTCTCAATTGGACTTCCCTTTGATTTTGGGCTGCATTTTAGTGTGTCAACAATTACCCCCCAATATGGCAGAATTAATACTAATCATTAATTTTGCCATATTCACTCTGTATCCTTTTGCAACACTTGAACTTCTCCACAATTTCAATCATCACGTACCTTTATCGCTTAACAGAGTGCAACGTTACAAACCCCTAAGACTCAAAAGTACACGGCATTCTTAGTTACACGTCTCTGCCATCTTACATTTCTCTCTCGCCATTTTCACTGTTCATCTTCTTGTCTCTGCGCTACGTTTCATCAACACTCTTTAGCCCTTACTCGACTCACATTCTGTAACAAATGGCGACTTCAAGCACCCAATCCGATGCTGCCCTTACCTTTGAGGACTTCCAAGACATCATCACCAAGCCATATATAAATTCGAACCCTCTTTCGCGGGTTGGTCCCAACGTTGATGAGTTTTTCTTGGGACCATCTTTTGTTGATATGAATCGGTCGAAAAAACTGCGGCGGGCCAGCTGTTCCCTTGCGTCGAAACCCTTTCTTTTCTGAGCTCTCTACCATTGAAGGCCATCTACGATAAAGGTATTCGTACTTGGCCCAAAGCCGATTCTGGCTTTCGTAAGTGGCATGCACGTATGATGAACCATGGCCCTACCAAATCTATTTTTGAACGTGCGGGAATTTCGGACCTATTAGAAGTCACCCTTAATCCCCCCGTATACGACCCAGCTCTTTTTCCAATCACCCTGAGCTTTTGGTCTTCTGAGTACAATACTTTTGTCTTCCCCTGCTGCCCGTTGTCCATTACTCTGAGGGATGTTGGGGCCCTAGTAAACCTTCCTCCTCTGGGCGATGTCATTTCTCCCGGTATGGTGGTCTCGGTTTCTGCTGGCAGTGTTCCCCCTAAGTTTGATAAAAAGATGTGTGAATCTTACTCGGCTATGCAGGGTGCTTTTGTCGCTCTTGCTTCTGAGCCTAATCATGTCGAACGGGTGGCTTTCCTCCAAGTTTGGCTTTGTAAATATGTTCTTTGCGTCTCTAGCTTGAAACCTTCTACAAGTTACCTGCCTTGACGCATGCATTGGCCCGCGACGCGCCTTTGAATTTATGTTCTTTCTTTTTAGCCGCCCTTTACAGGGGTTTAGCTTTGCTCCAATTTCAATTGAGGACTGGGGCGTCTCCTACTGGCAGTGGGCCTCTTTGGTTTACTCAATTATGGTTAAGAGCATATTTTCCTTCCTTTGGGGCCCCCTCTATTCGCAGTACTTCTGCCGCCTGTTATGGGTTGGCCATAGGTTCCCTGCGCCCAACGGCCATGTCTAGGAGAGATATTTTTTCATTCTTCTATACTTTAGGTTCCATCTCTTCCTTTTTCCCTTTTCCTACTCATTTGACTCCCAACTATGTTCGTATTCCTTCTGGAGCGGATGACTCTTTACCCATTTAGGTTCAATTCTTGGCTGGAAAAGAATTGTTCTACGACATTGTCACTGGAACTAACGCCAAGACTGGGGTAGAGATTTATGCTCCCCATTTCTTTGCTCGTCAGCTGGGTTTCGGCCAGACTTGGCCCGTTCCTCTTTTCTATTCCAAAAATCTGACCGAACGTTTTTATACTATTAATAAAGCAGATGTCGCAAGTATAGAGGCCCATAACCGTGCTCTGGCGGACGTCTTTTCGTTGACCCTTTTTCGTTCTAGTTCCGCCATTCATCCCCTTTTTGAGCAACTCTGGCCATCAGTGAAACGGAGGATATTTACTACTGACGCCACTACTGCCTTTCATTTGCTGGACCGGCCGAGTATTTCTTCCACTCCTCTTTTAGTCATTCCTGTATCAATCAGGAGTCCTTCTTCCCCTTCTCATTCTAAAGAGCATATCCTTTCTCCTGCTTCTTCATCTGCTAAGGCCATTGCTGCCCAGGGTGTATCAGGCCGGAAACGGCCGGCTTCGGCATCTCCTGTTTTACCGGCAGACGATGATGATGATGACACCCCTCTCACCTTTAGGAGAAAGGTAATCCACATTTGTATATTCGCGGATATATTCTTCCGCGTGCTAATGGTTTGCCTGACTTTTCAGAAAAGCTCGTCTTCTCCTTCCAAGGCCATAGTTTTGACAGGCTCTTCCTCACCCTTGCCTATCGAGGCTGCATCGCCTAGGCGTCAAGCTCCAACATCTTTATCACCAATCAATCCTCTTCCTCAGGGTGTCGACCCCCCAAGCGTGGAACTAGAAGGTAATGCTTACTTTTGATGCATTGGCCTTTCTTTATCGCTGCTGGCTCATTTGTGTACTGTGATGTGGTTACATGCAGAGATTCCTGCAGCTTCGTCAAGTGGGAAGAGCCTTCCACGCTCAGCTAAAGGAAAATTTCCCCAATTGATGGAGGAAATAAAGGAGGTGCCTGAAGTTCCCACTATCGCCGATGAGGTCTTTCTACTTCGCTCTTATTTCTTAGTTTTGCTTCGTTGCATCGAAAAACTTCAATGTTGGTAACTTTCTTTGCAGGAGTCTGATAGCATCATCAATTCCATCCAAGACTTATTCACCTCTTGGGCATGTATGAAGACATCTTCTGCGTCGTCCTCTACTCCTGCGAATGAGAACCTGACATTTCTCAAACAGGCATTGTTTGAGTATGTCTCTTTTATGGACCTGGAGGTAGGCCGTGCCAGCGCTGCTTATCAAAAAACCAAACTGGATACGTTGAGTGCGAATCTACTACAAGCACTTTCACTCCCATCGCCCAGCATCTCAGTTGATTTTAAAGTGAATTTAAGGGTTCTTCATGCCGACGTCGTTTCCTTGCTGACCAGGAGTGCAGAATTGAAGGCCAGAAGTGCCCAATATCTCCACACTTCTTCTGAGAAAGAATCCTTACTTCAGGCAATCGACAAGAGTCGGGCTGAACTGACTGAAGTTTCTTCAGAGCTTGTGGTAGAAGACTCTTTGATGTTGAGCCTGGCTGCTGAAATGAAAGAGCTGCAAGCGAAAATGAACGATTGCAGGGCGAGAATGGCTACTAAGAGGCGTACTGCATCCCAAGGAATTGCAAAAACCAAATCTCTATTGGAGCAGTATCAGAAGTTGGAGGTTGATGATGACCTAGTGAAGGAGTTAGGTATCATTTCCTCTAGGCAAGGCGAAGAGTGGGATAGACTTAGGTAGCAGATGCGCTCAGCTTGGGGCGAATTGTAATTAAACATTTACTGTTCTAATTTTTGTAACTTTTCGCGCTGACTGCTTTGATTTTATGTAATCTGATGTCATTCATCGTCATTAATGAATAGTTATTTTGAAGTGGCATTTATCCTTGATCGCCGATTTTCCTCGTACTCAGTGTTTATGCCAACATTCATGCATATTCTCTTGGCATTTGAATTTTCTTCCCTACATCTTTGAGCCATATTGGTTTCACACACTGGTCATAAATATGACCTTCCACATTCTGGCTTTTGATCTTCTAGCCCCTATAAATATGCATGTTTATACTCATCATTTTCATCCTCAAGCCTTCTCAAATTCAATTTCTTACCATCAAAGCTTCCTGCCACTGCATGGCACTCCGATCGTTTACCAACAATTTCCTCTTCTACAGGGATGGGTTTCTCGACTCATCTCCTTTGCTTTGACATCACTTTTGGTATGGGAGGTATAGGAAATGTTCTCTCAAACTGAAGCAAGATTTTGCCATCAGTTTGTATATTGAGGCTACTCCTCTTTGCCTACCATTGCATCTATGCAATTAGGAAGGTTAAGGGGACCTTCTTAATTGGCCATAGACTGAAGGGCTGCTTCCCTTCGCCTACCATTGCAGCAATGCATTTGGGAAGGCCGTGGGGAACATTTCACCCTCTTATTCGCCCATAAACTGAAGGGCTGCTTCTCCTCGCCCACCATTGCAGCAATGCACTTAGGAAGGTTGTGGGAGCGGTTGGCCCTCTTATTTGGCCAAAGACTGACGGGCTGGCCGTACTGGTTTCACTCTTTCTGTTCCCGCCAGACAGAAGATAATTTGTAGCGTGTCTAGCCTTGTATTTTGGACTGTGTCTTTTAATTCTTGTAAAGAATGGTTTGTAAGGAGCATTTGGTTAATAAAGGACTTTATTTTTTTGAATGTGACTTGTTTCCCCGATTCTATTTAGAACGTGATCGTCCAATTTATTTACTGCCATCGTTTGGCACGATTACATTGCAATTGCAATTTTATCACTCATGTATTTATCTGTTCACTTTCCCAAAGGGATGGAACATATCTTTTCAAGTACTTACCATTAATAAATCTTATATGCCTAGTACCATCTAAATCCTCCAAGTGGTAAGCTCCATTAGGCAATACACTCTTTACTCTATACGGCCCTTCCCAATTTGGCGACTATTTACCATACTTTGGGTCTTTACTATCTAAAGGAAGTATTGCCCTCCAAACTAATTCGTTCGCATTAAAAAACTTGGCTATGACTTTCTTGTTGTAAAATCTAGACACTCTTTGTTTCTGGACTTGCAACCTGTCTAGCACGTCTAACTTCAATTCGTCTAATTCTAACAAATTTTGAATCAACGATTCTTTGTACTCATTCTCGCTCAATTCGTGCTGCCGACGCACCCTTATGGATTGCACGTTGATTTCCACGGGCAATACAGCTTCCTACCCATAAGTGAGTTGGAAAGGCGTAATGTTGGTGCTTGAACGGGGCGATGTTCTGTAAGCCCATAAGGCCTTGTTCAAGCATTCGTGCCAATTTCTGGCATTTTCATCTATCATCTTCCTTATGATAGATTTCAAAGTCTTGTTAGATGATTCTGCCTGACCGTTTGACTGAGCGTAGTACGGTGTGGAATTTACCAATTTAATTCCAAATTCGCTCAAGAATTCCTTCACCTGATCTCCATTTAGGGAAGTCCCATGATCTGTCATTAAAGTTTGCGGGATCCCAAATCTGTAGGTGATATGGTCCCGGATAAATTCTATGATACTTTTCTGGGTGATTTCCTTTAGAGGCACTGCCTCGACCCATTTGGTGAAAAAGTCTGTGGCGGCTATAATAAAGGTGTGTTGTTTGGATGATGGAGGGTAAATCTTCCCTATCAAATCTATCGCCCAACCTTTGAACGGCCAAGGTTTGATAATGGGTGCCATGTTGCTTGCTGGTGCCCTCTGTATTGGACCATGTTTTTGGCATGCTAAACAACTTTTTGCATATTGAACACACGATTCACCCATCTTTGGCCAAAAATAACCACTTCTAATAATTAGCCATCTCATCTTTTGGCCGGCCTGGTGGGCTCCACATATCCCTTCATGCACTTCGGCCATAATTGTCTTAGCCTCTTGTAAGTTCACACATTTTAATAACACACCATCAGAACGTTTTTTGAACAATTCTTCGTCTATTAATGCATAGTTTAATAAACGCAATTTCGTTCTTCTATCAATTCGCCCATCAAGCTCTTTGAAGGACTCTTTAATCTCATCTATCCAATCCAGTGCGACCCCATCTTCTATGCATTGAATTTCAATTTTCCTTGCCCTTCGCTGAACAACGGGCAACATAGTTCTGTATTCGTAGGTAGATTCCCAACTCATCGCCTTTGAATAGCCAGAAGCCAACTGGGCCAACTCGTTGGCCATGTCATTGTTCATTCTATTAACACATTGAAGTTCTACTTGGTCGAATTCTTCCAACAACTCTTGGGCGATTTCGTATAAACTTATGATAGAATCACTTTGGCATTTGAAATCACCGGTCAATTGATGAATCACCAATTGAGAATCGCCTCTGATGATTACATTCTTTACTTTCATATCTACCATCAACTCCAAGCCTACAATTAAGGCTTCGTACTCGGCTTGATTATTAGTACAGATTCTGTCCAAGGTAAATGCGAACTTATAGCAAACCCCTAAAGGATTTATCAAAGCCACTCCTACTCTTGCTCCTTTAGAAGTTTTCGATCCATCAAAGTATAAAACCCATGGTTTTAATTCAAATGAATCAACCTCAAGTTCTATTTCGTTAGGCACGTCAAGGCATGGATGATCGGCCAGAAAATTAGCCAAGGCCTGATTTTTAACTGCCTTTTGGGGCACATACTTTATTTCGAATTCCGACAGTGCTAAAGTCCAAAGACCCACCCGTTGGTGTAAGATAGGGCGAGAAAACATGTATTTGAATAAATTAACTTTGGAAATTAGATAGACTGTCACAGGCCGTAAATAGGCCCTTAATTTTGTACATGTGAAGTATAATGCGAGACACAACTTCTCGATAGCAGAATAATTACATTCACATTTGGTTAACCGTCTACTTAAATAATAAATCGCCCTTTCTTCTCCGACTTGGTCTTCTTGTGCGACCATCCCCGCTATCGATTCTTGTTCAGCCGACACGTACAATTTCATCGGCCGCCCTTGGATTGGTGACACCAACACTGGTGGGCTTGTTAAGTATATTTTCAGGCTTTCGAAAGCCTTTTGATGTTCTTCTTTCCAGACGAATTCGTCTTGATTTTTCAGCTTTAGGAGAGGCGAAAACGCTTTCGTTCTCCCTGCACAATTAGATATAAAGCGTCTTAGAAAATTGATTTGGCCTAAAAACCTTTGTAGCTCCTTTTTATTGCTAGGGGCCTTAGCTTCTAAAATGGCCTTCGCTTTATTCTTATCAAGTTCAATCCCTCTTTTATGTACCAAGAATCCAAGGAAATTTCCTGCATTCACGCCAAACGCACATTTCAAAGGGTTCAATCTTAGCTTATGCTGCCTCATTCGTTCGAATGAACATCGCAGTTGTTCAAAATGGTCTTCTTCTTTAACAGATTTGACCACTATATCATCTACATAAACTTCCACAAATTTGCCTATCATATCATGAAAAATGAGATTCATTGCTCTTTGATAAGTCGCCCCTGCATTTTTTAGCCCAAATGGCATCACTACCCATTCAAAGCACCCTAAAGACCCAGGGCATCTAAAGGCAGTTTTGTGTACATCTTCATCAGCTATGTAGATTTGATTATATCCCGAATATCCATCCATAAAAGAGTACATCACATGCTCTGCAGTCGAGTCTACTAGAGAATCTACTGTAGGCATTGGATATTCCTCTTTGGGAGTAGCCAAGTTCAAATTCCTGAAATCTATGCATACCCTCAACTTGCCATTCTTTTTTAATACTGGCACTATGTTAGATAACCACTCCACATATCTGGTCGTTCTAATAAAACCTGCTTTTAGTAATCGCTCTATTTCTTTTTTGATCTCTGGCAATACATTGGGGGCGAAACGCCTAGGGGGTTGCTTATGAGGCTTAAAATTTGGTTTAGTCGGCAACCTATGTTCTACTAAGTTTTTATCCAAACCAGGCATATGTTCATACTCCCAAGCAAAACAGTCTTTATATTCTTTCAATAAAGCGATTAATCTGTTACTAACCTCGTGAGGCAGTATTTGGCTAACGAACGTTGGGCGATCCTCTCCTTCCTCGCCAATATTCACCTTGACTAAAGGGTCTTGTGCCTGTGCATATCCTGATTTAGGGATCTTCGTCGCCTCATCATCCATGTCGCTCAGAGGGTTTTGCTCTTCCAGACAATCCACTTTATGAACTTCCCAATCCAAGCTCTGCTCCATCTCGGACACCATTAATTTGTCCTTCAGCATCTTTAACGCCGCTTCTTCTTTCTTCATACATTCACATTCTTTATTGAAAGCCATCAATTTGGCTTTGAAGGCCTGAATTTCGGCCTCTTGTTTTTGTTGTTGAAAACTCATTTAAGGTTGTTTGGCTTCTTTTTTGCCAATTACTGGCTCTTCCAAGGCCACTATGTTTGGCCTCATTTGATTAAACATTTCAGTGAGCGAATCTATTGAGAAAGGCTCTTCGCTTCGGGCAGTGATTTGAGTTTCTTCCCCATCTTGAACCACTCTGACAGGCCCATAATTCCCTTCATACATGAACCTCTCTACTGAATTCGCTTCGGCCACAAAGGGCCTATGATCTGCCTGCACCACCTCTGCTTCCCCTTTGTCGTTCCAGAAGACTAAGCATTGATGGAATGATGAGGGGATACATCGACTGCCATGGATCCAGTCTCTTCCTAGTAGCACGTTGTAGCTAGTAGGACCGTCTATCACGAAGAAAACAGTAGTCCTAGTGGTTGTCCCTACAGTTATATCCAATGGCATAACTCCTTTTGCTGAAGTTGCCCCGCCATTAAAACTTGTAAGAATGACTTCTGTTGGGATCATGTCGATCTCTGTCTTAGCAAATTTCTTCATCATCCTAGCTGGAATGGTGTTTATAGCCGCTCCATTGTCAATAAGTACTTTTACTACTGGTACACCATTAACTAAGGCTTTGACGTACAGCGGTCTTAAGTGTTTGTTAACCTCATCGCTGGTTTATTGAAGATGACTTTTTCAGCAGCGTCTATTTCCACTTCCTGCCTATTTTCTGGCGGGCTATCTCTTGGTGATAGATCGACGTGCAGCACATCGGACTGAGCCTTCTTTCCTTGGGTTTCTTCCTTCTCTTTTTCCAATACTTCTTCCTCAGTTACCCAATTTGTAGGATGAGGCATTATTCTAGGGGGTGATCCATATTTTTCAGAGCGAGGTACCCTCTTTTTCCTTTTTGGCGTCCCATACAACACATAGAAATCAAACGGTCGACCAGATGGTTCTCCCAACAGATCCCTTCGCGGACTCCTTCATGGTGCAGTTGTTTCAACAGGGTGTTGCGCGACACTCCCCTTTTCCGTCTCTCTGCTTCTAAATCAATTTCTTCTTCAACATCTGTCATACCATCGTCCTCTCCATCATCACACATTTCTCTGGATGTTTGGCCTTCATCGCAGACTAGCACACAAGTTTCTTCCTCATTATCCTCTTTTTCTTTGCTTTTGAATTCGTCGGCCAACAGGTAGTTGTTAGCCAGGATAGGAGGTAATGTGCCAAACTGGATAGTTAGAGGTTGGTCAGGATCATCTTCATCTTTCCTGTCTCGCTCAAACTTCGATCTCCCAGACGAGCTTTCCGGCAATTTTCCCATTGATTCGCCAGTGCCTGTTTCTTCACTATCTTCAAAAGCATTTCCGTTGGCTATTCTGAGCGTTTTGGGCTCTCTAGGGCGTGATTCTCCCTGTTGTTGCCTTATCATCCGCCCGTAATTACGTTGGTAACGCCTTTGTTGGGTTCTAGTCATTTCATTGAATGGCATTATTCTTCCTGCATTGTTCTGGAACGAATGCTATACATTGGGCTGGCGAGGCTGCGGCCTAAATGTTCTCCTTTGGCTGGCCGACCCAAACCCCCTTTCTCTAGGTAATTCTCCGTACAATGGCACCATTCGCCCCCTGACAGGCTGAGCGACTGGCATGAAATCAGGGCGATGGTGGAATGGCCGCGTCGTTGATGACCCTGTATTTGCTTTCAACTCGTGCTTACATCTGTCACACAGCACATCTTCGCCCTGTTTGGGCTCTTTCCCTTTGATGCGTTCAAAAACGCTGGGAGGTGGTTTGGATTCTTCTTCTTCGTCATCAATCACCAGTTTAAACCTTGGCAACTTATTTTTCAAACCAGTCGTTATCATATTCATTGCCAGTGGCCGTGGGAACGGATCTTCATCCACCGCCATCTTTTTCTTCTCTTCGAACGTAATTCGTCCTGATTCAATAGCGTCCTGCAACACATGGCGAAAAACCGTACTATAATTAGTCGCATGTGACCATGCATTATGCCATTTACAGTATTTTTTACCCTTAATTTGTTCAGGGTCTGGCAATTTGTGTTTGTAGCTCAACCTTATCTGCTTATCCTTATATAATTTATCGAATATGAGGTCAGCTTTGGTTACGTCGAACGAGAACGTTCGCGCCTTTCTGTTTTCACCCTTTGCAAGTTCATCTTTGCCCACTATTTTTAGCTTAACTAGCATGGGACAAGTATATGCTTCTCCCTTTACTAACTCAGCCAAGCATATTTCTGTCTGGTCATAATAACCATCGTCAATAGTATGAACATTGAAATTCGGGTCTTTATAATAAGTCCCTTTACTGGAATTTTTCATTTGTTCTTCCTCTCTTACCAGTCGCTCATACCTAACGACATTAGCGCTAAGTTGAAATAAATCTGGGAATTCTCTATCCTGAAATTTTTTCTTTAAATCAAAGCTTAAACAACTTTGTGCGATTTTGACAAATTCCTTTTCTGGCAACGGCACAAAGCATTTACTTCTGGCCGTTTTGAACATTTGTAGGAAATTTTCTGCCCATTCGTTAGGCAATTGACGTAAATTCGCCAAATCGGCCAGTGTAACTTCAGACTCAGTTTTGTAAAATTGAGCATGGAATAACTGCTCCATTTGCTGCCAAGTTTGGACGGAGTTTGCTGGCAAATTAATGAACCAAGAAAAAGCTACTCCTGTTAAAGAACTTGGGAACAACCTCAACTTATGGTAATCATTCACCTCACCGCTTTGCAACGTGAATCGCCCTACATGTTCTAGTGTAGACACTTCTCCTAGGCCAGTAAATAGTGAGAATTCCGGTACTTTGTACCCTCTAGGCCATGGATATGCCTGATCTATCCAATCAGGGTATGGCTTGGTATAAATTGGCCTAATCACCGGGCGTACCCCAACTGCTATCTGATCATGCACTATTTCCATGATTTGGTTTCTTAGCACGGCGTTAGGGTCATATGGGTTTCCAATTGGTTGGTTTACTGGCTGATTCGTGGGAGGCCTGGTAGTTTGCCCTTGATTGGCGATAAAAGTGCCATTATTCGGGCTATTCTCACGTTTGTATTACCCCCCAGGTTGGACGTAGTGTTATTATTACTCGAATTCAAGGTCCCGTTTCCCCCTGGGTTCGACGTAGAAGGGCCGAAAGGTGGCTCCAGATTTGGGCCGGAGTTTACACCAAGAGAATTGTATGGCGAAGTATGCCCCACGATAGTCCTAGACTGGAAGTGATTATCTATAGGCATAACAGGTTGACACATTTGGCTTACCAACTTATTCATGATTTCATTCAACGTATTAAGTTGTTTAGCCATATTATCAAAATGCCTATTCTCGTTTTGGGTAAACTTTTCCATATTATGAATGCTACGTAAATTTACCTGTTCAACGACATCCTGCGTGAGTTCTCCCAGCAATGCACGCATTGTGCGAGGGCTCAATTCTGTCATTGGTTCGTAGCGGCTGTGACTGCTTTGACTTTGTCCATCCGTCTATGGGGAATGTTGTTGCTCCTCGTATCGCTCAACCCAGACTGGACTACTCCTTGACTTGCTGGTTCCTTATCGAAATTTTTATGAGGCATGATATCTTTTCTCTTTTTGTATCTTCACTTACAAAACACCAACTGTCCCACTGGGCGTGCCAAATTATTTTCATGCGTTTTTGCAACCCGCCAACAATTACGAGAAAGAGGGGTCAGACGATTGTGTAAGGAACAGACCTTTTGAGACAAAGTCCCAAAAGGGGGTGCGTTTACTAGTGAAGAATTACAACTGGAAAGCAGACAAAACGCCTCCAAGGGGCGCAAGCACACGAGTACTGATTAAATTTAAACTAAGGAATAAAAATTACATGATCTCTTGTAGAGAGTTTTTGATTCGGCGGGTTGCTTCTATGACGTTACTTCCTTTTATACTTCTTGGGCATCCTTTGGTTATCGAAACTACTCGGACTTGCTCCATTACCTTCGCAACCGTCCACTCCTTTAGTGAGGAACCGCTTGTTTGGGGAGCAGTTGCTTAGTAATTGTTGCCACTACCCTTGCTGTTTCCTGGATCGTGGGATCGTGCCGGATTCCCTTGCCAACCGCTTCCAAACTATATCCTTTAGACTTGTCTGATTCTGGGCGACTTGAGGTTCTAGGCGACAATGAGGCTGTCGTCCTGGGCGATTGTGCAGTACTACCCTCGTTCGGCCTCTGGGCGTCCTACAATCTTGGGCGATGGTATTCCTTTGCTCTTGGGCTTCCAATATTCAGGCTTTTTCCCAGGCTTCCAGCTTGGGCTTTTCTTCTTGGGCCTTTTAATTGACTTACATTGGGTCTTTATCTTGGATTTCTCAATTGGACTTCCCTTTGATTTTGGGCTGCATTTTAGTGTGTCAACACTATGATAGAATATCCAGCTAGATAGATGGGCCATGCCTACTGGTAGTATATTCTCAAATATTTAGCATTCTAAAGATAGAGATGTACCTTTCCATCCAAATCTTCAATTCTATAGGTGCAAGGCCTTGGCTATTTTGATTTGGGGTAAATGCCTTCCCAATTGGAGCCCAATGTTCTCACACCTGGCTCTTTAGAAGACCGAAGAATCGTTTTCAATATAAGGTCTCTCGTATTAAATGACTTCTTCTTCATCTTTGCGTTGTAGTATCAAGCTATCTTCTTTTGATAAAATACGAGCTTCTTTTAGGAATCGTCATTTCCTTCTTCAAGAGATTCAATTCACATCACCTCAACTTGTCATTTGATAACTATTTAAAATGCAAAGACGAGGCAAAAACAATCCGACTCTAGATGGCTCATAGCCTCAACTCCATATGCCATAGAATGAGGTCTCTCCTATTGTAGTTCAACTCGTGGTATGAATTGCCCATAATACTTGGTAGAACTCATCCACCCAGGCTCTTTTGATGTATCAAGCTTATTTTTAGGGTATGCCAGATGGTTTTGTTAACTGCTTCCACTTTGTCGTTTGCTTGAGAGTAATGGAGCGATGAGACTTTTTTTTATTCTTAACTCTTCACACAAATTCTTGACTTTCTTGTTGTCAAACTACTTATTAATGTCTTAAAGCAAATGGGAAATTTCGAATTAGCCGATGATGGTCTTCAAAATAAATTTGGAAGTGTTAGCCTTAATGATTTTTTCTAGGATTCAGCTTCAACCTATTTTGTGAAGTAATCAAAGGCGACAATAGTGTAGCTAGCACTATCCTTTCCCTTCGGCAGGGGCCCTATAAGGTCAACTCCCCATTTAACAGATGGCCAGGGGCTCAAAATCACAGTTAGTTCTTGAGAAGGCTGTTTCCAAATTATGGAGAAATGCTGACATTTATCGCACTTTCTCACAAACTAAAGTGCACCTTTCTTAAGAGTTAACCAATAATACCCTTATCTTAGTACCTTGTGCACAAGTGCTAGCCCTCATGTGTGGTTGCAACACTTTCATGAGCTTTTTAAAGGTTATAATTAGCTTCTTCTTTACCACTGCATCAGAGAAGAGGCGAGGAGAATCCTCTCTTATACGGAAACAAATCACTTGCATAAAAAAATCTTATATTGATTTTGAAAGGTTGAAAAGAATGAGAGCTTGAACGTAAAAAATCCACTATTATTTTTCTATACTTTTTCACGTCCCCCCACCCCCCCCCCCCCTGGCTATCTTTATTTTTTGTGGTAAAAAATGGTAATTCTTGCAGTATTTATAGTTGAAATTCCCAATTGAGTATGTATGAAACAAGAATTGAAAAATTGTGTGATACAAGGAATTTGATTAAGATTTGATTTCAAATAATAGAATTATGATTACTATTGAGCTTTATAAAAACCAAATTAAGATTATAATTAAGTTTTATCCAAATCTGAAAAGGATTATCATTATCAAAATCAACATTTATCATCTCATACATGGCTACAATAAAAATTACTTTTCTTTACGTTGTGCTACCAAATACTTACTTTTCTTTACGTTAAATACGGAAGGATAAAAATAAATATCTTTATAATAAAATAACTGAAATACTCATAAATTTTGTCATGAAAATTGTATCTAAAAAAATAATCACCCAACTTATTAAATAACATGTCTTTGAATGAATTAAATTAACTAATAAATTGAATGTTACAAAAACTTTTTCCTACGATCCACTTGGCAACCGCATCACCATCCTACTACAGATCCAATCGACTCGAACTAGCCTATAAAATTATTGTAAGAGTGAGTATTCAAAAATACACAATAAGATATATGCAGTTCTCATACATAATTATATAACAATAAAATAGACATTTTATACCATATTTCTTATGGAGTATATCGATGACCAAACGTGACACCCATCAGTACTATTTTGAAATCCCAAAGAATTTCACATTTTATTATAAAGAACCCAATAGAGTTCATATTTCGTTAGGTCGAACCCAATGGTCCATTGACAATTTATTCATAAATTACTGAATATAAAAGTATACGGAAACAACCCACTTGCATAAAAAATATCTTACATTGATTTTGAAATGTTGAAAATAATAAAATCATGCACGTAAAAATTCTAATATTATTTCTCTCTCTCTCTCTCTCTCTCTCTCTCTCTCTCTCGTGGCTATCTTTATTTTATGTGGTGAAATAATGGGAATTCTTGCAGCATTTTTACGTGAAATTCTCAATTGAGTTTGTATGCAACTAGAATTGAAAATTTGTGTAATACAAAGAATTTGATTAGGACTTGATTTCAAATAATAAAATTATGACTACTATTGAACTTTATCAAAATGAAATTAAGATTACAACTATCAAAATCAAAAAAGGATTACCATTACCAAAATCAACATTTATCATCTCACACGTGGCTACAGGAAAAATTTAAATCATAAACCAAGTTTAATTAATTACAAATTAATGATACCTTCTTTAGACTTCCATATCTTGAACCTAACTTATCTGAATTAACTTTTTTCTCAAATTCATAATTCGTTATTTAATATGAACTATAAAACAAAGCCAATATTGATTTACTAAATCCCGCTCTATCAAAATCTAGTTACTTGGCCCAAATAAAAATAAAATTAATACTATTTTATTATAGTCCTTGAATTTCAAAAAGTTATATTAAAAGCATCTAGAACGAATAATTTTAGTCAATAAAATTTTCGGGGTGATACAATCTCCGCTCCTTAAAATAAATTTCATCTTCGAAATTCGTTCATGTACAACATTTCCATGCATTTGCAAAGCTCTAATTATGTCTGACAAGTATAAATCCAATTACATGTAATCTTTTAGTGACAATCTATCTGATTCCATGCTCGCATGTAGGGCTGGACAAAAGTCTTGAACCGAATCGAACCCGAACCGAACAGTTCTTCATAAATTAAATACCCTAACGGGTACCCGAATTGAGAACCAAACGGTTTGGGTCGAATCTCAGGTCTAGACCAAGAACCGAAGAACCGAAGAACCGAATAAGACCCGAATCTAAATAATTTTTTTTTTAATTTTTTATATTGGATTAATTAAATTTTTTAAAACAAATTGACACATTAATCTAGCCAAATTTATTTTTTATGATATATTTATTTATTAGGTTGTTCAAGCCCATTTGAAAAATTATTTACAAAATCCAATTTGCTATTTAGTAGCATGTTCAAGCCCATTTTGGAAAATTGAAACCCAATTTGCCATTGGAATTGATGGTTAAATCAAATAGTTGGTAAGTATTACCAATACTTAAAAAAATATTTTATTTTGTTAACTTTTAATTTATATTTCGTTTTCTTTATGCAGGCTACTTAAAGCAAAGGAATTATTAATGTGGATCATCGATATTTTAATATTAGTATCTGCTTTTTGGTATTTGTGTTAATTGAATTAATCTTATTGAACATTTTGTTATTTATGTGTTTTTAAATTATACTACGATAATTTGTAAAAGTTACGAATGAAAATGTCATTAGTTGTATTTATGTAGTGTTGTTGTAAATGTTAAAAAATTTAATTATGGAACGGAACCAAACCGAACCGAACTCGAACGGTTCCATAATTATATTTGGACCCGACGATTCCATTTATTAAATACCTGAAACTTTTGGAACCAAAAAAATCCGAACCGAACTGGCCCACGGCTAGCCCTACTCCCATGTACAATATTCATATAAAATGTGAAACATTTCAACCGATATATTATGTGAGGTAAACATATTTATACGTTTTATAAGATAACTTATAATTATGCTATAAGAATGAAATTTCATTTCATGACATGGATCAATACGAGATTGGTCAAATAGTGAGCGTTGCATCCCAAGGATTACATATTTAAGACTCTAGAATTTCGCATTGTCCTTAAACTCATAATATTTATTAAAATACTTTAGTTTATTTTATTTGAAATTTCCTAAAATAAGATTTTTTTTTTCTCAACATTAAAGTTTCTAGAAATAGATTTTTTTTTTATTTTGAAATTTGGAATGATTTGAAATATTGTGTTTCGTCTTGTTATTTGAATAATGCATAACCAAAAGGCTTCTAGACGAGGAGTGGGGTCACAAGTGGACCACTTAAATGACAAGCTTTACTTAGACAGTTTATGTCTTTTTGACAAAGCAATTCACTCTTGTGACTTCGCAAATTAGAAAATACTCAAATAACAAGCGGGAACTAGAGAAGTCTTAAAATATAAATTTTTGAATTGGTAATTTTCGTTAAAACTCATTTATCTAGAGCTAATAACTCATATATTAAAAGTTTACAGAAAGGAAGACCCGTGCTCTCATGTGAAACTGTAAAACCTCAATTTTTCATAAACCCTATAGTGTTACCCAAGACTCACTTTTCTTAACGTAAAAGACAAACGATAAAAATAAATTTCTTTACAATAAAATAACTGAAATATCCATAAATTTAAACATAAAAATTGTATTTCCTGAAAACGCATAATCACCTAACTTATTAAATAACATGTCTTTGAATAAATTAAACTAATTAATAAATTGAAAGACAAAAAAAAAAAACTTGATATTTATTTTTCGTCCGATCCACTTCACAGCCTGCATCACCATCCTTCCACAAATCAAATCGACTCGAACTAACCTATAAATTTGTTGTAAGAATGAGTGTTTAAAAATAACTAGTTAAATACATGCAGTTTTCATATACAATTATATAACAATGAAATAGACACTTTAAACCACTTTTCTTATTAAGTATATCGATGACCAAACGAGACACTCACCAGTAATATTTTGAATTCTCGAAGGATTTCACATTTTATTATGTCTACTCGAAGGTTAACTAACAATTTATACATAAATTACTGAATATAAAAATATAAGGAAACAAATCACTTGTATAAAAGTATCTTACCTTGATTTTGAAATGTTAAAAAGAATAAAATCTTGCATGTAAAAAATATACGTTTTCCTCCCTCGTCCCCATCGCCTCTCTCTCATGGATATTTTTATTTTATTTGCTGAAATAATGGAAATTTTTACAGTATTTATAGTCGAAATTCTCAATTGAGTTTGTATGTAACTAGAATTGAATAGTTATACGATACGAGGAATTTAAATAAGAATTGATTTCAAATAATAAAATTATGATTACTATTGAACTTTCTCAAAACCAAATTAAGATTATAATTAAATTTATCCAAAACGGAAGAAGATTACCACTATCAAAATCAATATTTATCATCTAAAATGTGGGTACAATAAAAATTTAAACCATAAACCAAGTTTAATTAATTACCAATTAAAGATAACTTCTTTAAACTTCCATATCTTGGAAGTTTAAATTATGCGAGGTAAACATGTCTATAATTTTCATAAGAAGACTTATAATTATGCTGAAAGAATGAAATTTCATTTCATACCATGGATCAATAGGAGAGTAGTCGAATAGTGAGCGTTGCATACCAATAATTACATATTTAAGATTATAAAAATTTATATCATCTTTAAACTTAAAATATTTATTAAAATACTTTATTTTTATTTGAAATTTCTTAAAATAGGATTTTTCTCAAAATTAAAGTTTCTAGTAATAGATTTTTTTTATTGGAATTTGAAATATTGTTTTTGGTCTTGTTAATTAGAACAACAAGTAACCAAAGGACTACTAAATAAGGAGTGGGGTCTCAAGTGGACCCCTTAAATGACAAAGCAATTCACTCTTGTGAATTCGCAAACCAGAAAATACTCAAATAATAAGCGGGAACTAGAGATGTCTTAAAATATAATTTTTTTAATTGGTAATTTTTGTTAAAACTCATTTATTTGAAGTTAATAACTCTAATATTAAAAGTCCACATAAATGAGGACCATGTTGTGATATTAAACTATAACACCCCCAATTTTTCATAAACCCCATAGCGTTACCCAAGACTTGCTTTTCTTAACGTTAAAGACGGAACGATAAAAATAAATTTCTTTATAACTGAAATATCCATAAATTTAAACATAAAAATTGTATATCATAAAAAGCATAATCACCCAACTTATTAAATAAAATGTGTTTGAATAAATTAAACTAACTCATAAGTTGAAAGACGAAAAAACTTAATGTTTATGTTTCCTTCGATCTACTTGGCAGCCCGTATTACCATCCTTCCACAAATCAAATCGACCTGAACTAACATGTAAATTTGTTGTAAGAATAGTGTTTAAAAATTACTAGTTAGACATGTGTATTCTCTATATACAATTATATAACAATAAAATAGGCACTTTATACCATATTGCTTATGGAGTATATCGATAATCAAGCGAAACACCCATTAATAACATTTTGAATTCTCGAATGATTGCACATTTTGTTAGATTGAATTCAAAGGTTATTTGGTAATTCATACATAAATTACTAAATATAAAAATATAAAGAAACAAATCACTTGTACAAAAGTATATTGCCTTGATTTTGAAAGGTTTAAAGTAAAAACTCTCTCTCTCTCTCTCTCTCTCTCTCTCTTGGCTATCTTTATTTTATTTGGTGAAACAATGGAAATTTTGACCGTATTTATAATTGAAATTTTCAGTTAAATTTGTATGCTATTGGAATTGAAAAATTATGTAATACTTGGAATTTAAATAATAATTGATTTCCAATAATAGAATTATGATTACTCGTGAACTTTATCAAAACCAAATTAAGATTAAAATTAAATTTTATCCAAATTAGAAAAAAAAAATTACCATTATCAAAATCAATATTTATCATCTTACACGTGGGTACAATAAAAATTTAAATCATAAATCAAGTTTAATTAATTAGTAATTAAAGATAATTTCTTTAAACTTTCATTAGTAATTAAAGATAATTTCTTTAAACTTTCATATCTTGGACCTAACTTATTTGAATTAACTTTTTCTCTAGTTAATAATGTATTATTTAATACGAACTATAAAAACGAGTCCAATATTGATATATTAAATCCCACTCAATCAAAATATAATTTCTTTGCCCAAATAAAAATTAAATTAATATTATTTCATTATAGTCCTTAAACTTCCAAAAATTATATTTAAAACATCTAGAACAAATGATTTTATTCAATAAAATTTGCAGGGCGTTACATTTTATGTCTTAAGAGCATACTTGTGAATTTAAATATATTTAATGTCCCATTAGATATATTCAGTTGGAAAAAAAAAATGGAAAAGGAGTCAAATTTGTTATATTTAGTTTTCCTAGGGCTTAAATGTTATGAGTAAGATTTTATTTCGGTACGAGAATTATATGTTGTGTATATGTTTATATATGAATTTAAATTTAATTTTTTTTACAAATTTTCTATTTCATTCTGAATTTTTAGTTTCTTATACATAACAGAATTAGAAACAATAAAATATGCACTAAAGTATCTATAAATATACTCTTAAGCTCATTTTATATGTATGAAAAAAATTATATGAATGTTTATACATTCTTCTCTGTCTTATTAGAATTTCTAATTAATTTGATTATTTGAATTTGAGTCAAAATGAATAGTGTAGAAAAAATTAATAATGTTATGTCTTCTATGTTTGGTTCCCAAAATTTATAAACGGACCTTTAAATAATATGAACATATCTTAGAATTATGTATTGACGTGTTATGAAGGCTATAATACTACACAAAAAATGGCATTTTGCGACACGCAAAAAGTAATATTCGTTAATTAAATGTTGCTAAATTGGTCTACACAATATTTTAGCAAGTGAATGTTGCTATTAACTAACATAATTGAGCTTTTACAACATTTTTAAATAAATGTTGTTAATGTCATCTTTTGCAACGTTTTATAAATGTTGCGCGAAGTTTAAGTTTTTGCAACGTTTTTTGAACGTCGTTGAAATCTGATTCTATAGCAATGTTCACGGCATGTTGTTAAAACTCTCAATATAAAGTCTTTTACAACGTCTTTTAATTGTTGCAACGTTTTGTGAACGTTACGAGAAGCTCACTTTTGGCAACTTTTTTTAAACGTTGCGAAAAGTTCGCTTTTGACAACGTTTTTTTGAACATCACAAAAAGATTGTTTTTCACAACATTTTTTAAACGTTGCGAAAAAAATTGTATTTTTTTCCTAAATTAAAATATATCCTAGAAACTAAAAATCACCAAACCCTACACTAATTCACACTTTCCTCCATTCATTCCTCTCCATTCACGCCTCTTCTCCCGATCTCTTTCAATCCCACCATTTCCACCGCCATCTCACTCCCACCACTTAATTCCCTAGCCGAAGTAGAGATATAGATTCCAAAAATAACTAGTATTGTTATATACTTGTGATGGCGGAACTGGCGGCGCCTGAAGTTTACGTGCCACAGACAATACAGCTTTGGAGGACACTCTTGAACTAGTTGTCCTTTTTCTTCCAGATCTTCGCAAGATCCTTTGGGGAACTCCTTCGTTCACTCAGATCCTCTCGTATGTTGGTGTGTCAGGGCTCCTTCCTTTCTTATGCTTGTTATGCTCTACCACATTTTAAGCCTTTGCCAATAGTTGAGCTGTCAGAGTTTGGAGAAGACCCACCTTCGCATCGCGGCATACTCATCCATCCCTGGCCTCCTCTATTCCAATTACCGATGGACCGTGGATGGAGGGTGCCAGATGCTAACGGTATTTTCTTTTAGCTTGAGTTTTTAATTTAAATTGGTCTGGATTTGATTAAGATAGGCATGCAGGAAAAGAAATGAAAATTTTGAGTTAGTTATTGTCATAAATTTGATTAATAGATAATTAATCTCATATTTAATGGATTGTGTTCTATCACTATAATCAAGGGATTTTGAAATCCCTAAACTTAACATTCTGAAAGACAAGGACCAATGTTGTTGCTACCAATACAAATTGCCCGGAAGACTGTTGATTTAGTATTGTTGACAATTTTTGCTTTTTATCATTTATGACATTTCACAGCTACAAAATTAAGGGACTTTTCGGATTATAAGCTCAGTGTTTCCATTCCAGCTCAAAAAGAGAGAATTGATCTACTCAATGCAGAAGGAGATAAAATGCAAAAGGATCACATTTCTGTTGTGATATGATACAGAAAAATGCGATTTCATGAGGTCAATCTTTAGTTTCGAAGCACGAAAGCCTCATTGACATGATATTGTGTGTTTCTTACAAGAATCCCATTTGTTGAAAACTCTTAAAAAAAAAATTTACTCACTATGTAGGGTTTATGGTAATTTTTTTTTTTTTTTCTGGGGAAATGTATTGAATTTTTAGACGCTTCAAAATTTGAATATGAATTTTATATGAATATCATTACATTTTCGAGTACAATTAATAATTATTATTGGAGTTGTTTGATATTGTGATCTTATTTTATGGTTGATTTGTGCAAACTACTGTACAAATAAAAAAATTAAATTTTAAAAAAAATGTAAAATGACATATGACAATAGTCAAAAATGTTGCAAAAAATAAAGATATAAGCATAAATAACAAGCAAAAAACGTTGCAAAAGGTTATTAGCAACGTTCAAAAAATATTGTGAAAAAGTTATTAGCAACGCTCAAAAAATCACTACTAGAAAGTGAGGCAATAGAAATGGAAATTTGGCAACGAATGTTTTTCGTTGCTAATACCAACGTATTAACAATAAATTAGCAACATATTATTATTTTATTATTTTTAAAAATTATGTATGAAATTACCAACAGAATCGCCAACGGAAGACTTTCGTTGGTGCAATTTCGTTAATAATTTGTTGGTAAATTTTTTCAAAATTTTAAAAAAATAAATTAAATAATTTAGTGACAAAATTTTCCAACCGATAATTTTAGAAACAATATAAAAGAGTAAAATAATTGGAAAATGCTGGATGGCCAGGTTCAATAACCGAATAGAAAACAGGGTTTTAAGTGCTCACGTGTAAAACCACGTGCGAACAAGCAAAAAGGAGGGAAACCCGAATTAGAAACCCAAATTAATTTAGAAAGCCAGCCTCCATTTTCATCTAGATCGAAGACAGAAGCAGCCACCATTTTCATCTCCAACCCCTAGCGAATCGAAGACAGAAGCAGCCACCATTTTCATCTCCAACCCTGGACGAGATCGAAGACAGAACATGAGACGTTCGCAACCATTTCATCTCACCCCCAGCTAGATCGAAGACAGAGCTTCACAACCATTTCCTCTCCAACCCGTTTCCTCTGCAACCCCCAGCTGAAGAGAGTTTCGCACCCATTTCATCTCCAACCCCCAGCTGATTTTGGGTGAACCGCAGCTGCTTTTGGATTTTCACTCGCAGATTAATTGGTTTTGGATTCTGATTTGGGGCTATAAAGGTACGAGTTTGGACAATGAGTTAGACATGCTTGCACTTTGATTTCTCGTTTTATCGTTATGCCAAATAAATATGTATTCAACTAGTGAAATATTTGAACTCTTAAAACACTTTGATTTTCAATCGAGGCCTGGGCATTTAGCATTTTGGGAGCTTTAATAATGATGGAGTTGAATAAGTGAAATTGGGATATGTGGAATTGCAATGCCTCTGTCCACTTAATCTGATTGTGAGTATTCATTATTCAAGCTTTGTAAATGATAAGAATCTATACTTTCTGTTGAGATTGGGGTATTGCATTTCATTTTTATCCAATGTTCATCTGACTGGGAGAATGATTTATACTAAATTAATGTATTGTTTGTTGACTTAAAATGACCAATACCTGTTTTTGATGCTACCAAAACGAATTATGGAGCACGTGCAGGACAAGCAAGACGTTGTGGAAGTGCAACCTGAGAGCGATAATGTGTCAGAGCCCGTCAACGTAGTTGAAGGTGAAAAATGTAGGGGAGGTGGTGTAAATGTGCCGGAGGTGGGAATGTTGTTCAAAAATGTGAAAGACATGTACGATTTTTACATGGAATATGCTTACTCAATGGGGTTTCCAGTTAAGAAAAGGAATTCAAAAAAAGGCGACGATGGAGTAATGAGATATGTAACGTTGACATGTAGTCGAGAAGGCGGAAGAATCGATAATAGTAGTGGTAGTTTAAAGCCGCTACCAACAGTTCAGATTGGTTGTAAAGCCAGGATTTCTGCATCTTGTGATAGTTTTGGAAACTGGAGAATTAACACAGTGAACCTCGAGCATAATCATGAAATCAGTCCATCTAAATCTAGGTTATATCGGTGCAACAGACAAGTGAGTGCAACTTTGAAACGGAAACTTGAGGTGAAGGATATGGCAGGAATTGCATTGCATAAAAGTTACAACTCTGCATTTGTAGAAGCAGGTGGATACGAGAAAATGAGTTGTATTGAAAAGGATTGTCGAAACTATGTAGAACGAGCGAGGCTACTACGACTTGGAGAAGGAGATGCGGCAGCAATTCAATCCTATTTTTCAAAAATGCAAGCACAATGCTCAGGATTTTACTTTAGTATTGATATGGATGAGGAGTCGCGGCTACGCAATGTATTTTGGGCAGATAATCGGTCTAGGCAGGCATACAAGGAGTTCGGCGATGTTGTTTCATTTGATACCACCTACCTCACAAATAAATACGACATGCCATTTGCTCCTTTTGTAGGCGTAAATCATCACGGGCAATCGACACTGCTTGGTTGTGGTTTGGTGTCGAACGAGGACACAGAGACTTTTGTATGGTTGTTCAAAACATGGCTGCAATGCATGAATGGTAAAGCTCCAGATGGTATTATTACGTATCAAGATAGGGCAATGCAGAATGCCATTCAAATTGTTTTTCCAAATACAAAGCATAGATGGTGTTTGTGGCACATTATGAAGAAGTTGCCAGAGAAGTTTGGCTACCATGTTGACAAGGGTTCGATATTTGGCACTATACACAGATTGGTATATGATTCTCATTGCACTGAAGAATTTCAAGACGGTTGGAGGATGATGATTGATACGTATGGATTGCATGACAATGATTGGCATCAGGATTGTACGAGAGCAGGGGACGTTGGGTTCCTTGCTTTTTGAAAACAAGGTTCTGGGTTGGGATGTCCAGTACACAGAGAAGTGAGAGCATGAATGCATTTTTCGATGGGTACGTGCAGGCGAAAACATCGTTGAAGCAATTTGTTGAACAGTACGAACGGGCCTTGAGATGTAAGGTTGAGAAGGAGTTTCAGGCGGATTTCAAATCATTCTCGCAAATGGTACCATGTGCAACCTTATTTGAAATGGAGCAACAGTTTCAATCGGTGTATACTATATCAAAATTTCGTGAATTTCAAGATGAGTTCACGGGGAAGGTGTACTGCGACGTGATGTCTATTTCAGAAGGAGTTTCTGATGCGACTTATGAAATACGGGAAACTATTATGTTTGAGGGAAGTAGGAGGATAAAGACATTCATTGTGTCGTTCGTCAGAGATAAATGTGACATTGTTTGCACTTGCCATTTGTTTGAGTTTAGGGGAATACTTTGCAGACATGCGATCACGGTATTGCTTCGGAATGAGGTGACACATGTTCCCGATAGGTACATTTTGCATAGGTGGAGGCGAGATGTTCCTAGATGCCATACCAGGGTTCCAGTAAAATACGATGGGTTAGTCAGTACTCCGGCCCAAATGAGATATGAAGAGCTATGTAATGGTTTCGCGGAGGTGGCGAACCTAGTTGCAGATGATGCAAGCCGGTCACACATGATGAAAGAGTGGATAAAAGTTCAATGTAAAGAGCTTTCAACAATAAAATCGAGTACAGGAAGTAATGACGATTTGACGCAGTTCCCCGATGTAGGCAGTGATTTGGCAAAATCTTCCACTCAAAGCGTACTTGATCCAAAACATACGCGGAGAAAGGGGGCACCAAGGAAACTTAGGAAAAAAAGTCCACTGGAGACTTCATCAAAGAAAGCAAAGGTATGTCGGTTATTTTGATATTTTAACATTTATGCATATGTTTCTATATGACAATGACAGCTACTGTTGATGTCATGCAGTCTGGTTCGACCTCTAACGCTCGTGGGAAACTGACAACAAGCAGCAATAATGTGGTTGCTGGAGGAATCAACTGTCCCCCACCTCAACCACAGCAACAATCCATGTCGACACCAACACCATTTTCACTTTCACAATTTTCTATCCCATCACCGTTTCCCATCTCACAAACGTCCCTAAACTTCATGTATAACTTAGAAGGTACCAATATTTTTTTTCTCCTATTTATGCATTTAAACTTAGATGATTACAAGCTCCCTTCAATAACATTTCAGTTTTGGTTTTTATGTAGGGCAATCTATGACGGCATACTTTCCTCCAAACGTACCTCGTGCAGATGGCAACGGCCCGTGACTTGGATGTGTCGTTGGCATCATGGGTGTCTCGTTATGGAAATGTTGTCAACATTGTGTTACCAATAAGATCAATGTATTGATGGTGAAAATTTGTGGTGTTGTAGTTTTTCATTGAAGTTATCTATGTCTGTATTAATGATGTATACATTATGTTCAATTTATGTATAAATGTTTGTGGCAGCCCCATTTTCCTAATTTTCATGTCAAGTTCTGTTGGTTTCATGATGAGTTGACAACCATATGAGGGTATTATATGGACTTGCTGATGAAAGCTCTTTCCACTTTATACATTATTTTTGAAGTTGGACTTACAGATTTGAAGCTAGTTTCTCAACATTGAATTACAGATTTGATGCTATATTCACATGAAACTGTAACATAATTATACTTATAGGTTAATATAGGTTGATTTCTGGGCATTTTCTAGCACATCTATATCAGGCACACCGGCACACCAACATTACACTTTCCAGTAACTTAAGTTACTTCACACAAAACACATAAACTAATTACAACTTCAGATTTGAATAGATGGAGAAAACACTTATAAATGAACCTAAATGTTTAGATATTTGCATTGCAAAAGTTGACTTTCCAACATAAGTACATCTACCACATACAACCTCTGCATTACTGAAGCATAAGAGTTCATACACAACCTATCCTTACACAACCTACCATTACACAAACTACCCTACACAAACTACCATTACATTTGTTCAATTTTCAATTGGATGCTTCCCTTTGGCATCAACTTGCGCAATTGTGACATTCACTGAAATATGGAGCTCCTTATCGTCACTTATGCGAACTCGAGACTGGAACGTTCGGGACATTTCTTCAATTGTTTCATTATTCGCGGGGTTATTCGAACCGCTTGATCCTTCCTCCTTAACAACCCAATCCCAATATCCACATTTGTTACTACAGCAAATGAATAATTTCCCTTTGTTTTTCCCCTCCTTCTCCACTACAAAACATTTCTCAAACCCACGCTTACAGAACGTGCAAGGACGTTTCTTCTTGCATTCGGCAAAGTAGTGATCTTTCGCTCTACAGCTATGACACATTCCATAGTTCCTTCCCGACATTGTAAATACTTCCACCACCAATTCTGCAAATTGAGAAAAAAGATAACATAATCAATAACAACATCATCATCCTGGACAAGAAGCAGGAGGAGTCATATTCACATATATTAAGCGTTGATTGGTCTTTGCAGTCCATGGCAGATTCGACAATGGGATTAAGCATGTATAAGCAAAAAAAAGATTTTTGGACAGAAGTGGAAGTGCCTTCAATTAGTTAACACTATAAGTGAAGGCTGCAAGTGAATTAGTTAACACTATAGAAACGAACATGGCTGCAAGTGAAGGCTGCAGAATTAATTGAAATGGCTGGAAGAAACTCATATGGAGAAACAAGGTAAGCTGCAGAATGCAAGTGAAGGCTGCAAGCGAAGGATTCAATTAGTTAACACTATTGAACCTGGCCATCCAACATTTTCCTTTAACAATCCCTAAGAAACCCTCCCCATAATCCCCAAAATAAAAAAACAACAAACTAAAAAAAAATTTGCAGACCGACTGCGACGTGAAACCCTCCCCATGGTTGGCGCACGACCCCGCCGACGCCAACCATAGCGACGCCCTCCAGCAACATCATTTTCATTACGAAAGAGCAAGAAAAAAAAATTCCCGTCGACAAGAGAAACCCTAGTACCTGAGACGGAGATGGCTTCGGATGAGGTCGAGCGTCGCTGGAGATGGTACGTTCGGATTGGGATTTGGATTTTCGCCTTCGATTTTGGGAGCTTCTGTGGGTGTGTTAGAGCTTCGATTTTGGGAGCTTCGATTTTGGGAGCACAGAGATATGAAGAGCTTCGGTGTTGATCGTTCGAATTTGGGGGTATGGCAGCTGTGGGTGTTTTAGTGCTTCGTTTTTACATTTTTTCGTTTTTTTTTTTAAACAGTGACGCCACGTCACCCTGTTTTTTAGTCGGTCCGGCCTTGCCCTGGACGTCTAGCGCGATCGAAAATAATTACTCATGAAAAAATCTATAGATAAACATTGAAAGTAAAACTTTAAAAATATTAATAAGTAATAAATTTGAACTACGTTTAATTAAATTTCATTTCCGCTCAAAATTTTACTTGCTAATAAAATTTTCGTTTCCCAATCCAATTTCCCACTCAGTGCTGTTAGGGGTGGGCATAATAAGACCCAAAATGGGCAGACCCAACCCAACACAAAATCACGAACACGCAACCCCATCTTAATCTTCCATCTCTCCCGCTCTCAGCCTCTCACTCATCGGCGCCGCCTCTCCAAAAATGTGAAAACCTTCCCAGTTCCCACCCGTCTGCAGTTTACTCCCATTTCATTCCCAAACCCTCCCCCCCCCCCCCCCCTTCTTCTCCATTGTGGCTGCGCAGCCTCCTCACCGCCTCCGGCCATCCGCCTCCTCCGATCATCAATCTCTCAAGTCCTTGTGGCTCCGCCCCCGTTGACTGCTCCATTTCACGGCTGGCCCGTCCCGTATGCTCGAATCTTGATACTTTCACTCCGCCCCTGTTCGCACCCGATTGTGAACTTTAAAGCACCCGCCGGCCACCTGGATTTCTTGGCTTCTTTCTCTAGAGAATCATCTATCTCCGTAAGCTACTAAGCTCGATACTTTTATTTTACAATTTAATTACTTATTGTTGACGAATTTCTATCTCGCATTCTCGCTTATATTGTAAATCTGTAATTCTCCCTTTTTCAGAATATGTAAGTTGAAATATTTATAACCTACAGTGAGTTTATTTACTTGATGAATGGATGGAAATTTTATTAAATTTGTAATTCTACCGTCTCTGATACTGAATCACGAAATAGTTGCTTAGGCAGAAGAGACTAATTGAATCTGATTTTATATTGTTGTTGTAAACTTTCAAGTTACGCTTAAAATTTCTTATTTACAACAAATTTCTGATAGCAACGTGACTTGCTGATAATAATTCGTAGTCAGAGATTCAATTTTGTGGTTGAATTCCAGTGGCTGCACAAGCAAATTCTTCTTCAATGAAATGCACCCTTTGATAAAATACGTGAATTAAAATGCATGTTTTTGGATGTTTAGCCAGATTTGTTTTCCAAGTTCTGCATCAGATTGGAGTGAATCATTCTTATGTTTTCCAAGCAAAATGATTCGTTTATTTTTCCAAAAACTTTCAAAGTTAGATTATCAGCTTCTTCTTGTGCTACACCTTTTCGAAGTTTGTTGTTTCTTTAAGAGATAAAAGGAGACACCCGTATCTATTATTAAGTTGTGCTTCATAATGTTGAAGTCCATGAAGTTGTAATATGTTTGAAGTCCGAAGTCTTCTATAAATAGCTTGGAAGGGTACAACAAAAGATGAACTATAATTTTGAATTGCACTGTGAAATGTGAATTGAATATAGTGTTGCCCTGTGATTCTATGCGGTGTGAATTGGAGTTAGTATTGCCATGTGAAGAGAGTTAGTTGGACAAAATGGAATATTGGCTATACCATGTTTGGCCTCCATATTTTGAGTTTGAAGGTGTTCCCTTGCCAAAAAGCCATAGAACACACCAGTCTCGAGTCAAATCAAGGTTTATCTTGGCAAAAAAACTAAAAAATAATAGTTCTTCTATTGTTTGGTTTGTACAGTTTGTCAATTAGGTTTAGAATGCTTTTCATTTAGGGTTAAGAAAATTGTAATATTAAGAGCTTCTAAAGCTTTTCAGATCACATGCATGCTTGAGCGGTTGTCCGTATCGAAATCTTGGGGTACACTTGATTTCTTCTAACCCTCTTATTAACAGCGGCTCATACCTGTGCAGCTAGCATATATCTTCTTTCATGTCGATTATTCAGGTTTTAATCATTGTGTATTTTTCGAGATCAATCACTCCTTGCATTTAAATCTCTCATCTTTACCCATTCATACCCACCTTGAAACTCCCTACTTTCAATAAATTCCTCATTATTCCAACCCAAAGAGATGAACGAAACCAGTATAATTTTTTTTCTCTCTCAGAAACTATATTTGGCTCCAACTATTTGAGAGCCAACACCACAGTAGCTCTACTAAAGTCTAAATATTTGTTTAAATACCTTTGCTGGACTATAAAGTAAATGGCCGCCTTGCTATAAACTGACATTTAGTAAATGGCCTTGTTTGCATGTTACTTAAATCTCATGTCTCATTGTTTGTAGTTTGTCAATATTGCTTTCCCATTTTCTTCAATGAAAAGATTATGAAATAATTTTAGCCTTCTTTTGATCTGTTGATTGCTCAGCATGGTGGTGGTCAGGTTTTCAAAACTCTCCAAAGTTTAGTCAAGCAGGAAGAATTCCAATGGGTTTTGTTATTGCTGATGAGAATAATGCATCTACGTCACTTGAAGCATTGTACCAAGGAGCAGAACATTCCTATGGTGGTCAGTCTTAATCATCGCCATTGTTAACACACTAATTAACTTGGGATCAAATAGAGCCCCGGAAGCTTAATCAGATCTACCTACGAGGATTATAATATTTTCCCTGCAGGAGCTCCTAGCATTTCTATTGGATGGACTCCATGAAGATTTGAATCGTGTGAGGTGCAAACCATATGTTGAAGCTAAGGATTCAGACGGTCGATCAAATAAAGTAGCCGATGAATATTGGAGGAATCATCTGGAACTTTAATTTAATTAATTGAGTGTCTGTAAACTTTAATTTATTAACTTTCCTAGAAAAGAATAATAAAAATAAAATAATATATATTATTTTTTTAAAAAGATTTTCATTCAAATTAGCGACGGAAATAGAGATGGAACTTTGTTGATAATCATCGATGTAAATAATTCGTGGGCGATTGTGAAGAAAAAATTCGAAGGTAATTTGCGATAGAATATCTAGCCGCTAATTTATCAACGGTCAAAAATCTGTCGCTAAAATTAGCAGCGGGGGCAATTAATGACAAATCTATCGACGGGACTATTCCGTTGTTAAAAGCCATTAGCAACGGAAATTAAGGCTTCAGCGACGAAAATTTTCATCTCTGAAGTTGAGTTTTTTGGTAGTGAATGTTGTAAAAAGGTTATGACAACACTCAAAAAACTTTGCAAAAATGTTATTCGCAACATTGAAAAAAAAAATGTTGCAAAAAAATTATGACAACACTCAAAAAATATTGTTGTATCATTCTACTCTACGATAATATTGAGGTTTGCAACATACTCAAAAAAGTTGCAAAAGGTTTTCGGCAATGTTTTTTAAACGTTGCAAAAAACTGTTTTTGTTGTAATGTAAAAATAAATAAGTAAATAATTAATTATGATAATAACCTATGTGCTAAATTAAAAAACGTGGCAAAAAATTGTTTTTTTTGTAGTGTAAAAATAAATAAGTAAATAATTAATTATAATAATAACCTATGTGCTAAATTTTACAATTATAATATGCTTAAAATTAGTTTGTGCCATAAACCATGTAGTAAGTATTTGATTTTAACATACTAAGGACTTCACATATAACTTTGTGTTGAAGATTTTCGGGGCACTTGGGTTATGAGCAATCGGCCGATAATTCCATTCGCAATAAATTGAATACTTGAAAGTATTTATGCCCATCTTTGTCATCTATTTTCTCAAATATTATTTGTTACAGTAAGCAATTTCCACTTCATATTTATTCAATAAAATATTCTACACATAAACCAATAAAATTACTTTACTTTTCAACCACACATTCTTCAAAAAAATATTATTCAAAACTTTATTTTTTTCTCCCAAAATGAGAGGCAAACAGACCCTAAGTAAAGTATATTTCATCATCTTCATGTGGACATTACATTCGCAATTTCGTATTTGCTATTTGATGGCTTCGACTAGGCTAGGTAAGTCAATGACGCGAAGTGCAGGCTGGAGTTGGTGCTGACTGGCACATGGTCAGTGGTTGAAGCCTTGTACTATAACACGTAACAAACAGTTAGAATTAAGTCCATGTTTGTTTTTCATTATTTCAAAACTTTTTTCATATATACTAATTTTTAATCACAAATTTTCACAATAAATATTCTACACGTAAATCTAAAAATTTTCTCTATTTTTTTAGTCACACATTCTTCAAAAAAAATTATTCAAAACAATATTTTTTTTCAAAAATATGGCCACCAAACGGGCTAAATAAACCCATTCATTCATCGTGAAATTGTTTCAAGTAATCTATGAAAGAAAACCCATTGAACACCTTCTCACTCCAAGAACATAGACAACAAATGATGATGTCTTGGTTTCAAGTTACGCAGAAATTCTTGAAATGATTCTACTACAACTAGAAGTTCAAGAGTGAATTGCCTATTTAATCACTAAATTTGCAGTCATACACGCAAGTGGTCATTGAACTTTGAAAATAACGCAACTAGTCACTGAACTTTACAATTTGTCATCTCAGAAGTCACTGAGCAAACTGTTGTTGATAAATTAGATGAAATTTCCATGTGGCAATTGACGTGGTGAGATAACTCAATGAATTTAGTCACCTCCTCAAAATTGTTGCACATGTGAAAATTCCAGCTTGTCAAACACGTTTTTTTTAAAAAAAAAAAAAAGTGGTAAAATCTAATAAACCAATCTCTCTCTCCCAAATCTTTTTATAAATAAATAAATTTTTAAATTTCAATGTCTTTGTGGAACAATAACATAATATTCTTCAATTAAAAAAAATGTAACATGAATTCCCATAAATTTAAACTGGATATGAAAACATAACCACGAATTAAATAATTATTTTTAAACAAATAAAACTGAATAATAATTTAAAGAAAAAAATGAACTTAATATTTTATCTCTTTGAACTCTCTTGATAGTCTGTATTACCATCCGCCATAGTTGCAATTGACCCGAACTAAAATATTAAGTTCTTTTTTTTTTCTTTAAATTATTATTCAATTTTATTTGTTCAAAAATAATTATTTTATTTGTGGTTATGTTTTCATGTTTAATTTAAATTTATGGAAATTCCTGTTATATTTTTTAATAAAGAATATTATTTTATTGTTCCGTAAAGAAATTGAAATTTTTGTAACACTGTGTTACCAGAATTTATTTAGTTACAAAAAGATTTGGTAGAGAGAGACATGTTATTAGATTTTGCCACTTTTTTAAAAAAAAAAAAAAACGTGTTTGACAAGTTGGAATTTTCATCTGTGTAGCAATTTTGAGGATGTAACTAAATTCATTAAGTTGTCTCTCACGCCAGTTGCCACATGAAAATTTCGTCCAATTTATCAACGGTCGTTTGCTAAGTGACTCTGGAATGACAAATTGTAAAGTTTATTGACTAGTTGCGTTATTTTAAAAGTTTTGTGACCCTTTGCGTGCATGACTGAAAGTTCAGTGACTCAAGTATGTAATGTCCGGAGTCAATGATTTTTATGTACAATTTGTATCCCATTATAAGCTCAAGTATGCAAGGGCGGAGATAGGGGTGGGTTGGGATGGGCTGTACCCCACCCTTGCCCAAGCCCAGCCCCTGGTTTAAAAAAAAAAAAAAAAAAATTCGTTGAGTCCAATTAGCCCACTGTCCAACCCAATAGTCACAGTCCAAACCAATAGCCCAAAATTTGTTAAGCCCAATTTTCCCCTCCCTCAATTTGAAAACTCAATTTCATTCAACAATCCAACCATTTCTCCCTTTCTCCCTCACACCACCAATTCACCGAACTTGGGCAAACTGAAGTCTGAAACTCTATCCTCTCTCAAGACAACAGTCAACACCAAGTCACCAACATGCCGTTGCCGCCTGCCCGAAGGCCGAAACAGACTCGGCGACCACCAAAGACCTGCTCCTGCTCGGCTGCTCAGTGCTCCAGCTCCAGCTCCGCTGCTCCAGGCTCCAGCTGCTCTTCCCCTGCTGCTGCTGCCGTCGACCGACTGCTCCTCCGCCGAACAGCCAAAAGGTATTCTAATTACTAATTTCTAAATCTGGAACTGCCGAACTCATAGTCATATAGTTTAGGTTTTTAGGCTGGAAGTTGGAAATTGGAATGGATGTTGTCTGTTGATGTATAATGATAATTTCTAAAGGTATTCTAATGATGTTGGTGTATAATGTATTGAATCTGTTGATAATTTATCGATTCATAATTTCAATTTTCAGATTAGGGCCAATGGGCCATTAGGCTTTATAAATAATAATGAATGTTTAAACTTTAAATTAATATCTAATTAATCTAAAATCTGAAATTATGAATAATTTATAAATCTCATTGTTTTATAAATTATTATTAATAATCTAGAACTCACTTTCAATAATAATGAAATGCTTAGATAATAAATAATGAATTATGAAATGCTCAAATGCTCACATTAATGTTTAATAAATAATAATGAATGGTTAAAGTGTAATTAATATCTAAAATCTGAAATTATGAATAAATTATAAATCTCATTGTTTAATAAATTATTAATAATCTAGAACTCACTTTCAATAATAATGAAATGCTTAAATAATAAATAATAATGAAATGCTCACATAGTCACATTAATGTATAATAAATAATAATTTTTGAAAGTGAGTTCTTGCTTAATTGTTTTGGCTTGGGGTAGAACTAGAAAGAGAGAGTGAATATCTTTCTTTTCAAAGAGTAACAAACATCATAATACTCCAATTCCTACGACATCCACTCCAAATCCAATTTCATCTCCTGAAGTTGAACGATCTTCACCTTCTAATCTTAATGTGGAACCATTTGATTCTATTGAACGGGATCCAGGAAAAAGAAAGCAAATATGTGAACATCCGTTTAATGAACGCAATCAGATTAGGCGAGCATATCTAAATGTTGGACCTTATCAACCAAAACTTTTGGACTATCAGAGTAAAGAATGTAGAAAGTAGAAACGTCGATTTCAAGAGCGTTGGTACAATCAGTTTCCTTGGTTGGAATATTCACCTTCAACACACAAAGCATATTATTTTTATTGCTTCATTTTTCTCAGTGATAGTGCTCTATCTATTATTTCATCATTGGTTACAGTTGGGTTTGACGGTTGGAAGAGGGTTAACCAAGGAAGTAAATGGGCATTCCTTATTCATGTTGGTACAACATCATCATCGTATCATAATAGTTGTAAGAGAAGAGCTGAAGATCTAATGAAACCAACTCAACATATTGATAAGGTAATGCATTCTGTATCGGCTGAGGAAAAATAGAAAAATCGTTTGCGTCTAAAGACCACTATTCAAAGTGTTCTGTGGTTAGCACTTCAAGGTTGTTCCTTTAGAGGCCACGAATCTCCAACTTCAATGAATCGTGGGAATTTCATTGAAATGGTGGATGCATTTGGAAAAATGAATACAGAAGTAGGAAAAAATGTGTTGGGTAATGCTCCCAAAAATGCTACATACACGTCTCCAGACATTCAAAAAGAGGTTTTAAACATTATGGCCAATAAAGTTCGACAAAGAATTCGTGACGAAATTGGGGATGCAAAGTTTTGTATTCTAGTTGACGAAGCACGAAATGAATTTTCACGGGAACAAATGGCCATTGTCTTGAGGTATGTGACTAGTAATGGAATATTGACATAACGGTTTTTTGCAATCAAAAGTCTTAGTGACGCTACTTCATTAACTCTTAAGAATCAAATTTCTGATGTTCTTGTCTGTTTCAATCTTCAAGTGCAAAACATGAGAGGCCAAGGGTATGACGATGCTAATAATATACGTGGTACTTGGAATGGCCTACATACATTATTTCTTAGAGATTGTCCATATGCATACTATGTCCATTGTTTTGCCCACCGTTTACAACTCACATTGGTTTCTGCAGCTAGGGATGTCTCAGATATTAATGATTTTTTTTTTCTCGTTTGGATTGTGTTATTAATATGATTACATCGTCTCCTAGGCGTATTACTGAATTGAAAAGTGCTCAAAGAAAAGAAATTGAGCATTTGTTGAAAATTGGAGAACGAGAGTCAGAAAGTGGGGCTAATTAGATTGGTAATTTGCAACGAGCCGGAGGTACTCGTTGGTCTTCTCATTATAGCTCTGTGAAGAGTTTGATTGATATGTATGCTGCAACGTGCAAGGTGCTTGAGTATCTTAGTGATCATTGTCCAAATGGAAGATCTCGGTCCGAAGTTAGTGGTGTATACAAAAGCATGACAACATTTGAATTTATATTTATCTTGCATTTAATGCGTAGAATATTGGCAATTACGGATGTACTTTGTCAGGCCCTTCAAAAGAAAACTCAAGACATCTTAACTGCTATGAGATTTGTCCATACTATAAAAGATATCCTTCAAGCGTTGAGAGAAGATGGTTGGGAATAATTTCTTCAAGAAGTGAACCTTTTTTGCGGAAAAAATGATATACATATACCTAACTTTGATGGTTCGTACATGGTTGGTCGTTCTCGTGGTCGTGAGTATCCTACTATTGAACATCATTACCACTTTGATATCTTCAATGCAGCCGTAGATTTTTTGATGATGGAGTTAGATACAAGATTTAATGAGACATCATTAGAACTCCTTTCTCTCAGTACGGCTTTGGATCTAAAAAATTCGTTTGAATCATTTAACATGGATAATATTTGTAAGCTTGCAGGGAAGTTTTATCCTGAAAATTTTACGCAGCAAGATATTTATTGTTTGAAAATTGAGTTAGAACATTATCAGCACGATGTGATTTCTGAGCCTCGATTTCAAGTGCCTACACTTTGTGATTTATGTCGAGAATTGGTTGCAAGTAGAAGGTCGGAGAGTTACGTCATTTTGACTAAGTTGATTTGTTTAATACTTACACTACCAGTTTCAACAGCAACTGTGGAGCGAGCATTTTTAGCAATGAAACATGTGAAGACGGAAATTCGCAACAAAATGGATGATGGTTTTCTGGCTGATTGTTTATCACTAAACATTGAACGAGAATTTAGTATGAATTTAGATCTAGATTCTATTATAGATGAATTTTATGCTATAAAATATCGTCGGGTACAACTGTAATAGGTAACATTGTGTTATAATTATCCTTGTTATATATAAATTTTATTCGTACATTACTTTTTATAAATTTTAGCACCCCGTATGATGAATTCCTGGCTCCGCCCCTACAAGTATGTATCCATGATTTTCATGTACAGCCTGGATGGATTCGATGATTTTTATGTACAATTTGGATTCATTCGAAGTTCAAGTATGTATAGTCTGGATCCTAAGAATTTTATGTACAATCAAGATCCCATATAAATTTTATACTTTTAATTACGATCACGCAACATTTTCTAAAAGGAATAATTATAGAAGTGTATGAAAAAGCCAAAAAAAAAAAAAAAAGAGTGAGTCAAGATGAGGAAATACAATGAAATGGCCAGTTGACCCGGCCATATTTCCATAATTGCCTTTGACCAAAAAAAATCAAAAAAATGAAGTTTAAAGCTAAAATGATGAAGTTAAATACCAAAACTCAAAAATATCCTTACCTTCAACCAACTGTTTGAGTGGAGATGTATTAAAAATAAAAGAAAAAAAAAAACAAAATCATAATCTAACAATCAGAATCCAGTCGAATAAAGTCATTTCACATTAACCCAAGGTCAACCACCACACAACTCAGCCATTATCTTCAACAATGTTAGTTTTTTTGGGATCATGAGATTGATTTTTAATTTATTATATTTCAAAAATTAGTGGATTAAATTGTTATGTATAATGTTTAATCTTCATTATTTAGTTAGATTATTGAATGTATTATGATTTATATGTGTATTTTTTGCAATTTAATATCTTATTCTCACCAAAATTGGTAACTTCTCACTATTTTCGGCAAGAAACAGTCGGTCACAACGATCGTGTTATTATTGTCGGCTGGGCCGACTATTGAACAGTCAGTCTAGTCAACTGTTAAACGGTCAAATTACAGTCGGCCATTCATACTTTTTTTCCTCATTTGTTTTTTCTTCATTTCTTTTCAATTTAAATTTTTTTAATTCTTTTCTTTTTTATGATAAAATTTAATTTTTCCAATTTTAATTAAATAATATTTATATTCTTTATTTAACTTTTATAATTTCCTTTTGTTTTTATTATGATTTTTTCGACATAGTTTTAGAATTTCTTAATTGTTTTCTTCATATTATAAATAATATTTTTTCAATTTAAAATTATTTTTAATTATTTTCTTTTTATGATAAAATTTAATTTTTTTAATTTAATAAAATTTATATTCTTTATTTAATTTTCATAATTTTGTTTTGTTTAATTTGTTTTGTTTTTACAATTTTTTATAAATAGCTTTAGAATTTATTAATTCTTTTTGTCCATATTATAAATCAGACATCTAGAGCATACGAAACGTCTAATTCACACACAAAACCTCGACCCTCATCCTCCATCGATGGCATCAACTCAATTAGGACTTCAAGCTGACATAATGACATTTCAACTAGTTAATGATCACGTGATGAGATTTTGAAACGACATACAATATAAATCGTAAAAGTATAATATTCACGTGAGGGTCGTCAAGGAGAGTTGATAACTTTTTTTTTAGATAGACATCCGTCTGCTCGAGATGTTTGTCATGATGCATCTGAGGGCAGCGTATCTCCCATCACCAAGAGGAAGGCAGTCTTGTATGCTCGGATCTGCAATACATACAATTATTATATATAAATTTAGTATAAAAAATATTTTAATGTTCATTATGTTAAACAGCTACTTGCACTGCTAGGGGACAGTACATAAGTATCGTACTTACGCATGGACCCCTTCGGCTTCAAGTGTGATCTTGTGAAGATATGTACGGTATCCTCAAAACATCTCCGACCCCACAGATAGTTGTTGGAGGAATCGATGTCGTCAATAACTTTCAAATGAAAAAGGTCGATTGCATTGAGAGACTTCACATTGTTTGATGTCATCATATCGTATCAACATTGTAGAAAATGTGATCGTGCCCATTGTTCAATCTTCATTTTTGTTAAATACTTTCATGTCGAGAATGATTTATTTCCTATTTCCACCATGAACTTATTACACTCTTTAACACTTTAAGTTTCAACCGTTCTCCTAAACAATGAAACGATGCATTTGCCTCGATACTTAGTCTTCATGTTGCCTTGTATATGGTACATACAAACCCATGATGTACTATGAGAAAACTTTTAGCAATACCATTTATTATAGATAGTCCCCGATCAGTTATAAAGGCAAGATCCTTAACTTACCTCATTCCTTCCCTCAACTTTGTGAAGAACTAACATATTGACAATCATTCTCGCTACTGACTATGCTGAATGCAAGATGAAAAATTTGGAAGTTGAAATCTTAATATGTAGCAATAATTAACTTACTTTCGTATCTAGCTTTCATAATTATACGATCGAGCCATCAAGAAAAAAATTAAAGCAATTCTTGCCCTCCGTCTCAATAAAAAATGTCGAGTCAGGATTAGTTGTCCCCATGTTATGGCAATACCTAGCTAATTTAGCATTACTCTCCTCAATTGAGCCCATTAAATTCTCCGACGCGCATTTTTGGCCTTCCAGGCCTTCGATAGATCATGACTGCCGTACTCTTTACTGAAGTCATTAATGATGTCCGAAAATCTGCAGATCGCCCATAGATTCTAATACTTGTGCATTATCCGTTAACCAATAAACCATGCTCGAACTTGCATGTAATCATGGTACATTTACTCATATGATATACTGGATATTACAGAAATTGGAATACCACCACGTATGTTACTCATCCATTTTCATACCCATCGATGTTTTTCATCCAATTCTAAATCACCAAAGTAACAAATTGGGATTACAACCATATCTGCATCACGACACCTAATTTTTAATAATAAGAAAAAATAGTTAAAAATCGGCCCAACCATTGGACAATAGAACTTTTAAAACAAGTCCTCACAATATTAAGTTGTTTTGGTTATTAACAGCTGACTGTTATAGTTGTTAACAGTCAATTGCATAAAGATCTTAACATCTGACCGTTAAGACTGGTCGGAATCATTGCCCTGAATATACATGCAAATGAATTTTTTTTATACGTAAAAAATTATAGATTTGTTAAAAAAAATATTTACATATTAATATATGTCAAAATAAGATTTATCGAATAAAAACATATACTAATTTAATAAAAACGAAATTAAATTTATTTAAATATACTTACCAATTCGAAGTGATAGACGTACAAAAAAAAAAATCTTATTCAGCATTTGATCAATTTCTTAGATTTTGAGATTGAAGTAGATGAAAAATAAGAATGTTTTTATCTGTATTGGAATAAGCAAATAAGAAAAGTTAGGTGATTTTGAAATTTTAAATGAGAAGTATTATTTTGCTTTTTAATTAAAATAGTAGTATTGTCTTTTAATATTTAATATGTCATTTTAAAACTAAATAATTGTTGAAAATTTAAAGTGGAAATTATAGGGTTTGAACAAATTAATTTTAAAAAAATCAGGTCAAAATATATGTGACTAATGAGTCCCTGTTGGAACCACTTTATTATCAAATCACCGCAGTCAATGGCTGAAAGCCAAACGCAGAAAACTGATTTATTTTTCCTTGGAAAAGTATGATATATGTTAACACTTAACACGTCACACGTACGTCAAAGAGACAAGCGTCAGTGATTACCGTTTGCGACAGTTATTTGTCAGATATGCTCCTAAACGTAGTATTGATAAGGGTGAAACCTAAGAGAAAACGTCATGATGATCATGATGAGTCCACGCATCTTTCCAATAAACGATAATCATTCATCCTCTCGTATTATAAATTCTTACATTTATTGTCACGAAAAGTAAGTATAAATTTTCATACTCAATTAATATTGCTCTCCCATTTTACTTTCTTTATAAATACCCTTTGTGCCAAATACTATTATGTCTCTTTCTTTAGCACATTATACACCCAGATATACTAATACAAATTGAGCCCATGTTTGACAATCATTATTTGAAAATAAAATTTTTTAAATACTCATTTTCAACCACTTGTTCATATAATAAAATATATTACACGCAAACTCAAAATCTTTTCATATTTTTTAACCATACATTCTTCTAAAAATCATGATTCAATATATTGTTTTTGCCAAATAATGACCATCAAACAGTGAATGACTTTACCATCATAATGCTCACATTCGCCTTTCCACACTAGAGAATGCAACATGCTCCTAACAATCTTTCTAAGTGTGTATGAAATAATACATTGCATAAATGTGAATGAAGTCGGAATTTGTTGACCACATCATCTGTATAGAAAATCGAGATCAACAAAATGAACAAGGAGGAATGTTTCATAAATTTTAACCATTAGTTAATTTTTTTTTATTCATCACATAGTTTTTACTTTTAATGCAAAATTGTCTAGAACTTAATAGTTGATTATTTGAGTTCGTTCATTGCGATTGCAATTCCTTATTTTGTTTGATTCTCTTAATCATTCGAATAATAGGAGATATTGCCGTGGTTTTCCAATTTATTAGTTAAATTTGCATGTTGTCATAATTTCAATTCCCTAAAATTGATGTATTTTTAGATAATTTAGTCCACGCACTTTGTACTTCAATTATAATTAACTTTTGATAATAACTAAAGGGTACAGATAACAAACTACAATGTTTTCCGGTAAGTTACTATTGCATTCATCGTGTGAATTAATTTTGTCTTGTAATTGAAGCAATTAAAAGATTGAAATTATATCGTCATAGTTTTTTTTTTTTAATATAGTAAAATGTGTAGTAAATTTATTGTCAACTAGGTCACAAAATGCTCAATTAGAGGAAGGATGACATGCAACTTTTAATTATTTGTATTCTCTACGTCACATTCATATATGCTGACTTTCCTTATTTTCTTGTCACAATTATATAGATTTATTTATTTATTGAAATATTTTGTTTTGTTTGTTTACTACTAGTTATTAATAATTAAATAAAGGTAAATTAGGAAAGTTTTTTTTGGCAAAAATTACTTTTTCAATAAGAATAAATAAGTTTTATTAATTCGTGTGAAAAACAACCAATTATATAAATGAGATGGAGGAAGTATAATATTTAATTATTTATCATATAGGCTTAATTTATAATAAATATCGATAACATAACACACCATTTATGATGCATTAATAATTAATGCAAATATTGAGACCCATTAGAAACATACCTATCAATGGATAATATAAGCTAAACATCAATGCTTATGCATATACTAGTCTTTGCCAGTGCAATGCACAGTGTTACGTTATTTTTAAGGTAATGTTCAAGTTAAAGATTAATTAAAGATATGAGCATTGATTGAATGAAGGCTGATTGATAGATATACATGTTAAGAGTGTTATATTTTAAACAATAGAAGGAAATGAGTACACAATATCAAAAAAGAATGAATTATGTTGAGTTTGTAAGAGAGGCCAGATCTTTGATTCTACATTCTTCACATTGTTTTGGCCTCTACAAAGTGATATCATATCCAAACAATGATTCCACTTGAAATTTGTAACAAGAAAGGAAAACATTGCACTTGATACATACTTGATCTAGGAAAGGCTTTGGAATGCTATAGTTGTGACTTTGAATTGGATTTCCTGGCGATTCATCAATGCCTGAAATGTATTGAATTCCATAAAGTTCAACGAGAAATAAAAAAGTGAAAAATATACACTTGAAATAATTAAAGTCACACATTAATTACTGTTGGCCGCCAACTAATGCTATCCATACTCTACAGAAGAGAAAAGTATGCACCTCAAAAAATAGCAAGGCTGTCTAAAACTTTTAACCTTAAAAAAAAGTTCACCTCTCAAAAGAGAAAAATATAAATCATAACCAATAATACTTTCTATTATGCTAAACCTTTTTGTAGGACTATAATTGACTTAATACAAAAACACAATGCATGTTTGGGGTTGCTTTGTTTGACCTAGAGAGGATTACTATCAAAATAACTTATTTTTACACAAGTTTGATGGATAAAATAACTAAAAATACCCTTACTGATTCAACAAACTTATGATCCATACATAATACTAACTTCCCAAATTATTAAGTTCTAGAAAATATAACTTAAAAAAATAAACTATAAACACATTCAACACGTAGAACACAACAACAAAGTACACGTATTTCCTATAAATTTAAAGATTGGTTACATAACTATACTTGCAGGCCGTTTGGTCAATCATAGTATTATATGAATTTACTCATGTCAATTATAGTATAGCTGATCTAATCATCTCTATAGAATTTACCTTTTAATTCTATAGGCATCTTATGATCACATAGAATATACCTAGAAATGCTCCAGCATTTATATCGTATTCAAGTGAGACAAAAAAGTTGAACATAGAAATCTCATGACGAAACAATTCTAACTCTGAATTCTGTAGACCGTTTGGGATATATTGCTGTGATTTGAGAGAGGAAGTGTGAAATTAGGGTTGAGGCAAAAGCAAATGGCTACAGCCTACAGACAACTCAATTACTTTTCATGTGTGGACCCGTATTTTTTTTTTGTTTTCGATAATGGAGTGAACAATAGGAACCAGATTGTGAACAGTAGAATCTGGATAGGTGTGGAAACACAAACAGGTCCAGAAGCATGAACAATGAAAGGTGAATTCCCTCTAAATTTAGAAGAGTAGATATAGACTGATAAAGATACATTCTTACAATTTATGAAAATTCACAAATTTTCCAACAATCAACTATTTCTAAATACATTCTTACAATAAAATGGGCTCAGACTTGCTCATAATTTATGAAATTTGAAGTCTCCAAAGATATTTTTCTCAAGAAAAACTCACATTACAGAAGCTTTTACCTAAAAGCAGATCTGGTGAGAGTTTTATCCAACAACTAAAAAAACAATTCCCCCAATTTTTTTCACCATTTCTCAAAAACAAGGAAAATTAGGAAACTCCAACATGAAAAAGCCTTCTACAAATCTCTTCCGGCAAACACGCTTTAAGCTTACCCCAAATTTGCTCAAGCAGGTCGATCCAAAATTATTGCAAAACCAGAGGGGGAGGGGGAGGGGGAGGGGGAGGGGGAGCAGACGAAGAAGAAGAAGAAGAAGAAGAAGACGAAGATGACAAGGGCGAAGAAGAAGAAGAAGAAGAAGAAGAATTAGAAGACGAAGAAGTAGTAGATGAAGACGACGAAGAAGACGATGAAGTTGAAGAAGAAGAAGAAGAAGAAGAAGACGACGACGACGACGAAGGCGAAGAAGAAGAGAGACCAACAACAATGATGACAGCGAGGACGACGACAGCACCACCACGATCCTTACCCACTTGTTTCTCAGAAACAAAAGGAGGGTTAGGCTTATGAATCAGCTGATTTTTTGAAGAGGAAGAGTCGGATCCATCTTTTTTCCGTACGAAATTAGGCCTTCGTAGACTCTTTTTTGTTCCTGATTTTGGCATATTGTGAAAGAAATTTTAGAGGGGGCGAGGGGGACAAAATTAATGGGATTATAAGGAGGGAAGAAGGGTAAAACAGGAAAGAAAAAAAAAAAAAAAAAAAAAAAAAAAAAAGCCTATGCTTGCTCACAACGGAAAGTATAAAAAACGCAGTGTGGGTAGAGATGCTAGGCTTGGCCCCGAATGCACACGAGCTAGGCTCGTGATGATCACGAGTCAAGTTCGTGGTTCGTTTCTAACTCAGTTCGTTACTCGTGGGTTGAGCCGGGCTTAGGCACGCGAGCTCATCATATTATTTATTTATTTATTTTTAAAGATAAACCTTATTTTTAAAAACAAAAAAAGATAATCCCTTGCCTTGGACGAGCCCACTAGCCGCTCGGCTTTTGTTTGGGCTCGTTAGCTGCTCACGAGCTGACTTTTCACGAGTCGAGCGGCCGAGCCGACGAGCCGCTAGGCTCGTTTGCCACCACTAAGTGTGGGTAACAACTTTGATCCAATTAAGTGGGATGTTGAGCTCCGATATCAAATTGTTGAGTTGAAACATTAAAAATATTATTTTATTGAGAGATAATTTTACACAATATGACACTTGACACTATTAAAAATAATATTGACACCACTATTACATTTTGACTCTTTTCTTTTTCATCACGGCGAACTTTGTCTCGACAAATTATGAAGTGGTCGGTTCTTCATTCAATGCATTCGCTCTTTTAAATATGTCTATTTGTTTCGTACTTTTCTCTTCATTATTTTAGGTAAATATGCTTGATTTTTGGTTTCTCATGTGCACTCAACTTCCTTATTTGTGATTGTGATTTTTGACGTATCTCAATCTCTTGTTGACTTCTTCAATCTCCCGTTAGTATTTTCTGGTTTACTTCATTTTGCTCAAGAATCTGTATTGCTCTTGTGATGAAGTGTATAAGCAGTTAGAGTTTATCATGAAGTAGGATCGCAAGGCAATATAATGATTCATGATAATTTCGGGTTTGTCCGTTTTTGACAAATTGTTAGTCTAATTTGATTGGAAACGGGCCAATGATCACAATTCAAAGGCTTTGGCCCTGACATACATCAAATTGTAGGCAGATTCTATCGCGTTTTTGTCATTTATGTTAATTTTTATTTTGGCAATATCTCATTCATTAAAATTCGGATTCGTGTTTAGTTTGTTGGAGGACGATCCTGAATTTTAGGTTGTTATCTCGAATTTTTCCATTTATGAAAAAATATCATTTTTTAATTTTATCATTTATTTTTTAGATTTTGCTAGGGTTTTATTATTTAAAACATTGTAAGACCTTTGAGGCCGTAGTTTTTGAATTAAATAAAATTTCTAGTGAGTTTTCTCATTTTTGTAAGGTTGTTCATCTTTCCTATAATCTTCCTCCACGTCAGTTAGTATCAGAGTCAAAGTCATTCCTTCACCATGCCGCCAAGGAGACGTCCAGAAGCCCTGGTAGAGGAGGTACATTGACGTGATGAAATCACACAGTTGCGTCAACAAATGGAGTTGTTGACACAACAAATTGCTATACTCATGCCACAACAATATACACATGTGGTCCAATCGATTGAGGATTTTGATGATGAGAATCCGTTTGCACAACCCGAGCATCCAATAGATCTGCCAGTTCAACGGAGAGGAGGCGATCAAGATGAAAACAGACATTGGGAATTAGGATTCAAGGTTGATATTCCTAAGTTTCATGGTGGATTAAGTCCAGAAGAGTTCTAGGATTGGGTGACTGCAGTGGAGGAGATCTTGGAATTTAAGGAGGTTTCTGCTGATAAATGTATGCCTCTCGTTGCAATGAGATTTCATGGATGAGTAGCGGTGTGGGGGCAATAGACTAAAGTGATGAGATCCAGTTTAGAGGGAAGTCCCAGTTTACATCGTGGGATAAACTAAAGAAGCAATTTCTACCTTATAATTATGTTCGGACCATGTACCAGCAACTTTAGAATCTGTGTCAAGGTTTGAAAATGGTTAAAGACTATACCACAAAATTTTGCATGTTGATTACGAGGAATAAGGTAATGGAGATGGATGAGCAGTTGGTGTCACGATATGTGGGTGGTCTTCGTTCTCAAATACAAGATACATTGAATATGTTTGATCCTGTGACAGTTTCTAAGGCACATCAGAGGGCAATATAGATAGAGAAACAGAAGTCCAGAAGAAATATAGTTCATTTCACTGCAGGTAGTTCTTCCAATAATCCACAATAGCAAATGACACGTCTTATAATCCTACTCAACCTAGTTGATAAGAGTGTATTTTACACATCTATATCGATTCATAAACATGAATATTTGTCGGTCTATGCATGAAACATAACTTAATTTGTAGTACATTGTGTTTGCAGGTCAATAGTGGTGAATATGGTGGAAAGTATAAGAAAAATGGAGAAAAATGGGCCAAAATGAAGAATATCAAAGTTCAGGGACTAAGTTGCAAATATCCAAAGATGACTCAGAGAAGGAATTGAAGACATGAAGATGACAATGTAATACCCAGACTAGAAAAGCTTAAAAAGATTTGATAGGTACTACTCATACCAACAAGATGCACCTTCTTTTCTGGAAGTCCATCATTAGAAACTCCACAGTTAAGCGTGTTTAGCTTGGAGCAATTCTATGATAGGCGACCCCCTGAAAAATTTTCTCGGGGAGCGTACGAATGAGGACAAAGTATGTTGAAAAGACCCATGTTGGTACAGTGGGGACAGTATGTCGTCGATCTAACGATCGTGATAGCTCGTTAAGTGAGACTCGAGTCGTTACAAATGGTATCAGAGCACGGTTGTCAGTCGGAAATCGGGAACTAAGTGCTATGTGGGTCAAAGTGATATGCCATAGGATGGGAGCCACCTCTTGAACTCGTAGGAGCCATCTCTAGAATCCCAACGCCTGGCAACAGATCCTTAGATGGATCAAGCGCGACGATGACGTTGCGAGTCTAACGATGGGTGATTGTAATACCCAGACTAGGAAAGTTTAAAAAGATTTGATAGGTACTACTCATACCAACAAGGTGCACATTCTTTTTCGAAAGTCCATCATTAGAAATTCCATAGTTAAGCTTGCTTGGCTGGAGCAATTCTATGATGGGTGATCCCTTTGGGAAGTTTTCTTGAGGAGCATGCGAATGAGGACAAAGTATACTGAAAAGACTCATGTTGGTACCGTAGAGATAGTACGTCATCGATCTAACGATCGGGACAGCCCGTTAAGTAGGACCCGATTCGTTACAAATAAGATCTAATTGAGTAGTGAAATTGTGTATTGGAACAAGAAGAAGTTGGAAAAAAGATAAAAAAAAGTGGAAAAGTAAAGATGAGGGACCAAATTGACACATTTTGGAAGACAAGAACACTATGCAGTCTGTATAGTGTTCTAATCATGCGACTGTATGCAACCAGGCAGAGAATTCCAATGAGCAAAGTGAGTATTCTATGCGACCGCATAGAAGAAATTTTTGGCGATTTTCTGGCTTTCTTTATTCGAGTCAAACACGTATGGTATTGAATCTTGGACTCCCTTATAACCCGAATAACGCCCAAAAGCTAGGGTTACGCCTTCCTAGAGAGAAAAAATGACCAAAAAGAGCAAGAACAAAGGCTAGGATGGAGATTATCAAATCAAGATTTCAAGCTTTAATTTCAAGAATTGGGTGATATCTTCTCCTAAATATGTTATTTACTGTTTTAATTTATTCGTGCTAGGCTATGTTTTTATAGTACTAGGTGAACGATGAACCTCGTAATATGAACTTTTAATTTTTTGTTTTGCAATTTGATTTTAAACACGAATGTTGGATGTTGAATGGTTTATATACATTTATCGTCTCCATAATTAAATCCATGTGATTATATAAGTTTGGGTGGTCTATTTCATGCGTTCTAAAAAATAAAAATATATTGTACAAGGTATAAACCATTGTAGGGTTCGATAGGGGATAGAAATATACCGCTATGCTTTACGTGAGTCTTTAAGTGTTCATAAAACGTTATACATTCTTGTATATTGACATTTGTCATAGAAATATAGTCAAATGGTATGCGAGAATAAATTCATTCTACTCGAGAGATATTGTTGAATATTGTAGGAATATTGACTCGTCAACCGATTTATCGTGCTATCAAATTGTAAAATAAAGGTCAAAAGGGAACTTACTTGGCAATTCGGGATCCTAGTACATTTTTCATAAATATATTTCCTCAAGTATTTGCATTCAATTCGTAATTTGCATTTAGTTGTTCATTTTCATTTAAACTTGCACTCGTAGTATAATTCAGATAACTTTACATTTAATCACCTCATTGAACTTTTTTAGTTTCGATTAAGGTCGAGATAGATAAAACTTAAACTAATTCATCTATGTGGGAACAATACTTGGACTTAAAAACTCCATTTTATTAATTGAACGATCCGTACACTTGTGGTAATCAAAGTCGAATATATTTTCAAATTTTTGGCGCCGCTACTGGGGACTGAGATTCAGTTTAGTTTTAGTTATCTTGACACTAATTTGACATTTTTGTTATTTTGTTCACTTTTATTTTCGTAGTTATTTATTCCATTTAGTAACTGAGTGTTATTGTTTTTCGATTATTAGGTTTGTAAGTTAAGATCGTCTGGAGGTGAATTAATTCCAACTGATCCTGAAATTGAACGCAGTTTCCACTGATTGCAATGAGAGACTTGAGAAGTAAAACACCAAATGGCTAATGAACAGGAAGACAGGGTCATTCCAGCCAATGAAGACGAAGTAGTGGACGAAGGAAACATGCTTGTGGAGGATTTCATGATTCCTCATATCATTCAATGTCTGTCTAGCATCATCTGTCTACCATTGGACAACCGAACTTTCAATTGAAGATTAACGTAATACATCTGTTCTAAAATGGGCATAAGTTCTATGGGAAAGCTGAAGAGAACCCGCACATGCACATTTCTCGATTCTTGGAGATGTGCCAACACTTTAAATATTAGGATATTTCAGATGATGCTATCCGGTTGAGACTATTTCCACATACTTTGAGAGATAAGGCAATTGAGTGGTTGGATTCTCAACCTATTGCCGCATCACGACATGGAATGACTTGGCACAAAAATTATGCACCAAGTTCTTTACACCCACCAATATTGCAAAGTTGAAACATGACATCTCTGTTTTCCATCAAGGGAACTCTGAATCGTTTGATAAAGCTTGGGGTAGGTTCAAGAACATGCTTCGGAGGTGCCCACATCACATGATCAGCAAAGGACTCCAGTCCAATATTTCTACATGGGACTACTTCCATCCTTCAAAAGCATGGTTGACTCTTCATCCAGTGGTTCAGTGTATACAAAGTTGGTTGATAATGCATTAAAGGTGTTTGAGACAGTTGCCAACACTTCAGCTATGTGGTCATCAGAACGGGGAGTTCAAAAGAAAGCACCAGAGGTATATGAAGTGGATGCTATTTCAACCTTATCTGCAAAGACTGATTCATTGTTTCACAAGGTAGAAAATATGTCACAAACCACCAATATAGCGCATACAAGGAGATTGAGTTGCGAGGAGTGTGAGGTTGATCATACAACAGTAGAGTGTTCAATTCTAGCACAATGAGTGGAGCATGCAGATTTTGCACAATGGGGACAACGCCAACAAAATAATTAGTTTGGAGATACTTATAATCCAAGTTGAAAGAAGCAACCAGATTTTTCATGGATCAAGCAAAACCAACAGAGGCCATAAGGTCAATTTCAATCTCAAGAGAAAAAAGATTCAAATGGAAGAGATGTTTGCAAAATACATGGAGGCAACAACCATTTTATGAAGAAAACAAAAGCAACACTTTAGGATCAAAATCGATCACGGTCTTACTTGTTTCACTTGTACTAGTTCTACTTGTTTTTGGGTTTATTCACTGTTTATGACATGTTTTCTCTCACCTACCTATACTTACCTTTCTATGCGCTTCGATGTGGTGATGCTTGCTTGTTTACATGATTGCCTCATTTTTCGAGCATGAGTAGCATTGTTTCACTTTCTTACCCCGTTTTGCTGCCTTACATTTTTCTTTCATGTGCTTTTTGTTATTTTTCCTGCTTCACCCATGTCTTACTTGTTTCATTTCTTTGTGTTTCAGGATACCACCAAAGCGTACTTCAAAGGGAAAGGAAAAGGTGGCCAGTACTTTAGGCACCTCTCGCACTAAGGTACCTGAGGAAGGAGTTCGTCATTTCCTACATCAAGAGGCCTTAACTAGGTACCCAATATCATCAGCCATTGGGCTCCACTGCTTGAACGGCCGGTCAAACCAAATGACTTCCCCAGGTTTGTGGTTGGGACAATGTCGTTGATCGACTACACCCGCTATATATGGGCTTGGTCCGAGAATTTTATGCTAACTTCAATGTAGACATCAATACTCCCGGCGCCGACCACCAGCATCAGACATGGGTACGGGATCGATGGATTATGTTCACACCAGAGGTAATCCAGGACTTCTACGAGCTCGCATGGGACAACATCACATCCGTTCATGGTAAATTTCATTGGGAAACAGTCGCTGAGGTTCCTTTGGGATGCGCAAATGCTTGGGAGCGATTCAGCTTATTCCTTCGATCGACATTCTTTGGCTTTTTATGTACCATAATATGGAGCCCATTACTCATCATACTTTTTTCACTGATCCTATAGCAGGTTGATCTATCATTTGGCATGGGGGTAAAAAATTGACTTGGTCACATTCATTTATGAGCAGATTCACTATCTGGAAGTCTCTATAGATCAACATCGATCCTTGTTCTTTTCGAGCCTTATTAGTGGTATTTGTAAATAGTTCGGTGTCACAATCCCATCCGAGAAGCTTCTAGAGAAAGCTAGTGCTTTCATTAAGCGAACCACGTTGGAATCATAGGATCGTTCTCGGGCGAAACATAGGGCAACCCAGGAGTAGGCACGACTAAGACATTAGTAGGCTGTCTATGATCAAGAGGCCGATGACGCCGATATGCAGGAGGCACCACCATAACAAGCACCATTAGAGGTCGACATGCAGCTACTTTGTCAGATGTTTGCGACGATGACTGCATCGGGCAGAGATATTGAGGGACTTGGATAGACTGTGGGTGCGATGGTTACCACTCTGCAGACCATTTGAGATGACGTGATTACCGTTAGGACCCTCACTGTGGTCGCCAATCGAGAAGTATTGGCTACTAGACACGAGGTAGAGGTTATGAATGGGCAGATGAGCAACTATGTGGGCCGCATTGATAGAATTCAGATGCACACCAATGACTCCTGGGATCGTTTTGGGGTTATTGAGACTGATGTTAGGGAGTTGCGCATTGAGCTGGCCCACCAGTCGGATCTCATGAGACAGATCCTTGCCCACCTATCTCCACCGACTGCTAGTGGCACTTCTGTACCAGACTTTTTCCCTCATTCGCAGAATTGATCAAGGGATCTCTTTGAACCTATTTCTACCATTTTGTTCCGCATTTCTGTTTTTGCTCTGCATTTTTGTTTTCTTTTGTTTTTACTTCTGTTCATCCCATATTGAGGACACCGTGTCATTTTAGTTTGGGGATGGCGCTCATTATTTTCTGCAGTTTTGTTTTGTTGTGTGATATTCAAAAAGAAAAAAAAAATTTCTTATTTGTTTTTAATTTTATGCATTTCTAGATTTGGTTGGATTTTTGTGTGCTTAAGTGGGTTTGACAATTCCGCTGACCATGATGATTAATATTGGGCTGTGTATGGGCCATGAGTCGTAAAAAATGTGCTTCATTAGATTCATCAATACATGGTTATGTGAAACTTGATTTATTTTTGCACACGTTACTCATGCTTGTGTATTTGGTGGATGATTTGACTCATGATCTAGAAATAGGTAAACATAGTGATTACACCCAGAAAACCTCTTATGTGTTACACCATATCCAAAGTTTAGAGTGGCTTGGATGTTATTAAACTTTTACAAGGGAGCACCAAGATGAGTAGGGGTTCCGTGAATGATAAGTTGTGTGGATTGTCTGAAATCAATGAGATGAAAACAAGGTGCAAGTTTCAAGTTAAAGAGTAGTTTTAGAAACTGAATGGCTAAAAAGAACAGGGGCATTGTACTAATCATTGAACAAATAAAGACATCTGGTCGAGCCTACGTAACTCGAGTGACTAAGCCTACAAGGGTTTAAAACCTGGTACCCTATGGTCATCTGACTTGGGAGTCATCGACCTAAAACTCGCTATAGGGATTATGTAGAAAGCAAATAAAAGATGTCATAAAAAAAGGCGCTTCACAAATAACATGTGTACTCTTGCATATGGACATCATTGATTGGCCTAGGCATCCAGTTGATGGAACTATATCCCTGATACGAATCAATTAATCGAGTCTAGTATCAAAGGTTGAAGGAACCAAAAATAGGATAACCTCTACTTGTTGAAGTGCGAACTTGTGACAGTGTAATGCATCTGGACTAGGAGAGGAAAATGACTAGATATGGATGAGTTCAACCTAGGAACACATCATAGGATACTTGAGTAAAAAGAATAAGTTTGGGAAATGTGTGTATCTTTCAAGCGATGAGAGTGAAAAACTTGACCACATGGGGTCGGGTATGAGAAAATCATGATACTCATATGTTGGTATGAGTCTACACACACACACATCGAGTTTTCATGTAACATGTAGAGATTGATGTGATTTTGCATGGTTGTAGTTGCTCATGTTGTTTCATACTAAGCTCCAATCCTGAGACACAGGGAATTGTTAAACCATGTGTTATGCACAGTAAGTTATGATGTAGTTTGAGGACAAGCACATATTCAAGTTTGATGGAGTTGATAAGAGTATATTTTACATGTCTATATCAATTCATAAACATGAATATTTGTCGATCTATGCGTGAAACTAGCTTAATTTGTTGAGAATTGTGTTGGCAGGTCAATAGTGGTGAATGTGGTGGAAAGTAGAAGAAAAATGGAAAAATGGGGCCAAAATGAAGAATATCAAAGTTCGAGGACTAAGTTGCAAATATTCAAAAGATGACTCGGAGAAAGAACCGAAGACATGAAGATGACAAGGTCCAATTGAGTAGTGAAATTGTGCATTGGAACAAGAAGAAATTGGAAAAAGGATAAAAAAAAAAGTGGAAAAGTAAAAATGAGGGACCAAATTGACATATTTTTAAATTAAAAAACACTATGCGGTCGCATAGTGTTCTATGCATGCGACCACATGCAACCAAGCAGAGAATTCCAGTTAACAAAGTGAGTATTCTATGCGACCGCATAGAAGAAATTTTTGGCAATTTTCTAGCTTTCCTTATTCGAGTCAAACACGTATGGTAATGAATCTTGGACTCCTTTATAACCCGAATAACGCCCAGAAGCTAGGGTTACGCATCCTTAGAAAGAAAAACACCATTGAAGAGCAAGGAGAAAGGCTAGAACAAGGGTTTTACTTCAAGATTCAAGATTCAAACTTTAAATTCTAATTTTTTTGTGATGTTTTCTCTATATTACTTTTATTATTGTTTTATTTTTTTCATGTTAGGTTAGACTTTTTACGTAATAGGTGAACGATGAACCTCGCATTGTGATCTTTTAATTTCTATTTTGTAATTTGATATTTAAACACGTTTGATGGATGTTGAATGATATATATACATTACTTCTTCTCTACAATTATATGCGCAATAGTTGTATGAATGTGGTGGCTTATTTTATGTAACGTCCCGACCCGTATGGATCGAACCATCACCTAACTGTAGCCGTTGACTTAATGGTTAACAACCTTACTTTTAGCGGAACATTTAAGTTATGAAATTTAAATCAAAAATAATTTGTTAAAGAAAATAATATATTCAAAAATGTCTTTATAATATTTCCGTGCTTGCATCCACCATTTACGTCAAATTTTTTGGCAAAACTTTAAAAATAATGTTTCTGTTTTCTTTATCTATCTCATATGGGTAGTGACAAAATAAATTCGTTTGCATAAATATTGACCTCGAAACTTCTTGAAATTTTAATATAAGGTAGAAAACTCTTTATACTATGACATTATCAAAAATCAACTTTCGTCGACAACATATGAGATATAAAAATATTTCTCAAAACTTCGCAACGACACAGTTTGGAAGGTAACCCAATGCAGTTTTCTCTAAGTGGACATTTAAAATTATACCAACATCGGATTGACATGATTCCAAGTCTATTCAGTAGCTAACTTATGAGTCTATCAAACGCCACTAGTTTCACTGAAAAATTTCAAATAATGACCGAGTTACAGATTTTTGAAGTCAAGGTAGAAATGAAAATTTCTAGAAAAACAACATCACTTTGCTAACATTTTTTAAAATATAAAAACTAGCGACTTGTGAGATAATTTCCATAATGCATAACTTATTCATAAATAAATGTGTTTAAATCAGTTCCATAAACGACATTTCATAGGAAACAAATTATTTAAAGTAAACATTTTCGTACTTGAATTGAAAACATTAAATCACCGGCCTTTCCATAGCATGTTGCATCTTCATCAACCGTCATCCACGTCCCACGCATCGTATCAACCTGTAGTAAGGGGATAAAACCCATGAGTTTGAAACTCAATAGATATCATAGGTGCATTCGTTATCAAATTATACATTTATGATCTGTAGCTTTTTTTTTAAAAAAAAGAACCGTCGCGTAGAAGGATTTTCGGCAGAATCCTATAACTGTTGAGTCATGACTTAACATGACGCCTCGAGCTGGAGAATGATCATTCAACTATGGAGGTACCGAAACACCGTACCCAGAGGTACCATTCTTTCATTTAACTGTTGTACTGTTGTGGTGCCAAAGCACCGTACCCGGAGGTACAATTGCATTTGAAAAAAACATAGGTATAATGAAAACTATAATTTGAACATGAAATGTAACACTTTTTTTTTTCACCTCCACCTACCTTCGTTGATGCTTTGAAATTTATGTTGCTAAAAAAAAGTTTGATGAAGCTGGATGTTGAACTTTTGTCTTCGTAACGGCACTTGAACTTATTTTTTTTTAAAAAAAATCTGTTTTTTTCTCTCTTTCTCTCCTTACTTTCTCTTGTGTAAAGTGTTTAGAAAATTGTTGTGGGTGATTTTGAAGTGAAACCATGCACCTATTTATAGGTAGTCTTGGAGTAACCTAAAGAAAGTGAAGGGTTGTCTTTTTAATTAAAATGGGGTAGTAATTGAAATAGGTTATGGGAGTTTTAGGCATTAATTTTTGCAATTTTTTATTCTCCAAAAACGTGGGTGGTCATTTGGCAATTTTGGTCGATACTTCGGTCAACCGAATTGTAAAAAAAAATCCTGGTTAGCCTTCTTCAAATACGGTAAGTTCTAAATACAGTTTAATCATGGGAGTAAGACAATTTTAGTCACAAAAAGTGTACATTCTGATCTTCGAAAGACATTAAATTCCGTCCAACTTCATCGAATCATTTTAAGAAAACGGGCCTGGGTTGCACTATGAACTTCCACGAGATCTATTCATTTTAAAACATGTTGGACCAGCATTGGGCTTTCATTTCTTATGGGCCAAGCATTGTTTATCATGGGCTATGGCTTGTGGTGCTAGGCCACCATAAAATCTTGAGCCTACTAGCATTTCGTCATTTTTTTTTCCGGGCTTCCACATCCCTCATACCTTAAATAAAATTTCGTCCTCGAAATTTACCTTATGGTTGAGTAAGGAGTGATGGATATATGTCTTTAACTTCCTCTTCTCTTTCCCAAGTAGCTTCCTCCATTCCATGGTTATTCCATTGCACTTTGACCAGATGAACCTCTTTGTTCCGCAGTTCATGTACCTTTCGATCCAGTATCTTAACCGGCAATACCTCATAAGATAAATCCTTTTGTACTTCCAAGGATTGATGGTTAATCACACGATCAAGATCGTGTACATATTTCTTGATCATTGACACGTGGAACACATTGTGCACTGCCGACAGTTCGGGCGGCAACGCCAATTGATAAGCCACATTTTCGACCCTATCAAGTACTTCGAAAGGTCCGATATAACGAGGTCGTAGCTTACCTTTCTTACCAAACCTGAGGACACCTTTCATTGGTGCCACTTTTAGAAAAACTTTATCTCCAACTTGAAATTCCAAGTCCTTTCTTCTTGTATCGACATAGCTCTTCTACCTGTCATGTGTTGCCTTTATCCTAGCACGGATCTTATAAACTACTTCGACCGTCCTTTCAATGATTTTTGGTCTCAAAACTCTATTCTCTCCGACTTCATCCCAATGAACAGGTGATCTACATTTTCTACCGTAGAGAGCTTCATATGGGGCCATCCCAATAGTTGCCTAGAAACTATTGTTATACACAAATTCCACCAAAGGTAGGTACGATTCCCATTTACCCCCTAGATCCAACACACATGCCCTTAGCATATCTTCCAAGGTTTGGATGGTTCTTTTAGATTGCCCATCGGATTGAGGGCGATACGCTGTACTGAAATTCAATTTCGTCCCCATAGCTCCTTGTAAGCTTTTCCAAATTTTGACGTAAATCTTGGGTCTCTATCAGACACAATGGATGCGGGAACACCATGCAATCTTACAATCTCTCTAATATACAATTGTGCCAACTGATCTAGGCTGAACGTCATTTTCACATGAAGAAAATGAGCTGACTTCGTTAGCCGATCCACGATTACCCATATGGCATTGTGTCCTCTTGCTGAGTTTGGAAATCCAACCACAAAGTCCATTGTGATTTTCTCCCACTTCCATTCTGGTATGTCTAATGGATTTAGAAATCCGGTCGATCTTTGATGTTCTGCTTTAACCTATTGACAAACTATGCATTTTTCTACAAACAGTCTTATACTTCTCTTCATATTCCTCTACCAAAAAATATCTCGAAGATCTCGATACATTTTTGTACCACCATATGTGCCGTGTATGGGAGTAGAATGAGCTTCTTCCAATATCTCACCCCTCATAGCCTCGTCCTTAGGTACACAAATTCTCCCTTTAAACATCAACACCTGATCTGAAGCTATTCCAAAGTCTTTTCTCTTATTGGTACCAATCTCGTTCTTGATCTTTTACAAGAATGGGTCTTTACCCTGTGCCTCTATGATTCGATCTCTAAGAGTAGGTCGAACCACCAAAGTTGCTAATCGAGTAGTGGCTTGCTCTGGTGTGGTAATCGCTTCGATTCGTAGTCTTCCCACGTCTTTAACCAATTTCATCTGAGTAGTGGATAGTGACGCCAACTGTCCTACCAACTTTCTACTTAGAGCATCGACAACCACATTGGCCATACCAAGATGATAATAAATAGTACAATCATAATCATTTACTAGTTCCAGCCACCGTCTCTGTCTCATATTTAATTCCTTATGTGTGAAGAGATATTTGAGACTCTTATGATCCGTATATATGTCACACTTCCCTCCATATAAATAATAACGCCATATCTTTAATGCATGCACTACCGCCGCAAATTTTAAATCATGCGTCGGGTAGTTCTGTTCATGTTACTTCAATTGCCTTGACGCATAGGCAATCACCTTTCCATGCTGCATCAATACACATCCTAAACCTTGTTTGGATGCATCACTATATATGACAAATCCTTCTGAACCTTCAGGTATGGCTAGCACAGGTGCATAAATCAATCTTTGCTTTAGTTCTTTAAAGCTCTGCTCACATCTATCCGTTCATTGAAACTTTACTCATTTCCTTGTCAATTGCGTCATTGGTCCAGCTATTTTGGAGAATCCTTCTATGAATCTTCGATAGTATCCAGCCAATCCCAGGAAACTTCGAACTTCACCAGCGTTCGTTGGTGCATTCCAATTAGTTACTGCTTCCACTTTTACTGGATCTACTTCAATCCCTTGGACAGTAACTATATGACCAAGGAATCCAACTCGATCAAGCTAAAATTTACACTTTTTAAATTTGGCGTATAATTTCTCATTGCGCAGTATCTCTAATACTGTTCTAAAGTACTGCTCATGTTGCTCCATACTCTTGGAGTATATCAAAATGTCATCAATGAAGACTATGAAAAATTGATCTAAATACTGGTGAAAAACACGATTCATTAAATCCATGAATACTATTGGAGCATTTGTCAACCCGAATGGCATGACTGTGAACTCGTAGTGTCCATAACAACTTTCGAAAGTCGTCTTGGGTATATCACCTTCCTTAACCTTCAACTGATGATATCCAGATCGTAAATCGATCTTAGAAAATACCTTTGCCCCTTTCAATTGATCAAACAAATCCTCGATTCTCGAAAGAGGGTACCTATTCTTGATGGTCAATCGGTTCAACCCCCGATAGTCGATACACATCCTCATACTTCCATCTTTCTTCTTTACGAACAATACTGGTGCGCCCCATAGAGACACACTTGGTCATATAAAACCACTATCTAACAGCTCATGTAACTAGATTTTCAGCTCCAGAAGTTCATCTGGAGCCATCCTGTATGGGGATTTAGATACTGGTGCCGCTCCGAGAACCAGATCTATTATGAATTCCACTTGTCTATCTGATGGAAAACCAGGTAGATCTTCAGGAAACACATCTATAAATTCTTGTACCACCGGTACATCCTTAACCCTTAACATTTCTTATTTCTCTCTTGAGATGTTAACTAGAAACCCTTGACATGTTTCCTTTCTCAGCATTTTCTTAGCTTGTGTAGCCGATACAAGTCGGAGATGGGGTTTTGTCTTTCTTCCGTGAAAAGAAAATTGTTCTTCCCCTAGTTTCTGGAAAGACACTTCCCTTTCTCTGCAACGAATAGTTGCATAATTACTTCCTAGCCAATCCATGCCTAATATCACGTCAAAGTCTTTCATCTCTATCAAATACAAGTTAGCTTCCAATGTTTTGCCCTCAATATCAAGATTTACAGACTTAGCTAATTTATTCGTGTTCAATGTTCTGCCTGAGGGGATGCTAACCTCTAGTATACTTTCTGACTTATCATAAGTAATACTAGTTTTAGTGATTAATGAAGTTGATATAAAAGAATGAGTAGCTCTTGAATCAAATAGCATGTAAGCAGGGGTACTAGATATTAGTAGAATACCTGTTATCACGTTTGAGTCTCATCTACATCCTTCTGAGTCAGCGTGAACACCCGTGCTTCCCCATTTTTGTTCCGATCGTCGTTATCATCCTTTTTTGGGTAAATGCAGGACAATCCCTAGCCATATGTCCCGGCTTACTGCACCGAAAACATATATTCTTCCCATACAGGCATTCTACTTGATGGAACTTGCTATACTTAGAACATGGCGCTACTGTGGCTTCTCTAGCCTTATCGGCACTAGACCCAACATTAGCTTTCTTATTCCGCCATTTGCCCTTACCCTTGTCTTGACCATTCCACTTTCTTTTCCCAAATTGCCCTTTTTCTTGCCGATTGTTCAATTGAGTCGACTTTTCCGCATCAGCCTTGATACCATATAGCGTGAGCTCGCTCCAGCATCTCACGGTATGATGTGAAACGATAGGACGTAAAAATCATACTCAGATCTAGGTTCAACCCTTGCTCGGACCTTCAAATTTTCTTAGTCTCTGTATCCACCAATTGTGGAGCATACCTTGAGAGCTGGTCAAACTTTCGTTCATACTCAGTCAAGGTCATGGTTCCCTGTTTGAGTTGAAGAAATTCACTCTCCTTGAAATATCTTAGAGATTGGGGAAAATACTTATCCATTACTTCTTCCTTGAATTGATCCTATGTTAATTCCAATTGCTGTTCCAGAGTCATAGTTCGAGATATTGAATCCCACCAGTGACTTGCATCACCGTTGAACATAAACTCCGTACACTGGACCTTTTGGGCATCCAAACAGTTTATGAGCCGAAAAATTCGCTCTAGCTTGCGAAGCCATTCCTCCGCAACCAGTGGGCTAGATGCTCCATCGAAGGTAGAAGGCTTATGCCTTTGAAATAACTCAACCATCGAGGTATGAGTCGGGGGAGCCATAGGAGTGGCTGGTAAGGGTGGAACTTGATTTTGACTCCTACCAAGATCTTAAACTGCTTGCAGGAGGTCTCTAATCAAGTTGTTCTAGTTGGCTCGCGACATTTCCTATTGATAAGATATAAGGTTTCTTATTAACTTCATTTGAATACCAAATTAAGGAAGAAAGATAGAATTTTTTTTATACTCATTGAAATCAGGATACTCAATAGTTTGATGAACTAATACAAAATAAGGAATGGAAATTTAGATCTCTAATCCCTATGAGTTTTGCGGATCTTACTTGGTAAAGATTCATCTTCGGAGTCTTCCCCCTCAGGCTCGGACTCTATATCTATCTCCACATGTGGCTCTGGTTCAGACTCCTGATCCCCATCATGTTCCCATTCAAGGTCTTCTTCCTCAGCCAAAGGTCCTTCTTCAGGCTCATCATTGATTATCTCACCCCACCTATCTATCAGGGCTTGGAAAAACCTCTCAAAATCAATCATATGTGGGTGCTCAGGTGGGTTGCCTTCTATCATTTCATCCTTAACCACAATTCCCATATTCTCCCATTGAGGTAGGAGGGAGTGTATGAGGTTATTTATAGCCTCGATATGCGAAATTTCTAGTCCGGTGTCCACTGCTGCCATGCTTCTTTCATAGATGTCATGCACCAGTTCATCAAGCGGTCGAGATGGATCAGTCACATAGTTTTCATAGGAGTGAATAGCAATTATATGGTTCAACGTTGCTCTATAAGCTCTAGCTGTCCTAGCAGGTTGGAAGTTTCTAGCCATATCTGTCACATAAAGCCTACTTATGCATTTCCATTGGTAACATCATATCATGCAATTCCTTTTTACCAATTAAGCCCATAGCCCTATGTTTTAGTCCAATACATGTCTTTTAAATGGCACATATCTAAATCATATTTGGCTCACTTGAAAATTGTAAAATGTGCCATAACATAGCAAAACATCAAATCATAAGCATAATCTTTTCATAAAATAATAACTTTGAACATACCTGGGCTGTAGGATGCGATGGATAAATTGACGCGAAATGCTATGTAGAGCCGTGAACACTTTATTATGTTCTCATACATATTTTATTTTCAAATAATAATCTACAAAACTGGCTAAATCGTGCTCTGATACCACGCTGTAACGCCCCGACCCGTATGGATCGAACCGTCACCTAACTGTAGCCGTTGACTTAATGGTTAACAACCTTACTTTTAGCGGAACATTTAAGTTATGAAATTTAAATCAAAAATAATTTGTTAAAGAAAATAATATATTCAAAAATGTCTTTATAATATTTCCGTGCTTGCATCCACCATTTACGTCAAATTTTTTGGCAAAACTTTAAAAATAATGTTTCTGTTTTCTTTATCTATCTCATATGGGTAGTGATAAAATAAATTCGTTTGCATAAATATTGACCTCGAAACTACTTGAAATTTTATTTTAAGGTAGAAAACTCTTTATAATATGACATATTCAAAAATCAACTTTCGTCGGCAACATATGAGATATAAAAATATTTCTCAATGACATAGTTTGGAAGGTAACCCAGTGCAGTTCTCTAAGTGACATTTAAAATTATACCAACATCGGATTGACATGATTCCAAATGTATTCAGTAGCTAACTTATGAGTCTATCAAACGCCACTGGTTTCATTGAAAAATTTCAAATAACGACCAAGTTACAGATTTTTGAAGTCAAGGCAGAAATGAAAATTTCTAGAAAACAGCAACATCACTTTCCTAACATTTTTTAAAAAAAATAAAAACTAGCGACTTGTGAGATAATTTCCATAACGCATAAATTATTCATAAATAAATGTGCTTAGAGCAGTTCCATAAACGACATTTCATAGGAAACAAATTATTTAAAGTAAACATTTTCTTAATTGAATTGAAAACATTAAATTACCGGCCTTTCCATAGCATGTTGCATCTTCATCAACCGTCATCCATGTCCCACGCATCGTATCAATCTATAGTAAGGGGATAAAACCCATGAGTTTGAAACTCAATAGATATCATAGGTGCATTCATTATCAAATTATACATTTCTGATCTGTAGCTTTTTTTTTTTTTAAAAAAAGAACCGTCGCGTAGAAGGATTTTCGGCAGAATCCTATAACTGTTGAGTCATGACTTAACATGACGCCTCGAGCCGAAGAATGATCATTCAACTATAGAGGTGCCAAAACACCGTACCCGGAGGTACCATTCTTTCATTTAACTGGTGTATTGTTGTGGTGCCAAAGCACTGTACCCGGAGGTACAGTTGCATTTGAAAGAAAACATAAGTATAATGAAAACTATAATTTGAACACGAAATGTAACACTTTTATTTTTCATCTCCACCTACCTTCGTTGATGCTTTGAAATTTATGTTGCTAAAAAAAGTTTGATGAAGCTGGACGTTGAACTTTTATCTTCGTAACGGCACTTGAACTTATTTTTTTAAAAAAAACCTGCTTCTTTCTCTCCTTACTCTCTCTTGTGTAAAGTGTTTAGAAATTGTTGTGGGTGATTTTGAAGTGAAACCAGGCACCTATTTATAGGTAGTCTTGGAGTAACCTAAAGAAAGTGAAGGGTTGTCTTTTTAATTAAAATGGGGTAGTAATTGAAATAGGTTATGGGAGTTTTAGGCATTAATTTTTGCAATTTTTTATTCTCCAAAAACGTGGGTGGTCATTTGGCAATTTTGGTCGATACTTCGGTCAACCGAATTGTAAAAAAAAATCCTGGTTAGCCTTCTTCAAATACGGTAAGTTCTAAATACAGTTTAATCATGGGAGTAAGACAATTTTAGTCACAAAAAGTGTACATTCTGATCTTCGAAAGACATTAAATTCCGTCCAACTTCATCGAATCATTTTAAGAAAACGGGCCTGGGTTGCACTATGAACTTCCACGAGATCTATTCATTTTAAAACATGTTGGACCAGCATTAGGCTTTCATTTCTTATGGGCCAAGCATTGTTTATCATGAGCTATGGCTTGTGGTGCAAGGCCACCATAAAAATTTAAGCCTACTAGCATTTCGTCATTTTTTTTTGGGCTTCCACAATTTATGCATTCGAAAGAAAAGAAATAAGTCCGATAATGTACAAATCATCGTTTAGTTAATAGATGATAGAAATATACCGATATGTTTTACGTGAATATCTAAGTGTTAACAAAACGTCATGCATTCTTGTATATTGCATTTGTCAGAGAAATATAGTCAAATGGTATGCTAGAATATGTTCAATTCTACTCGAAAGAGATTGTTGAATAAGTTAGAAACATTGATTCTTCAACCAATTCATCTTGTTATCAAATTGTAAAATAGGTATTAAAAGTGAACTTGCTTGGTGATTCGAGATCCTAGTAAGCTTTTTCATACATAAATTTCTTCAACTTTTGCATTCAACCATCACTTTTGCATTTAATTCGTAATCTTAGTTTAGTTCACGTGTTAAGAATAATTTTATAAAAAATTCACAAAAACAATAATAGAATCGATTAAGGTCGAGATAATAGAAATCACGTTGAATCAATACTCGTGGGAATGATACTCGAAATTCTTGAATTTCTACTTTATTACTTATCAACTAATCGTGCACTGGCGATGATTTAAATTCGAAACAAATTTTCGTGAATAGATTTAATGAATTAGAAATTCAACACATAGTTCAATTGTTTGATAGAAAAAATGAGATTGATTCTATGAAAAAAAACTTAATACACGTTAAATCAATTTCACAATTAACTCATAAAGATGGAAATCTAGATCTAGAAGTATTTAGCAAAATAAATACCAAAAAATATGAATAAATGACATGAAATCACCGAATCTGAATGAGTTCCTCCCTTAATTCACCAATTTCTTTAGCCTTCCAAAGAGTTCTTGAGCCCAACTTGAGAGAAAACTGATAGAAGATGAATTGTTGGCGTTTTGGAACGTTTTAGGGCTTAAATATGGTGTAAAATTAGGTTTCCATACGTGTTTTAATTAAATAAGAAAACTGGAAAAAATTCGCATTTTGGCTTGAGGCAGCGCCTAGTGTAAGCTAGGGCGCGCGCCTTAAGGAATTGGGCAGCCTCAGTAGAAGCTTTCTTGGTGTGAGGTGCACGCCTCCCCAACAGGCGAGGGCACGCATCTTGCAGCGTGTTTAGGCCATAACTTTCTCTTTTGATATCTGATTAAGTTGATTCAAGTTGCATTCGAAAGCTAACTCAAATAGCTACAACTTTTCTTAAAAGACCACCTTCTATTTCAATTGTTTTCCATGTCAAAACCTGGTCTCAATATGAGGCTAAAAATCAGTGCAAAACGTTTCAGCTTGAAAGTTAATTTGTGATCATGTTTTGGCTATATTTCATCTCTTTGACTCATTTCTTCATCCAATTGACCTCTAATGCTCTTGAATCTTCATCGTAAGGTTAGAAACAAGTTTAAAGTATTTGCTGTTTAGTTCCTGAACTTTCACTTTCTTCCATTTTGATCCTTTTTCACGTGTTTCTTCCATATTCCATTGTTTTCACCCATTTACAACATAAACCAAGATATAGAAGTACTTAGTGCATTTAGGCATCAAATAATCATGGGTGAAAAACGTAATAAAATGTGCTATTATCACACCCTCCAACTTATTTATTGCTAGTCTATAGCAATTTAATGCAAAGCAAGATGAATGAATGATTGGTCTATATCTCAAGTGAAATTGTTAAGTTCTAATTTAACCACATGTCATGCCCTCTTCAAACTCAATACCATACGAAATTAACAATGTCACGATTATCAAGATGTCAAAGACTCATGTCAAATGTGTGAGTATGGCCATCTTACCGCTAATCCTAACACATGTAACTTCAAGTATGTCACCAGCTAAAGGTTCGACTCGATAACTCACGAGTATTAAAGTGTTTAGTGTGAGGTTTCTCCATATGGAGCCGAGAAAGATAAACACTCAAAATTGAAGGTTTAAATATTTATGAACAAGTAACAAGCAAACATTGACTCTGTGATAGGCATACTAGTAAATGGGAATTCATCAACTTCTTACCACAACTCACTTGAGATCAAAACGATCAATACACGGGTCGTAATGAAGTTCATGCTGGATCGTATGAGAAGAACGGATATAGAAATTCAAATACTTCCAAGCACAAAGTCAAATATCTTATCAACATCTCGATTGATCACAACTTCCAATAAATATCTATTTTGACATTTCAAACCCCGAAATCAATCAATTTTTATTTATTTATTTTTCACTTTTTTTTTGTTTTCTCGATTTTTTTCTTTTTTTTCTTTTCCTATTTTTTTTCGATTTTGGGCTCTTACTTGAGCACATATCAACTTTTATCGATTTTATTCCTTCAATTCTTCACAAATATACATCCAATACCCGTTACACACTTGAAAGTAAAAGATGGAGAAATATGCGCAAAGGTTGTACTCCAATATGGAAAAGTATGGATAACATAGGAGCAAGAAGAAAATACTATATATGTGTATGGCTCAAAATGACTACTAGAGATATTGAAAAGAAAGGCTTGAAAGGTTCAAATATCGATCCTAAATTGACTTTTATCATTTCCCAAGTAATCCACCATTTACCACAAACCATGTAATGTTATTCTCAAAGGAGTTTCCAATTCACAATATCAATGAATGTTTATTGCCATATGTTAGTATATGGTGGCTCTCAATCCTCACCAAGTATCTCACAAGAAAAACTTTATCAAGAGACTCATCTAACTACATGTGTTAAACTACCATCTTACCACAAGGCTTGTGTGTACAAAAATAACTCAGTAAGTGTCTTGACATCTAGACTTTCATAACATAATTAATTCCTAGTGGCACATTTTGTCATTCAAAAACACAATCATGTAGCAAATCAGAGACTTAAGAAAAAAAAATTTAACCCATCATGACAAATCAACAAAAATCCACGATAATCATAATAGCATTCAAAGTAACTCTCCCCAACTAAATATTGCATTGTCCTCAATGCATACACATGAATACCAAAGAAAAGAAGGAAAAGATGTCACCTGAGCATGATAATGAATCAACAAAAACTTAAGGTATAAGAAGTCTGAAAGTACTCAAATGGATGGTGGTGTGAAGAAAGAAAATAAAACTACAACTAAAAATGTGGAATGAAAATAACCATAGAGCAAATCCAAAAAAAAAAAAAAGGAACTTCCCTTGGGTTGCTTTCCAAGCAGCACCTTTGTTTATTATCGTTGACTCGACCCAGTGTTTCCATTTTTAGCCCATATCTAGACAGGGGTGATTCCAAGTTTCCTTGTGGTGTACGAAACTCATTGGATATAACCATTGGTACGACTCTTCCACCTCTATCAAGTACATGTGTGGGGTTACTGGGGAAAAATTCAAAATCTGAAGTGGGGGCATGTTCGTCGACAGTTACGTCCAATTTATCTACTTTTAGAGTTTCTTGTGGTGGTCCAAGAAACATTTCATCAGCTACCTCCTAAGTGAGTGCATCAATCATGTATGTTTGGTGACACACATCATCTTCCTCAGCCTGCCTAGTGACATGAAAGATGTTAACTTCGAAGGTCATATTCCCAAATGATAGCTTCATTAGACCATTCCTACAATTTATAAAAGCATTAGCAGTGGCAAGGAATGGTCTACCAAGAATGATAGGAATCTTAGAATTAACATTTACATCCACTTTTAAGTCTAAAATCAAGAAATCAATAGGGTAGTAAAATTTATCGATTTGTACTAAGATATCCTCAACTACACCTCTTTGTCTTATAGTAGACCAATCGGCCAATTGTAGACTTACAGATGTAGGTTTGATCTCACCTAAACCTAATATCAAGTAAATCACATAATGCATGATATTGACACTGGCCCCTAGATCAAGAAGGGCTTGTCCAATCTCATGGTTCCCGATTATGCACGAAATAATAGGACAACCAGGATCTTTATACTTTGGTGGGGTCCTTTGCTCAATCACAACACTCACGTGTTCAGTCAAGAAGGAGATTTTCTTGATATGGTGTTTCCTTTTCATAGTGCACAAGTCCTTAAGGACTTTAGCATAGGTAGGAACTTGTGAAATCCCATGCAAGAGCGGCATATTGATTTTTACTTGCTTTAGGTGCTCTAAGATCCCACTATGATAGCCAACATATTTCGAGGTAGACTTAAGAACTTGAGGAAAGGGCACTCTGACTGGATTTTTTACTACCTCTTCACTAGGGTTATTCTCATTTGACTCACTGGACTCAATCTCATTTTCCCTAGGTATGAGAGTTAGTTCTAAGACCTTTCCTGAACGAGTGGTTATGGCATTTACTTAAAGTTAGGTTCTCCCAATCCTGATGTTTGTGCCATGTGTTGCCCCTTAGGATTTGGTTGAGCTTGAGCTGGAAATTTTCTACATTTTTCCACAGCCAAGGCGTTGATTAATTTAGACATATGACTATTTATCTCCTTGTTTTCCTCGACTATCTGGCTAATCATAATATCAAACTTTTGGTTCGTTTTACCCTGTGACTCGATAAATGCATATAAGGTGTTTTATAAGGAATTCCTAGAGGTTGTGAATTGATGTGGAGGTGCATTGTAAGCTCGATTTTGTTGGGTAGATTGTTGGTTTTCAGGTTTCTAATTGAAATTGGGATGATTTCGCCACCCTGAGTTATAGGTTTCGGAGTAGGGGTGTAGGGCTTTTGAGAGATGCCTAAAGCTTTAAAGTGTTCCTCATACACTCCCCTCATCTCAGCGTAAGTGAGACACTTTTGCGCTAGATGATCAGTTTCACCACACACAAAACAATTTCCACTCGACTCAACACGAGATAATTCTGTATAGGTTTCGAACCTTTAGCACATAGGGTTTCAAGTTCTTTAGTTAGGACTTCAACTTTTACTCTAAGGCTATCCACCTCTCTAAGATGATAGATACATGTGCTAGTGGGGTTACTTGTGAGACGTGGCCTATTAGTACTCTCAGTGGCACTAGGTCCAGTCCAAGTATGGGCTTTTTCAGCTAAGCTATCTAAGTATCCTATAGCCTCATCTAGATCTTTTTGTAGAAAATCGTCATTACACATCATCTCAACAAACTGACGTCTCCTAAGTGTTAACCCTTCATAGAAATAGCTCATGATACACCAACTCTCATAACCATGGTGGGGATAAAGAGTTTGGAGTTCTTTATACCATTCCCACACTTGACATAAAGTCTCACTCTCATTTTTGGATAAAAGAAGAGATTTTCTTTTTCAATGCAGTTGTTTGTGGTGGGAAAAGTATTTGCCAAAGAACGCTTGGGTCATTTCAGCCCAAGTTTCAATTGAACGTGGTCTCAATGAATACAACCAGATTTTTGCCCTTTTCTTAAAAGAAAATGGAAAGAATTTAAGCCTAATTGCATCCATTGTACCATGTTGATTGTGAAAGGTTGCCACTACCTCCTCGAATTCCCTAATATGCACATACAGGTTCTCATTTTCAAATCCATAGAAATTGGATTTAAAATCTACACGTGGCATATTGGGTGGAAACATAATACATGAAGGCGTAGATGTACGCATGAGGTGCAGGTAATCATGCAAAGTTCTATACGGTACATTATGTTCACTATCAGACATCATGTTATGTGATATGGTGTTCATGTTAACATATACATAATCAAAAGCAAGGTTAAAAAGATGTTCAAACTCTATTAGAGGTATTTCCACAAATCTTCCTCGCTCGTCTCGATACCTGCTCATAAAACACAATTAAAAGAAAATGATGTGAGAAAAATAAATAATAAAAAAATAATAATAAACTAATTAAAAATGAAATTGAAAAAGGCAATGAAGTCACCCTTGAAATTATTTATGGTTATAGTCCAATAAAACTTTTAGATTTAATTTATTTACATGTTGATGAAGGAGGCATCTTAGATGGAAAGAAGAAGACTAAATTGATCAGATGACTTTATGAGAAGGTACGGTGTCAAATTCAGAAGAAAAATAAGCACTATCCTTCTTAAGCAAATAAAGTGCGAAAGTGTGTTACACTTGAAACGGGTGATTGTGTTTGGGTGCATAGGAGAAAAGAGTATTTTTCGGCTCAAATTGGGTCAAAATTGCAACTGAGATGAAATTGACTCTTCCAAATGCTTGAAAAGATTAATGACATTGCTTATAAATTGGGTCTTCCAGGTGAATATAATATTTTATCTACCTTCAATGTTTCTAATCTTTCTTTGTTTGATGCACGTAAAGATCCAAGGATGAATCCTTTTCAAAATGTAGGGAATGATGAGAAACAAAGTACAAGAGCTAGTAAGGACAATGACCCTTTGACTATGCATGAAGAGCCAATGACTAGATCACGAGTAAACAAGGCCAAGGATGCTATATGATTCTTTGTTCAAGTTTTGGTGGATGAAATACTGCTTGGAACAAGTAAAGGGACAAGTTTCATGTTGGGCTCGAAAGTGGAAACAAGATGGGTGAACATAATTCAAGTGAAGAAGAAGAATACCAACCAAGAAGCTATGCGGCCACATAACTTCATATGGGGTGTAGATGCATTTCATGCAACAAAGTGTATTTTGAAGAAGATGGCTGCTTCTGATTTGGGTAAGAATTGTAATTTGATTCTAGTTTCCTATTTGAGTTAGAATTCTTCTCATTGGTAAATTTTACCTTAATTTCGAGATTATCTAGGATTTTGTTGATTCCCTATAAATAGGGCTCTCTTTTATTCATTGTAAAAAATACATAATTATTGAGATATTATTATGAGGCATCTCGCTTTTAACTTATTCTTTATTGAACTAAATTTGAACTTACTAAGAATTGATTTCTTATGGCGTTCAACAATTCAAGTAAAGTTCATATGTTTTGTTATCACGAGGTCAAGATATTGATTTCGGTTGTCTTAGTTCTTTGGTTCAATAATTTATTGGGTCGAACTTTCAAACATTGATTCTTAACTTTCATTGGTTTAATCTAGTTTGTTGTAGGTTTCAAGCAACAATTACTACGTCAGTTCGTAGTACATTGACCTAGCTTACTATTAGCTAACAGTTGTTGCTGATGAGTACCATCTTTACTTACATTTTCTTAGCTTTGTGGCCAGCTAAAGTGCCTCATATTCTGTGACATTATTGGAAGCTTTGAATTCGAACCAGACTACATAGCAAAGCTTGTGCCGTCGGGGCTTTTCGAAACCACTCCTACTCCAAATCTAATTCTTCGGATGTGCCATCAATAAAGATGCTCCATGTGAGGAGCTCTGTAGTTCCAAAGCTACGTCTATCTCGAGGCTTTAGCAAATTCTACCATAAAGTTTGCAAGGGCTTTGTAGCGCACCGAGTTCCGTTAACCCGGATTGCCACGTCATCGTCTTTTGCCCTAATTTAATAATAAAAAAATTGCGGAAATAACCTAATTTTTAAAATCACATTTGTAATTGAAAACTTCGTCGACAAGTAAACTCATAGGATAATTGTTTTAAAATTTAAATATCATTTTTTGGAATAGCGGAAACTACAAATACGTTAACAATGTTCAAATACATAAATTTCAAAATTTAATAAATTGGATAATCAAATTTTTCTGTGCCACCACTGCCGGATCAATCACGATCGCCTTCGAAGTCTGCAAATATTGTTAAAATAACAGAATGATTATTTAGAAAAAATACTCAGTAGACTCATCGCCGATAATTAATTTACAGAATAATTGAATACACACTTATGCAATATACAATGTGATATCTTCTTTGGCTTATTTTTCTTGAAAATCATAGGCTCTTTCAAATCATGGGGTGTGTGTAGTCTTTCTTTCTCGTGCGTATAAAGCACATAAGTTTTGCATAACATTCTCGTCTTATCTCATAAGAGATTCTCGTCTTTCTCATGCAATTAAGCATATAAGTTATGGCAAACATAACAATATCATATATCTCATACGACATATTCTCATCTCATGCATTAAAGCATATAAATCACGTAAATTCACATAAAGCATGCAATTATAATTTAAACTAATTAATGGTGGCGAGTCTACCTCAATATCTCGAGTTTCGTGAAAATGGTGCGAGAAGTAACTTCAATCTCCTAATTGTCCGTACGTTTCGTCTAGCCAAAATAGAAAATAAGTTTGAATTAGTATTTCGAAACTTTAAAGTTTTAAAGTGTTGAAATTAAGTTTAAGGGCTTAATTGAAAATTATTGAAATTGTAATAAATGGCTTAAAATGATAAAGTAAAGTTTAGGGGCTAAATTGAAAATTTATTAAATCTGAAAATAAAAGTTTAAGGGCTAAAATAGTAATTTTTGAAAGTTAGGGACTAAACTGTAAATATAATAAATCTGAAAATAAAACTTAAAAGCTGAAATAATTACTTTTATAAGTTTAGGGACTAAACTGTAATTATAATAAAGCTGAAAATGAAACTAAATGGTTGAAATAATAACTTATATAAATTAGGGACTAAACAGTAATTATAATAAAGCTGAAAATAAAATTAAATGACTGAAATAATAACTTTATAGACTAGGGACCTAATTGAACATTATTAAAACTGAAAATGAAAATGTTAAGAGTTAAATCAAAGTATTTAAAATCTAGGGGCTGAAATAAATAAACTTAAAACTTGAGGGCTTAAACGTAAATCTTTAAAAGTTAAAATTATAAAAAAAAAAACCATTTTATCTCTCTCTTTCCCTGCCACCACCGACCTGCGGTGGTGGCGCCGGCTCAAGGGTAGGGGAGGGGGTTGGGTCTATTTGGCGAACGGCTCGACATGGAGGTTTGGGTTTGAGCAAACATGAGGTAAGTATGTGGGTTTTGATTGCTTTTCTTGGTTTGGGTTTCTTTGGTGGTCTCGAAATCGGTGGATGTGTGGAGTTAGCTATGGTGTTGGGTGGTTTGACGTGGGTTGGTGGCGGTTTGGAGTGCTTGAAGTCTTAGTTTCCTCGATTTTGCATTGGTAGTTCGAATTAGGGTTGGGGCTTAGGATTGCGTGACTGTGGTGGTTGGAAGTGGATGGTAAGGATGGTTTGAGGTGGCGGTGACCGTGGGTTTGTGGTGGTGGCGGTTTGGTGGTTGTGTTCTCGGGTTTGGGGACTTGGTTTGGGGATTGGGCGACGGGTGGTGGCTTGCTCTCGGTTTTGGTGGTGTCTGGTGGTGGTTTCGGGTATTGTAGGTGTTGAGGGTGAGCTTGTTGGCTATGGGCATGTGGTTTGCAGTGGTGTTGCAGTGAGTTGAGGCTGGTGTGGTGTTGGTTGTGTTGATGGGAGTTGCAGTGAGTGTTGAGCTAAGGAGATGGTGGTTGTTGGTCTCTGTGTTGGTGTGTGTTGGTGAGGAGAGTGTTGGCTGCAGTGAGTTGGCAGTGGAGGTTGGTGGTGGTGAAATGGTGAAGTGAGTGTTGGCTGCACAGTGTTACAGCTTGGGGGGAGCCCACTATTGATGCTAGAAATGGATTTTCTAGCATCAATGGTGTCTCACATTGGACACAATGCAATAGAAAGAGAGTGGGAGAGATGGACAAATTCTTACCAAGTGGATATTGTGTGAGTGTGAGTGGAGTGAGGTATGAATAGCGGTGATTAGGGCACAAAACTCTAGGCGGGTAATTGGGCCAATTAGTTGGGCTTTAGGGTTTTCTAATTGGGCTAAAATAAATAAATTCCGATTTTGGACTCAATTTATTGGACTTAAATGAATTGGGCTAAAAGAATTAAAATTTAAATCGGGCTTATGAAATTGGGCCATAAATGTTGGATTTTAATAATTGGGCTTGAAATTAATAAAAATTGGATTTAAATAAAATAGATTGAAATTGATAATAAAATTAGTATTCGGGATTGGATTCGATCGAATAGATTTGAATTCAATTTTATAACGGCTAGACGAACACGCTTCTCTAGAAAATTAGGGTTAATATTTTAGCGACACGTTTTTCGAGAAAACTAATTTATATAAATTAAAAGTTCGCGGTCGCTACAGGCTTGATCCCTAATTGAAGTCATTGACTTAAAAAATAGGTAGAATTCACTAAGCTTTATAGCCCATTTCAATAATCTTTCTGAGACGTCAGGCTTCTGAAGTATTTGATTGAGAGATAAGTTTGTTAGCACCTGAATGCTATGGGGATGAAAGTATGGCCTTTCTGGATGCCCATACAAGAATCGAACTGATGGCTTCTTCAGATACAACTAGTTAAAGTAATATGGAGAGGAGAAGGACTACCCAAATTGCTTATTCAACACCTGGAAGACCTTTTTACATTCTGATGTCCTTTGAAACGTTTTTCCTCCGTTAAGAATATTGAGAAGGGGAGTCATTTATCAATGGCCTTTGAAATGATGTGATTGAGTGTTGCACACTCTCAGTAAGGCTTTGCGCTTCTTTGGGTCTTTCCAGTACTTTCATAGAAGCCATTCTTGATTCATAATAAATAACATGTGGATCCAATTTATCATAAATAATTCATTCTTGAAGAGCTTTTATCATCTCGACGTCTTCCCCTTGTTAAGAGGTCAGCCATTCTTTAGGGATATCTAACATTTCGATGTCTAATATTACCATATTAACATGATAGGGTTTAGCTTTCCTCAACAAGTTGAGATAGCACTCCCCCGACCCCATCTGGTCACCTCTAATCGTAGCAATACCATGTCCGGTGGGAAAATTTATATATATATGGTGAATAGATGTGATTGGTCATAGATACTTCAAAGTGGGTTGGCCTAATACTCCATGATAGACGGACCTATGATCCATTATTATACATTCTATGAAATGACAGGAAGCCAAATGAGGTGTCTCCACTTCAACGATAAGCGTGTTTTTACCTCTTGGAATGATACTATCTCAGTAAATCCATATAGGGGTGAGGTCATAGGTGTAAGTTCACGATCCACCATCCTCTTATCATAAGTAAACCCAAACAATATGTTAATCGAACTCTCATTATCTATCAACATGTGTTTCAAACTATTATGGTTTATCACATCTCTTACAACTAAAGCATCGCAATGTGGGTAATGCAAGCCCGCTGCATCTTCTTGGGTAAAATTGATGGGCTCCACTGGCCTTGCCCTTTGGGAGTGGTTAACTATGTAATTAGCCAGGTTAACTATGTAACTAGCCATAGGTGGGTCCTTAGCTTCTCTAGTGTAGTTTTTTTTTTGCATTCCGAACTCACCTGCTATATATAGACCTCCAATGATTGTATCTATTTCTCAGATGGAAGCATTGTCCACTTCGGTCGGATGATCCTTTCTTTGCCTTTGTCCACCTCTGGGTCTCTTTCTATCATCATCTATTCTGTAACGAGGTGAATGATCCCTAAGAGGTTACATTACCTCATCTCATCTAGGGGGTGTATATTATCTCAAAAGATGAGGTTTTCTTTAGGGTAATTTTCTCTCGTATTACAAGGATTTCTTCGATTCGTGGAGCAAAGTACATCTCTATATTTGCTCGTGTCATGGCCATAAAACTTGTGATAAGTATAATAGGGTTTTACCTCGACATCGAGCCTATTCCTATGTCTATCGCCTCTTTCTCTATTTCTTTGATGGGATAGTCTTCTAGAGGAAATTCCATGGCCAGGGTTGTTATTGGGTCCAACCTCTTTGAAAGCTAGGGTCGACATAGTGTTCAGAGTGGCAATAGTAAAGGCCTGTCCCAAAGTAAGGGCCACCATTTATCCCTTTTGAGTCTACTGTTGGTTTACCAAGTGAGATGTGGGTTCCTTTTCAGTTTTTTTCTAAGGAAGTGGTAGTCTTTGTGCTACCTTATTTTGATGATCAATCATCTCTTCGCTAATGATTTTAGCCCTTATCATTTCCACCAGTTCATCATAGGGGGTAAGGTTTTTATTCCGTACATCTCTCTAGAACATGGTGTTCATGTTGAGGCCCCCTTTAAGAGTGAAGAGATCCTTTCTTCTATGACCTTTTCGTAGTAGGTTATCTCATCAGTAAAACAAACTAAATTGCTCATCAACGTTTCACCGAATGCCTGCCTTATATCCTGGAAGCATTAAATAAAAACCTCTCCATTTTTCTTTGACAAGTATTAATTCAAGAAAGCTTTCTTTGAATTAGGCTAGATCCTAGTGGTCCTACTGGTATTTTGCTATACCAGACTTCTGCTGTTCAGCTCAGGTTTAAATGAAAAGCTCAACATTTCAAAGTTGGCGATATGCTTTTTAGGCTCATTTGCATTTTGTAATTATTGAAGTACTTCTCTGGATCACCCATTCCTTCGTACCATGTAATCTTTGTTGTTATGAAGTTGATTGGCACGGGAAAATTACGGAGCTCTCATGAGAAGGAAAGATTGTCATCATCATCATCAAGTTCATAGGACATGTACATATCATCTGAACCTTCCTCCTCATTAGCTTGATATCGAGGTGGAAGTTGGGATGGTTCTGCTTGATTTCTCAAGTTTACCATGTCCTTCTTTTCACGCTTATTCCTATGTGGGAGAATGTATATATCCTAGTCTTGCACTTGCTCATAAGGCATGATTGTAGAAGGTGGAGACCAAGGCCTATATCTAGGCAAATTGGGCCCAATCCTATCAAAGATGCTGGTGGACCTTTGAGTATTCCCTATCGCTCGTATTCATGAGGAAAATTATCTTTTTTGAAGTGTGAGTTATTGGCACGTTATTTAGAAGAGTAATTGGCTTACACATTTGACTTTGTACTTCTTTTTCCTCTTGTCATTTGACCTTGAACGTGCATGATGATCTCATGCATGGTAGTATTTTGTGCTACAATACTTCTCATATTGGCTGCCATTTGGGCCACTTTTAAAGTTAGGCAAGCTACTGTCCTATCACCTTGGTGGTAGCAGTGGTGAGGCCATTGGTAATTGACATTAGCCAGATGAGCTTTTCTTTAGAGGCTTCCCTTACTCTTATCGGCGATATCGCTTCATTACTTGAACTCATGATGGGTGAATACCTTCAATGAGGCCAACAGTTGCAACTCTATGCAATCACCTTCCTACACTACTCAACACAACTCTTAGTTACTTGTGCCCTTTTCTGGTGGGGTGGAGATGGCAACAAGCACTCCAACAGTCAAGTGAGATGACATTTAATGGAAATTAGGTTGTATAAAATAGATTGCAACATGAAAGCCTATAGTGGAATAAATATATATATATATATATATATATATATATATATATATAGAGAGAGAGAGAGAGAGAGAGAGAGAGAGAGAGAACAGATTACCTCCTCATGGTTAGTTTCATGGGTTTATATAGTAGAGGTCATGGAATGTTGACCACGAGATGGGGAACACGTGGCCTCATCTAAAGGAAAATGTGTCTCATGTCTTCTCCTAGGTATCACTCAGTCAATTGTAGGTGCACGGGCCTTTAATATGACTTGAAACGTCCCTACCTTTGCTTGTCTTTGTGGAAAACGTCCCTACCTTTCATTTTTTTTTGCGCAAAATGTCCTTTTCCCTAATTTTTAACGTAAAATGACTGATATACCCTCCAATTTAAATAAACCAAAAATGAAAAGAAGAGAAAAATAAAAAATAAAAAATAAATTACAATCTTACTCCTAGACTTTTTTAAAAGGGCAAATCAGTCCAAAACTTATGAAAATATTAAAAATAACAAAAATACAGCCTCTCTCTCTCTCTCTCTCTCTCTTCTCCCTCACCACCTCCACCCCGTCATCGTCGCTAAATTTGGGACTAATATTTGGCCGTCTGTCCATCTCCCCTCCTTCTCTCCCTCCCCCTTCCACTACGCTCCCTCGATCCTATGCTTTTTCCAAAATTCTCTATACTTTACCACCCCTGTCTTACAGCCAAATTCCCCAAATTTCACTGTCAAATTAGGGAATTTGTAAAATGCTGGAGTTCCAAATTAGGAGATAAATTTATGAAAAAGTTGATATGGCAGGATATGTGTTCTTGCTTTTATGTCTTCAAGCAAGCATATGAATTTTTAGTTCCTCACAATCTGGATAAATTTGAAGGTCCTTACTTTAATGCAGGAGATAAACACAAAGCTAGCATCGTTTATTGACTTCTTCTCTTCAATTGATATCTTGTCTTTTCTGTAAATTATCCATTTTCTAAGCAGAACATGGAAATGTTGTTAAATGCAAGTCAAATTGTTCTCTTAAAGGAGAGATACATTGTAATTTCTACCAGTAATTTCAGTAACCAATCGTTAAGAATCACAAAGGAGCAACAAAACTCAAATCTCTCAATTCCCGAAACTCCACGACAATTAGTAGGGGTGGGCAAAACCCAAGCCAACCCGCAAAAACCGACCGATCTGACCCAACCCGACTGGTTGGGTCGGTTTTTAGGTGGGTTTCGGGTAGTGGTTTATGCTATTGGGTCGGGTTGTAGGTTAAGCAAGATAACCCGCTATAACCTAAATCGACCTAGCCCGACTTACCAGAAAAAAAAAATCGACCAAATATAAATGGGAAATAAGCCCTAAAATTTGGAGTCTTCCTTCTCTTCTCTAATCCCGTCTGCTCCCGCCGCACACTCGCATAGAAGCCCTAATCTTTCAGCACTTGAAGATTAGGCAACAAACCAATCATCTAAATCTTTCAACTCCTCCTTCTAGTTCCCAGTTCCCACACTAAGCTAGAGTCTTGTCCTTTGATTTTCAGCACTTGAATATTTGTCTAGAAAGGCGGAAACTACTTAATTCTTCAAGTTTATGTGACTCAAAGGTAAATCTATTCTATTACTTACCCGATTCAGTTCAATATTGTCACGCGCGGGCACAGGACAAATCTATTTTTTTATTCAGTTCAAGATTGATTGTTTCTTTTGTTTTTTAGTTGCTTCCTTCCAAAATCCAAGGGTGGACTAAAACTGAAAGCCAAAAGCAGGTTCTTTATATATATATATATATATATATATATATATATAAAGTGCCTATTTAACGGAATTTGTTGGTTTAACGGAAAAAATAACGGAATTTCTTGTTTTTAATAGAAAATCTTTTTTCACCACCCCCTACTTTCAAAATTATAATTAAATAATAATAATAATAAATGAGCTTTTGATAATTCCTTCAAACTAAAATATCTTGGAGCTAACTTATCCGAATCGACTTTTTCTCGAATCTGATTTATATATCTAATTACGATTTATCCAACGAGACCAATATTCATATATTTACGATAACTCCATCAATATCTAAATATTTGACACAAATAAAATATAATTTGATAAATGTATCATTTAGTCCCTAACTTTCAAAATATTAAAATATAGTATATAAAAATTGAATTATATTTTATGAAAATTTTTGGGGTATTACATTCTCACCCCCTTAAAATATTTTCGTCCTCGAAAATTTACCCGTCACTTACCAATACTAAGTCTAACACATGATATACATATATTATCGTAATACATATCATACTTTAGTGATAAAATGAATTGTATTATTATTTAAAAAAGAGTAAAGACTTAAGTCATGCAAACAGTTTAAGCCTCCGTTTGTTTCTCATTAAAAACCCATAAAAATGAAAAATATGGTCATTATCCATCACATCAATCTATCAATTTTGAATTTCTATCTCTTGTGTGGGATCCAATAACGGCTATATTTTTTATTTTCATTCTACGTTAATGAGAATCAAATGGAACCTAAGTAAACTCATCTTCTTACCCCTTAACATACCTTGAGTTTTCTGTTTGTGATTTTGGGTTGGAAATGACAGCGGGAAGCACTTTATTTAATTATTTATCAATTATATAAACATTACATCATTAATTATTTAATTAACCAAAAAAAATTACATCTTTATTAAAACTAAGCTGTGTTTTTATTTTGATCCAATTTCTTGCTTTATGTTTACTACTATTTTATGTTAACTGAGATTGACATGTTATGGAACTTGGATCAACAATTAACTGTTATCCTTCCCTCTCCCCGACCTACCCATCTCGCCAAGTCACCCACACTAGTTTATTTGCGAATCATCTCGTATTTTCTCGAGACCAATTGTGCTTTTTTGCTCACTTTAACTAAATAATAAACAAAAAACTAGGCATTCCTACATGGTTTGATGCATCTTCATATTAGACAAGCTGGTATTATTGTTCTCTATTTATGTGCTAACTGAAAATCTAATGGGAAATCGTGAAATCAGAAAATGTTGCTCTATTTATTCTGAGATGCAGGTAGTGGATGGCAGCTTCTGAGATGCAATATTTACTTAGTGGATGGCTATATTAATTGTATTTGGGGTGACTTTTTATTCAAATTGTTGTACGTTGTATTAAATATTAATCATATTTGGATGACGTATCGGTTTTATTTGAAATATATGGTAATAAATTACGCTTTGTCCAACCCAATCCAACCCGACCGACACTTGATTGGGTTAGGTTTCAACGTGTATTTGGGTTGGGTTGGGTTGAAATTAGATCAAACCGACCGTGTTGGATTGGAATTGGGTTGGGGGAAAAACCGACCCGACCCAACCTACGCCCACCCCTAACAATTAGGCAAGGAAATCCACCTGAATCCGACTATAATCCTATTGATGTCGGAATTGAACTCAAACAAATGGCCAAGATTATCAAAAATGGCCATACAGACAACATAAAAAGTCCTACAAGCGGTAGGGGAGTCGATGGTGAAGCAGCGGGATATTGCAGAGAAGGGGACATCGTGGGCTAGGCGGAAGAAGGTGGCAACGAGGGCAGCATTGGGTGCCAAATGGTGGAGGGAGGTCAAAGAAGGAGTAAGTGTTGACCTATGGTCATACCATATGTTTTAATTATAACAAACAACTTATGTTTATCTCTAACATAATCTTTAAATTGACATGTTGGCAAATTGAGTCAAAACAATTGAATGAGAAATTGTCAAGAAAGCTCAAATAAAGATTTATCAAGCACTCATGGGGACAAACTTTACATCTCAAATCGAGCACTCGCATCAAAATTATCGAAGATATTGTATCTAGACTTCTCTTGACTTGATTGTAAAGGTAAAGCATTTTAATTTTTAGCAATGACACTTCGAACTCAAGAAATAGTTTTCTCGCACTTAACACAATTTACGAGATAAAAACGTTTGCACAAAATTATTCTTCAAATGAAAGTTTTTCCAACATATTTCTTGTAAACTATCAAGACAAACTTATGGGAAAAACATTATTTGCAAACAAAATAAAAAGGAAAATGACTAGAAAGATATTTTGTCATCCGTACGTCCGGATGGTGAACCGAACATCCAGTTTACCAGCAATGGTAACTTTTTTTACCGTTCTGACAAAAGTGTTTCTAACGGTAAATTGGTCATCCAGTTCTGAACCGGACGTCCGATTAGACAGAGATTTTGACGTTTTTCAACTATTATAAATACCAACTCATCTACCATTTAATAGGCAACCTTTGAGCATTAAATTTGATACTACTTGAGCCTACATTTGATCTTACATACTTTCCTATTGAAAAATCTTTGATCAAAAACTAATTCTTGAAGATCATTCTTACGTCAAAGATTTATACACAAAACACTTGAGCTTCATTCATTGCTATCCATTAAAGTGTTTGCCTACTTCTCCACTTAGACTCAACCTTGTACTTATCATTAGTTAAGAAGAGAAGTTTTTCATTTGTAATATTCATTTGTGAATTGTGGGTCGTGTTGAGGTCCCAGAAAGCTCAACATTGTAAAAGGATCGGTGCTCCTTGGTTGTAAGTCACCGGAAGCATTGTAAAGGGTTGGATTGCACCACAAGTCAATCAACATAGTGAAAAAGGCCTTGCTCGTGACGGAGAGCTCGGTAACGGGGGACGTAAATCATTGCGTTGGATTGAATCTCCATATTATATCGTTTGCATTCTCTAACTCTTTTACTTAACGCTATTACTTTGTGCAAACTTATTTCCTTTACCTACGTGTCTATTTGCATTTGAATTGCTCTGTTATCATTTGTGTGAACATTAGTTTTTAAATCTTATATTATTATCGAAAAAGTTTTAAAAACCAATTCATCCCTCTCTTGGTTAGGAAATCTTGGGTTTTCAGTAAGAAGCCGAATGAGGAGAGTAAAAGAAGGCTTAGACAAATTAAAAAATTGAACCCACCTGGGGTCATAATCCTCCATAATTAGGAGAGGACAAAAATCGGTGGAACAAATTTTCTTGCATCGGTGATGGTGGTGGGGTGGGTGATAAGGGGAGAGAAAGTAGAGAATGGAGGTTGGTGAGTGAAATGGTGGTGGAAGAGAGAAAGGATTCCAAGGTGAGAGATTGGGAAGGGAGAAGATGGAGGTCATGGTAGAGGAGGAAAGAATGGTCAGGGATTTATGCTTCTGGCCGACGACGTCGTGAGTGGATAGAGGGTGGTGTAGAGAGAGAATGGATGGAGGTTGCTGGTTGGAGGGAGGCGACGGTAGAGAGGGAATGGAGGGAAAGAATTAGGGTTTGTGATGTTAGATGAAATTAAATTAGTGTTTTGGACTCATCTGCATTTTTTAAAAAAGTTTAGAGCAGATTGAAATTTAGTTTTTATTTTTTGTTTTATTTATATTGGAGGGTATAATGGTCATTTTACATTAAAAATTAGGAAAAATGACGTTTTGCACAAAAAAAAAGTAAAAGGCATGGACGTTTTGCGTCAAGAAACGAAAGGTAAGGACGTTTTCCACAAAGACGTGCAAAGGTAAGGACGTTTTGCGCCAATTACCCAAATATTAAATGGGTTGGAGGGAGTATTTTAAATTTGGAATTCAAACGTATAACTTTCCATAACCACCTTAACTCCCATACAACCTTCAATGATTCAGTGTTACAAAACTCTAGGTTATTATGAGTTCTCAAAAACTTGATCTTCTTATCAATTTAGTTTTCAACCTGTCTTTTCCAATTATTAAATTTATGGAAAGTGTCGAATTTATCCTTTAAGAGATGAACCCACACTTTCCTAGTGTAGTCATCAATAATTGACAAAAAATACTTATTCCTACCTAAGGTGGGACTGCTAGAGAGACCCCACAGGTCTGAATACACATATTCAATTATGTCTTTAGTTTTATGAACATTCATGGAGAAAGTAGTTCTATAATGTTTATCAAGTACACACTGGTCACAGAAAGACAAATCAGACACAGTTATTTCCAAAAGCACCTTTTTCATTACGAAGCTTAATTCCCTTAATACCCACATGTGCAAGTCTATTGTGTCATTTTTGTGTGTGATCAAACTTAGCGGAAGGAATAGAGGAGTTTAAAGCTCTCATCACTTCGCCAACAGTTATGTAAATATCATTTTTCCTAATTCCCTTAATAGAGACAAGTGCACCCTTAATCAATTTCAAAATCTTATTTCCAATTTTACTAGTGAAATTAGATTTCTCAAGTCTTCCTATTGAAATTAAGTTTCTAGACAATTAGGAATATATCTAACGTCTTTTAAAGTATGCACAAAACCAGTATCAAACATTAAAGTAATATCACAAATGCCAACGATATTATAAGTAGAATTGTCACACAACACAACATGCCTATCATTTGATTCATGCAAATTTTCAAAACAATCTTTTTGTGATGTCACGTGAAAAGATGCACTCAAATTAAGCATCCATTCATGTAAATGAGAATTGACAATTAAATTCAATTAAGCAGGAGAAGCGACATGATTTGTAATCATGTAGACTTCACCATTACAATTATCAGAAGTAAAAGACAACACATTTACCTCATCTCTATCTTTACCCTTTTGTTTATTTTTCTCTTTATAGCAATCTTTTATAAAATGTCTTGTGTTCCCATAGCCATAGCATTTCTTAACTTTGGTCCTAGATTTGGATCTAGACCTACCATTGTTCTTCCTTCCACCTCCATTACTACTAGACTTGCCACTGCTCTGGTAACCATCATGACTGTTTTGCGTAAACTGAGTTCTACCCCTCATCATATGAATCTCACTACTCTTCCTATCATGTTTTTCAGCTCGTCTCCATCTCCTTACTTCTAAGGGAATCAATGACAATTTTGGGTGTCAAAGTAGATTTGAACAAATACAAGTCTTCCAATTGTTATCAAAGTTCTTTAGTGATTTTTAGTTTACCCACTTTTCTCAAATTATGTCAGCCAAGTGTAAAATAATTGAGGTATAGGCAAGCTCATCAGCTTCTTCTTTTTGTTCTTTTGAAAAATCAGTAGGAAAGTTGCCATCAATAGCTTTTGAAATCTTTTGTTGTACCAAAATACATCATTTTTTGTTGCCAAACAGAAAAATCACATTTTCCGTTAAAAGTTCCCAAATCAAAATTATGCGTTGTCATTTTCAATCAAAGCAGACCTAGATTCACAAATATACACCGTTTTAGATTCACGAGGTTTCGTAAGATTCACGATCTTAGATCAAAGAAATTTTCAAACGGGGTAAGGTCTAGGTATTCTAGCAACTTAACGGTGCAACAAGAGCTATGTCAACTAAATAGTTTCACTCAGGATATATCACAAAATATAATTTGCTACAATTTATCAAATAAACAAATTTCAAACACATAGTAACGAAGATCGAGTAATTCCTAATTTCTAGCACATGCAATGGTTACCCCACACGATAATCCCAATTCTATTGTCACCCCCACATGATGACTAGTGCTGAAATCTAAACATGATTAGCTAATTTAATAGAGCGGACCTGTCTGAGTCCGTAAATTATGAGAAATGTGAATTTACTACTTTAGGGCCTTAATTGATGGCCTAAAATAATTCAGTAAATATTTTACAGTTTCAACAGTCGAACCCACCAAGGGAAAAATAGTCCAATTTTCTCTGCGAAGCCTAAAAAACTAAAACAATAATACCAGTACGTTCAGGATATTAAAATAAGCTAAACTGTCTGAAGAGAGCTCATCGGAATCAACCTCCACGCACCGTCATCGGAGCCCATGTGCACCATTCCCAAGTGCACTTCAGTCTGCAGAGAATGGATCTGGCCTCAGATATTCTGGCCAATTACTGGTTTGGCAGAAATCAACGAAAGCAGGTTCCGGTTTCTTGAAAAATCACGAGCGCCCCTTCTTCTTCTCCGTCGATTTCGTCAAGATTTACACCAAACATTGCTCTGATACCATATGTAGGAGAATTACGCTCCAATTGCACCAAGAAATCTGGCTTAGTATTGTTGAACACCACAATCAACCGACCAAATCACAAACTAACCCCAAATCGGTTGTTCACGAAGAATCTTCCCACAAAAGTCTTAAGAGATGAAATGGATTGACGCTTAGATGAGTTAACCACAAAAGCTAAGGGGAGAGACGGAGAATAGATTGCCAAGAGACACAAGCCAAAGTACACAGCCAAGCAAAATGAAGGTTTGTTCTTTCTCAAGAAAATAGCTGCTCAATCCAATTTCACTCACGGCAACAGTGATGGGGCTGGAGTTAAATAGGTTAAATAAGTATGGACTTTAGGTTAGGAAAGATAGATCCCAATATGAAATGTATAAGTAGGCTAACAACCATAAAACACATCCAAGTCTTTAGGTTGGGCCATGAGCAGCACTAATATAATTAGGTTGTTTCAAATGGTCCAAGTGTATTACATGATCGGTTTGGACAATTGTGGTGTCGAAACACATTCAGTCATTTGGTCAAAGCCGGCTAAATAAAAACAATACTTACATCATCGCCCAGGGAAGTCATTTGACAACAAATTGCCTAACATTATAAATATTATTTCTAATACTTATTGCCCCTATGTTAAATATACAGTATTCTAATTATTTAACACTAAAATAAGCAAATTATTGTCCAAGTGATGCTCAAGCATTCAAACAATGAAATAAGTATGCATAATTGATCAAGAACACATGAATTTACTAAAATAGTTAATATTTAAATTAAAAATAGTAATAAGCATGTTTCATCATTCATCCATTACAAAAGAAGTTTAATATAGCATTATTGCATTCAAATCATAGTTATAAAACCCAGCCGGTCGAGCCAGAAAATTGGTGACTCGAGCTCTGCCCCGACCCAAGTAGATTAATTTAATAAAAATGTACATGACTCGGTCAAAAATTGGTTTTGACCGATTTAATCGACGATTTTGATCGAGTTAACCCGGTTGGTTTATTGGTTTTCAAAATTACCTTTAAAAATCTTGGGGGTTCAAAAAATTGAACCTTGGACCTCTAAGTAAAACAATTAGTTCCTCACCATTGGAGTTGTAGAGTACTTTAATGTTTTTTTACGTCCAATAAGTTATATGTATCCAATAAATCATACATATGTTTTCTAGAAGTACTTTTATAAAAACTTTGGTCAAACATTTTACTTAATTTTATAGATCTAAATAATTAGTGAAAAATATATTTTGAAAAAATAATAAATTTGCCTAAAATTTCTTTTTACAATGACCCACAAGCCCGACCTTTGACCAACCAGTTCAACCAGTAACTCGAGACCTAGTACCTTGTACGGATTCATGTTCGGGTGTGGTCTAATAACTTTGATTCAAATTATACAAAAGATATTGGACATATGTCACCCATATGAAGTAAATAGGAAAAGATCTTGAAAACTCAATATTTTCATCAAATGATTTTAATCCGAGCCTTGAATCTTCAATTCTTATTGTAAAACTCTTGCTCGCTTCTTGCTAGCCTCTCTTCTATGATAAAAACAAGTTCTTTCATGTTTAGGACCTCCCTTGGGTTATAAAAGATGCTAAAGATATCATCCCAAAACTTGTAGAATCAAAAAAAGGAAACAAAATTTTCTCCCCGAATTTCTTAAAGGGGCACATCTAGTTGAAGGTGGACTTCAGTCGCCTATGTTGAGTGGTCAGGCGTATGCCTGGAAAATTTGTACTAGACATGAGCATAGTTATATCCCGAGGAGTTATCATTATTTTTGTTATGTCTTTCTCTTTCGATATTCGATCGAGAAGATTTGAAATGCATTTGAAAGCTAACCAAAAAGGTTACAATTCTTCGAGATTTTTTTTTTTTTTTTTTTTCAATTTGTATGTTTACTATGCCAAAAATGAGTTTCAATCTTTAGTTGAAAATCTGGAGCATAACTTTTTCGATTTAAAATTGATGTAAAAGTATACTTTGACTATATCTCTCACATTTGACTTCTTTTCCCATCCTATTGACCCTTGGAACTCCCTAATCTTCAACATGAGGTCCAACACAACCTATGTGTATTTTCACTCTTTAGTCCCTAAACTTGTGATCTCTTATAATTGAGCTATTTTCACACTTTTTCTTCAATTTCGCCATTTATGTCGATTTGTACATGACAAACACAATACACATAAACAATAAATACTCTATATTTAAAGGCCTAGATAAGTGTTAAAACACACTTATCATTTATTATGATTCTAGATATTTGTATAATAATTTGAGATATTGAGTTGTAAAAATCATTCAAAACTATAAGAGTTAAGCTTCCATATAGTTAGTCTACCCAAATTTCTTTGCGGGCAATGATTAAGAAAGACAGAGATGGTACCTTATATTTTCATTATATTTATAGATGGATTCACTTATTTCAATTGTTTTTTTATTTTCATAAGTTGAAGACATTGGATTGATTTACACTTTACTGAAGTAGAGTAAAAAAAAAAACCAAATCATGGAAGTGAATATTTCGATAAATGTTTGAGAGTGTGCATCTTTATCACAAGAGTTCAATTATCTGGGGTAATGAAAGAGAAATTCTTACTGAAACTATATGGCGTATTGGATAGAAGGAATGTAGTCTTGTTAAATATGATGAGGTTTAAGATTATGCAGTTCAATATACGTAATTTTTGGGGGAATGATGGTTAACTCAACCTATCACTTAATGGAGTTCACTCAATTTAGTACATTCAGAATTGTATAAGTTTTGGACACATAAATAATCTAATATGGGCTATCTTTGACTCATGATCAACTATGTAAGTTCTTGTTTGGATACGTGAGTTTTTTTTAAGAACGTCCAAAATGGCACTTAAGTGAGATTTTGTATGGATATTAGGTCACGTGATGTAACATATGATATTTTTTTCTTAGTAAGGAAGAAATATTCGGAGAATATTAGAAAAATTAATATTATGAGCATTGGTGAATCGGTTTAACTACATAAGAGCTGTTTTAAGCTTCTAATTCAAGTGGGGACAATCTAATTTCAAGATTATTTGTTAAGAAAATTCATTACTTATATGAGTACAAAATAAATAAGGAAAGTGATGAAAGTATATATGGAATACAGAATTTCAACCTAATTTGAAATATGATGGAAGCTCTATTTGGACATTAAGTTTATGAGAGCATTCAGTTTTTTGAAAACTAAGTGGAAGACTAATGAATTTATGATAGATAAAGCTTTTTATTTTTTTGAAACAAAAATGTTATACTCAATATGAGTTTATATTGAGTTAAATAAACTTTTTTATTAACAACGAGATTCACTTCTATAAGTTAATATTAGTCATGATAGTGTGTTGAAGTTAGATTACACCAAATTGACATTGAGACTATATTTTCATTGTCAATTGAGAATTGATTAAAGAGGTCTACATGATCGACTCAAAGGTTTTATGTTAAAGGCTTTATAGTATTGTGGTAACTTTATAGTTACACTTGTAGCTTAATACAGAGTACTTGAGTTTTAATAGGGTTTAAATCTCTAAATAAATTATCATGCGAATGAAGATCATTATACTTATATAAATGTCTGATGGTAGGTTATAATTCTAATTTTTATTTTGATGACATTGTATTGGTTAAGCATGAGAAGAGTGTATTGAAACCATTTGAAATGGTTGTCCTCAATCTTTGAGACAAAGACATATTGTATATTTTGTGTTAAAAGATTATTCTAATATTCTTTCTTTGTTACGAGAGTTGTACATGATAAGTGTATTTTTGTTCACTTATTCGAGGCCATAGTACTAAGCTTTTGTATCGTTTTAGAATTGAATTTTACTTAACTTAGGTTAATTTTATCTTATTTCTATTTTGGACCCATTTCTAAGCATTAGAAAGAAAGAATGATCAGTTGGTCAATGGATGGAAGTTTGGGGACTAATATGTCTTTGAATAAAAGTTGAAACACTAAAATTGAAGTAATTTGATGTGAAGGACCAAGATGGAAGAAAGAATGAAGAAAATGACTGCAAGGAAAATTCGAGAAATATTTATAACTGACCAGCCGCCCATTTATTGGCCGCCCGACCCTAAACCTAAATTACAGGGGCTATTCATTATGCCTAGGTGGCCGCCCTATTTTATATTGGGCACCCGCCCAGGCTAAATTGAGAAAAAAATTATAGTTTCCTAATTTGATCAACTCTTATGGAAATAAATCTTTGGACATCTTTTAAGGACATATGGTCGTCTAGAAGTAACCACCGTGCATTATAACATATTTTTAAGAGCTTTTAGAGCATAGAAGGAGGCAAGAACACGAATATCAATTCCAAGAATACGAAGATTCAATTCAAGATTTATTGTGGTGATGTCGGTTCTTTAATATTCATTTTGTTTCTTTTTCATAACATGCTATGCTAGTTTTCTTTGTACTAGCAGAATGATGAACCATGTGATATGAGTTTTAATTTTTAGTTTTATTTATTTCACATTAAAATTATGTTTTTGAAAATTGAATGATTTATATGATTTTCTTTTCTCCACAATTATTGTGCACGTTATTTGTGTAAATTTGGGGGTTTATTTTATGCATTCAAAAGAAGGAAATAGGTTCGACATATATAAATTGTCATAGGGTCCGATACATGATATAAATATATCGTTATTCCTTATGTGAATCTTCTAGTGTTAATAAAAGTTCATGCATTTTATATGCTCATATGCATCATAGAAATATAGTTGGGTCAAAAGTAAGTTTAACATTACTAGATAGAGATTGTTAAATAAAATAGGAACATTGATTTGTCAAATTCAATCGTGTTGCCAACGTGTAAAACTGGGGTTAAAACTGATTATTGCATGGGAATTCTAGATCCTATTATATTTGTCATTCATTAAAACACGTTAACTTGAATTCAACGTAATTTGCATTGAGTTTAGTTTATTCATTCATAATTGCATAAGTAGATTAATTAAGAAATACTTTAGTCATAAACACATCATATTATTCTTGTTTCAGTTAAGGTCATGATAATTAAAATTGAATAATCAATCTATGTGGGATGATATTTGGACTCAAAATCCACTTTATTACTTGTTAACGAACCGTACATTTGCGAAAGTTTTAATTTGAAATATATTTTCGTGATCAAGTTTTTGTCGCCCCTGGGAATTGAGTTTAGTTTTATTTTATTTACCTCGACAATAATTCGAACATTTTTTGTTATTTATTTATTTCATTTTAATTATCTAAGTACCACTATTGTTTTTCTTTTAGATATTGTATGCGAAGGTCGCATGACGGTGAATTGATTCTAGCTAATCCAAAAATAGAATGCACTTTTCATTGTAGAGAATGGAAAGCAACAGTAACACAACAAAATGACCAAAAACAAAAAGTACAAATGGATAACTAGCAAAACAATCAAGTAGTTCAGGTCAACGAAGATGAATGTTGATGAGAGAACTATGCTTGTTGAGGATTTCATGATGTCATAGATCATTCAGAGTCAATTCGGCATCATCTACCCTCCATTTGGGCAGCCTAATTTCCTACTAAAGACCAACGTTATACATTTATTCCATAATGGACATCGGTTTTATGGTAGAGCTAAAGAAAATCCTCATACAAACATCTCTTGATTCTTGTAGATGTGTCAACATTTCCGATATCGGGGTATTTCAGATTATGCTATTAGATTGAGGTTATTTCAACACACATTACATGACAAAGTACTTGAGTGGTTAGATGATCAACCCATCGCTAGTATTAGCATGTGTAATGATCTACCCCAAAAGTTCTGTACAAAATTCTCCCCACCAGCCAATATAGCAAAGTTGGAGCATGATAAATCTATCTTCAACCAAAGTGAATTAGAATCTTTTGATGAAACTTGGAACATGTTCAAGAACATGCTACGGAAGTGTCCTCATCACGGTATTAGCAAAGGACTCTAGGTCCAATATTTGCATGTGGGATCCATCATTCAAAAGCATGGTGGATTCTTCGTCTAACGACTCGTTATCTACAAAGACAATTGACGAAGTTTTGAAGTTATTTGAGACAAGGGCTAGAACTTCAGCCTTGTAGGCTTCTGAGTGAGTTGTTTAAAAGAAAGCGCCGGGTATATACGAGGTGGATACTTACTCAAATTTATCTGTGAAGATAGACTCATTATTTCATAAGGTGTAAATCATATCATAGACATCCAATGTAGCACAAGCAAAGTTGTGAAGAGTATGGAACAGATCATAATACATCATATTGTCCTATTCTGGGATAAGGAATGGAAAAGTGGATTTTGCACAATGGGATAATGTCAACAAAATAATCCACATTCAGATACTTACAACCCAAGTTGGAGAAAGTATCCAAATTTCCCTTGGGCTAATCAGAAACAACATTGGCCGTATGATGAGAACCACGTGGCAATTGTAGTTACGCAACCCACAACGAGATTAGAACCAACCCAAGAAAACCAATTAATCTAGGTTTTAGATTCGACCCAAGATTAATGAACCAAACAGCCAACACAATCGTCAAAAATATGTTGACCTCTTGATTACACGCATAATGAATCTAGCCCGGATGTTTGAACGCCACAAGAAATCGATTCTTGATAAGTTCGAATTGTTCAATGAAGAACAAGGTTTTTGAAAGCTAAAAGCCTCACATTTCAATTTAATAATAATAATGGTTGTTTATTACAACGAATGAAAAATGTTATTTATACTAAACCCTAGAAACTGGATAAAATGGAATTTAACTTGCCAAAACTATCATAGTTTGTAATACAATAGAATTCTACTAAAATAAGGAAAAACGCGAAAAAGAAAATTTTTACCAAAATTAACTCTATGCGGCCGCATAGGCATTTCCTATGCGGTCGCATATGTCTCAAAAAATGAGACCATCATGTCTCTGTATAGCACCATACGACCGCATGGTGGGTAGCACTATGCGGTCGCATAGTGCAAGGTCACGCCACCACCTTCAACCGCTTAAATCAACGTTGTCCAATCCGATTTCGGCCTTGACCCCAACATGGAACTTGCCCCATTCTTCGTTATGATCGCCATATCATCAACCGTAGTCTTGAACGAACAATGTCATAGCCTTTTTCATTCGCTTTGTCCTCGATCGCATCATCGACTCTTCTTCGATGATCAACGGATCCTTCCCTGAACTTGTCCTTGTTGCAACGACACCTTGGATCACATCATCACCTCCTTCTTCAAATGGATTTGTCCTTGAATCTAAACCTACATCAAACAGAGAGAGATCGAATACATTAAAGGTAGCTGATAATACTCACCAGGAAGATCTAGCTTGTAAGCATTATTATTGATCCGTTCAATGACTTGAAAATGACTATCTCCCCGCGGCTGCAACTTCGACTTTCGTTGTTCTGAAAAGCGTTCTTTTTTTAGATGTAGCCCCAAACCCAATCCCCGGTTCAAATGTAACGTTCTTCTACCCTTTGTTTGCTTGTGAAGTATAGTGTTTATTCTTCTGCTCAATTTGAAACTTTACCTTTTCATGTAATGTCTTTTCCATTTCTGCCTTCTTTTTACCATCTCGACTACCACGTTCATCAACCGGCAAAGGAATCAAATCCAATGGTGTTAGTGGATTAAAGCTCTAAATAATTTCAAATGGGAAAAATGAAGTAGTAAAATGTTTGGCCCTATTATATGCAAACTCAATGAAAGGTTAACATTCTTCCCAACTCTTCAAGTTCTTATTAATCACAGTACATAGCAATTGGATCATAGTCCTATTAACTACTTCGATCTGTCCATTAGTCCATGGGTGACAAGTTGTAGAAAATAATAGCTTAGTTCCTAACTTATTCTACAAAACCATCTAGAAATAATTAAGGAATTTAATGTCCCTATCTAACACTATACTCTTAGGAACCCCATGCAAACGTATTATTTCCTTAAAGAACAAGTCTGCAATGTTTGTAGCATCATCAGTCTTATGGCAAGGAATGAAGAGTGTCATTTCACTAAATTTATCTACCACCACAAATATTGAATCCTATCATTTCTTAGTCCTAGGTAAACTTAAAACAAAGCCCATAGAAATATCAACCCAAGGTTCATTAGGCACGGGTAATGGTGTATATAATCCTTGTGGTAAAACCTTAGATTTAGCTCGTTTACACGTTATGTATCTGCTACATAACCTTTCTACATCACTTTTCATCTTAGGCCAATAAAAATGTTCTCCCAACATCTCTAAAGTCTTCTTAACCCCAAAATGACCCCATCAAACCTCCACTATGTGACTCTCTAACCAACAACTCCATCATTGAACATCTAGGAACACATAATCTATTTTTCCGAAATAAATAATCATCATGTCTAAGGAACTTGTCAACAACCCCCTTACTACATGATTCATATATATTAGAGAAATCTACATCATTTACATACATGTCTTACATATTAAAATCTAAGCAATTTTGAACTTAGAGACGTAAAAAGCACATACCTTTGAGATAACGCATCTGATAGTACATTCTCTTTACTCTGTTTGTACTAGATGACATATGTGAATGTTTTAATGAATTCCATCCAGCATGTATGTCTCTTTTTTAGATTTCCTTAGCCCCTCAAATGCTTCAAGGATTCATGGTCAGTATGGATCACGAACTCTTTCGGCCAAAGATAATGTTGCCTAAGTCTCCAAAGCTTGAACAAATGCATACAACTTCTTATCATATGTAGGATAATTGAGTGTTACCCCGCTTAATTTCTCACTGAAGTATGCAACTGGTCTTCCATCATGCATAAAAACAGCACCAATACATATTCCCAACGCATCACATTCAATTTCAAAAGTTTTATCAAAATTAGGCAATGCTAAGATCGGTGCTTTACACAACCTATCCTTAATAGCTTTTAGTGCAAGGTCTTGTCCACGCTCCATTTAAATCCTACACTCTTTTTAACAACTTTTATGAGCTGTGTGGTAAGTGTGCTAAGTCCTTAACAAATCACCTATAAAAACTAGCTAAACCATGGAAACTCCTAACCTCAGTTATGCTTCTAGGTATAGGCCATTCTTTAATAGCTTTGATTATATCTTCATCCACTTCTATTCCCTTAGCACTAACAACATATCCAAGAAATACAACTTTTCCCATGCAAAATGTATACTTTTTAAAGTTAGCAGAAAGTTGTTCTTTCCTTAGAACCACAAACACACATTTTAAATGCTCTATATGCTCATTCAAGTCCTTACTATAAATCAAGATGTCATCGAAGTATACTACCATGAATTTACCTATAAATGCATGAAAGTACTAGGTGCATTAGTAAGACAAAATGACATAACCAACCATTCGTATAACCCATATATAGTTTTAAAGGCAATTTTCCACTTATCCCCTTCTCGCATCCTAATTTGATGGTAACCACTTTTAAGATCAATCTTAGAAAATATACATGCACCACTTAATTCATCTAACATGTCATCTAACCTAGGAATAGGATGTCGATACTTTACCGTAATGTTGTTGATAGCTCTACAATCTACGCACATCCTCTTGGTTCCATCTTTCTTCGGTACAAGTAATATCGGCACGGCACATGGACTCATGCTTTCCCACACATATCCTTTGCGTAACAAATCCTCTACCTACCTTTGTAGCTCCTTAGTCTCTTCGGGATTCCTAAGGTACCCTGGTCGGTTTGGAATGACAGCTCCAGGTACAAAGTCAATTTGATGTTCGATGCCTCGAATAGGTGGTAACCCACTAGGCACGTCCTCGAGAAATACATCTAGAAATTCCTACAACAAAAAAGTAGCCAAATAAGGAGGGATGTGTTAGACCCCTCACAATTGAGGAGCGATTCTTTGTAAACCAAAAGAATCATTTGTTACCTATCAACTATCGCTTTTTTCAACCTACTCCCTTTTGCAAAGAAATTTTTTCTCGCTTTTTCTCTCCTCTCTTTTTCTTGTATCTCACCTTTATTTTCTTTTCTCTCAATATCATTGTTTTTTCCTTCATGTGGCTCCACTATCTTTTCCTCTCTAGTAGCCACTTTACAATTTTCTCTCTTACGTTCCTTCTCTTTCACTCTATGAGACGAAATAACAAAAGATCTATGAGACGGTGGTACAAGAGTAATTGATTTTCCATCCTTTTTAAAGATGTACATATTCTTATACCCATCATATATCGCCTTCCTATCATATTGTCATGGTCTCCCCAACAATATATGCCCAGCATGCATAGGAACTACGTCACATATAACCTCATCTTGGTACTGTCCAATAGAAAGACTAATTAAGACCCTTCGATTCACCTTAATATCACCACTATCATTCAACCACTGCAGTCTATATGGTTTGGGATGTTTTATCAATACAAGTCTTAACTTCTCTAGAAGTGTGGTGCTAGCTACATTAGTGCAACTACCCCCATCAATAATAATGCTACACCCCATATTGTTGACATGACACTTTGTGTGGACTATGTTCTCCCGTTATTGCTCCAAGTCATCCATTTTGATTTGAGCGCTAAGAGCTCGCCTCGTGACCAAAAACTCACCCACAACATACTCCATTTTTGCTTCATCGCTAACTTCTTCCAATTCCAACATGTCTTCATAATCACTCTCACTTTTGCTCATTACCTCTCCATTGTGCACAACCATTGTTCTTTTGTTTGGACATTGAGAAGCGATGTGTCCCAACCTCAAACACCTAAAGCATTGGATGTCTCGATTCTTTGTTGGTTGGGCTCCTGCCAATTTGTCTTTTTTCCTCTATTAGTCTCATCACTTTGCCTTTTTCCACTCAAAGCTTTCACCCAAGTGCTTCAAAGTCAATATAAAACTCAACCAAATCTTATTCTCGAAGAATTCAAATTGGGTCATGAACGATGTGTACTTCAAGAGATCTATGAGATAAAATAACAAAAGAATTGGACAAGTAGAAGAGACACTATTTGTAATTCAAGAAAGTGGTTCTTGAATTGAATTTGACACCCTTTTTTTTTACTCAAGATTGAAATTGAAACTGCTGGAAATTTGACACCTTTTTTGGCATATAGAAATGCCCTTTGCAGTCCTAGCAATATCAAGTCCAAGGAAATACTTAAGAATCCCCAAATCCCTGAACTTGAACTAATCATTTAACTCCTTCTTGAATTGATCAATACATGACAGATCATTTCCACCAATTATAATATCATCTACATAAACTAATAAAATGGTGAATAAGAAGTCATTATGTTTGCTAAATAAAGAATAATCAGCCTTTGATTGCTGAAATCCTTATGACATGACATATGAAGTAAGCTTAGTGTTCCACTGTCTTGAGGCTTATTTAACTCCATAGATGGACTTGTTTAACTTGCAAATGAGACGTTCTCCATTCTTCCCCAGGTGATCATAACCTGTAGGCATCATCATGTACACCTCTTCCTGCAATTCACCATGGAGAAAAGCATTACTTTGTCCAACTGGTGTGAATGCCACTGTAATTGAGCAGAAATGACCAACAAGGTTTTAACTATTACCAATTTTTCCACAGGGGAAAAAGTTTCCTCATAGTCCAAGCCTGATTGTTTAGTAAAACCTTTGGCAACTAGGCGAGCTTTCTTTCTCTCCTCAATCCCATCTGAATGAATTTTAACTTTATATACCCATTTACAGGCTACATGCTTCTTATGGTCTGGGAGCTTAACAACATCCCATGTCTGATTTCAAACAAGTGCTTTATACTCCAAATCTATAGCAAAACACCAATTAGGATACTTGGATGATTCATCAAAAGATTGGGGCTCAAACACAGTAGATAGAGCCAAAGCATAATGTTTATGTGTAGTAACTAAGAGGCTAGCTTACAGTGATAATCCAAGAGATAAGAAGGTGGTCTCATGGTCCTTTTTTACTTTCGAATAGGGATCAAAGGTGGAGAAGATGGAATTATAGATGAAGGAATTGGAGTAGTAGAAGATGTTCAGAGTTAGAATGAGGAGAAGGTGAAATAGATACATCAGTTAAAACATAAGGTGAAGGAGAAGTGAGAATATCGTGAGAGGAAGATAGTTGAGTTGAGAAGATAATCTGATTAAATTGTGAGGAATCTTTATAATTGGATAAGGACTAAAGAAAAGAAATGTGATGAAATAGGAAGATGCTTTCATGGAAAATAACATCTTTGGAATGAAAGGTTGTATTGGTATAAAGGTTATATAGTTTATAAGCTTTCATACCATAAGGATAGCCAAGAAAAATGCAGGGTGTGGCTCTAGGATCAAACTTTGATCTGTTTCTTTTCAAGGTGGCAGCATAACATAGACAACCAAACACCCAGAGATGAGAATATGAGGGTGCAGTGTTATTGAGCACTTCATATGGGGATTTATCAGCAATAATAGAAGTGGGGGTTCTGTTTATAAGATGTGTGGCAGTGAGGATTCAGTCACCCCAGAATTTATGTACTAAAATGGCTTGGAATTTTAAGGCTATGGCAAAGTTTAAGAGGTGTTGATGTTTCCTCTCAACAATCCCATTTTGCTACGGAGTTTCAACACAGCTGACTTGATGCAAAATCCCTTTAGAATGAAAGAAATATGTCATTAGAAACTCTGCACCATTATCAAACCTTAACGTTTTTATATTGCTTTGAAAGTGTGTTTGAATTAAAGAGTAAAAGGCTCGAATAATGGGTCTGGTTTGTGACTTATTTCGCATTAGATATGTCCATGTAACTCTACTATAGTCATCAACTATAGTGAGAAAGTATTGAGATCCATTTAAAGAAGGAGTGGAGTAGGCCCCCAAATATCGCAATGAATGATATCAAAAGCTTTAGAAGCTCTTGTTAAGGGAAAAAGAGAGTCTATGTTGCTTAGCCAAAGGATATATGGAGCAATGTAAGAATTTATTGAATTTGATATCAGGAACATGTTTGTGAAAGGCAGACAACTTTGAAATTGGCACATGACCTAACCGAAAATGCCATATATCAATAGTACTTTTGACATTACTGATGTATTGTACATTACAAGATATAGCAACAGCTTTATTACAATGAAAATTAGAGACACGACTGCAACATGATATAACAGGTTTATCATTGGAAGATTTAACAAAATTTGTAATGAACTGTGGACATTTGAAGGGCTTGCTGTTGGACTTGAATTTGGACTGATCAGGAAGTTGAAAGCGATATAACCCAACCTCAAGTTTATCTACCCCAATCATCCTCCATGTTAAAAGATCATGTACAAGGCAAGCATTATGTACAAAAATCAAAAAACAATTATCCTTAAGAACCAAATTGCTGGCAGATATTAGATTGAAAGTAAATGATGGCACCACTGGAACAGCCACATGATTTCACATTGCCAACATTAGTTACAGCCACATGATTTCCATTTGGCAGCCTAACAGATGCATTTACCTCTGCTGTGATATTAGTTAGGTATTTGCTGGAGCAAACCATGTGTCTCGATGCTCCAGTATCAATAATCCACTTAACTCCATTTGCATCAACATTGTGACATAAGTGATTACCTGAAAAATCAGAAGTTTCAGGAATAGCAGATGAAGCCAGTGGAATGTCTTGTGATTTCGAACTACTAGTAGATAATTGTGCTTGCAATTGAGGAACGAGCATAGCTAAGAGTTGCTGACACTGATATGGAGTACAAGGAACATTTGACTGATAATTAACCACCTCAGACTTTCTGTCAGCTGGAAGTGTTGTTGCCTTTTAACAGCACATCCTTATGCCTTTCATCTTTTAAAACGAGTGCAAATACCTTATTTAATGAAGGCAATGGATCCATTAACAACACTTGACTTCTAACAGTAGAAAATTGATCATCTAGCCCCATTAAAATTGCAGAACCCGGTCCTCCTCATGTTTGTAGCAAGTGTTGTTAATATCAGGCCTATAATTATCCAATTCTTCCCAAAGTCCTTTGAACCAATTAAAGTATGAGCTAATTGAACCGTTCTCCTGTAAGATAGAAGCGATCTGCTTCTTCAATTCATATACACGTGTGCTATTGCCTGGCTGTACCTATCACGAAGCTCGGTCCATATTTCCCTTGTAGAATCCTTATGCATTACACTAGGATAAAGTTCCTTAGGGATGGAATTGATGATGCAGGAAGAAAATACGTTATTACATCTTCACCAAGCACTGAACAGAGGAACATCCTTACGAGGCTTCTCTATTGTTCCATCGATAAAGCCTTCTTTGTTTTTGACACTAAGAGCCATGATTACAACTCGACTCCACGTCGAGTAGTTGTCTTCAGTGAGAGTAACTGAAATGATCTGCATTCCTGTATTGCCTCCATAAAGATAGTAAGGACTAGCTGGATCTAAAAGTAATCGGCTGAGAACTGAATTGCTATCTTCAGCAGCCATCTCTCCAACAGATGAATTTATGTGATCACACTGACTTTGTAAATCTACTGCAACACTCGAGTCCTCCGCCATTACACGGAAGTTTCAATTAGTTGCTCTGATACTATAAAGTGTTGTAGAGAATTGTAAAAGATGAAGAAAGGAAATGGCGGGAAAATTCTGTTGAGAATTGAGAATTGATTTCTATATATTACAAAGTGGTCTCAGCAACACATGTATATATACAAAATGGACAACAGCTTCACGCCTTATGAATGAATGAGTATCTATACAATTACATAAATAACCTCATCCAAAATTGGCTGAACAAAACTCAAGGCAAATTGGGTGAATTAGACAAAAGGAGAAAAAAAGCGCGAACAAGGAAGAAAGACAAAGTTCTAGACTAAATTGCATATTTACAATAGTTATTTTGGACTTCATATCGATGATTAGAAATTTATTGGATTCAATTGGAAGTAATATGAAGATAAAGACTGTAATAACATGAAGAAATGACTCAAGAACGTCTTATTTAATGGAGGACCAAGATGTACTTATTGAAAGATGGACTACTCCACACGCGAATAATTAATTGGAAATGGCGTAGACAAATTAACTGGGAGCAAATTGATGAACAATGCGTGTGCGCCATATAATATGTTGCGTGCGCGCAATTCAATTCAAGACTTGTTGAGTGAATAATTGGAATTTAATTCAAATTCTTCCCAAAATCTACTCATTTAGCTTGATTTTTGGGCTATATAAATACAAAACTTGGCCAAAACATTTGGGAAATCTTTCTACCCTCCATATAGACAATAATGTCATAAAATTCATCAAGAATAAGGGGCCAATTGCTATATTTTGAGGGAAGAGATAAAACTCTAGCAAGAAATTGAAGCCAATTATATTAAGATTTTGAAGAATTCAACCTTGGAATTGAAGAATAAGATTTCTTACATTCTTTCATGATCCAGATGATGATTTTTCATTATTTTTCTTGTAATTTATTTAAAAGCATGTTATGCTAGATTCATTTTTGTATTGAATAAAGATGAGCCCTATTATTTGTTTATTCTAAATTCAAGACTAGTAGTTTAGCTTATTTCTTACATTTTTATGATTAATTTTGTATATTCATTTTATTATTTAATTGCGTAGTTAACAATTAGATAATAAATTATTTGTTGTAGTATTGAAAGACTCATTATAAGTTTAGAATACGACAAAATTAACATTTGTGCAATAGATGTTAGGAATAACATTTATCATGTGTGTAATCATATGGATAATCTGAAATTTAATGTATTCTAATTATTTGAATTCCGGTTAGGAATAGATTTGGGTTAGGATAGATTTAGTTTGTTTTGAAAAAGAAAATAATATATCATAGTTTTATCGATTATCAAGAACATATGAACGAAACTAAATTATAAATCAAGAATTGAAATAGATAGCAATAAAGGAATTTGAAATCAAATACAATCATCTATATTTTGATACAAAAATAATTTTTACCACTTTCTTAGATAATTTAGTATAAAATCAAATAAAAAAATATTTTGTGTTATATAATTCGAATTTCATATAAAATTAGTATACTTGAATTGAAAATTGTATCATGTGGGATGATACTCTCCACTCATTAAATCTATTGTTTGTCAACGATTCTGTACGTTTGCGGGTTTCACAAAAACAAATTTTTGGGGCCGTTGTTGGGAAATAAAGTTTTTAATTTGAGTTTATTAGTTTGTATTGAAGAACAAGATTTCTTACATTCTTTCATGATCTAGATGATAATTTTCCATTATTCTTCTTGCAGTTTATTGAAAAGCATGTTAGGCTATATTTGTTTTTATATTGGAAGAAAACAAACCTTAATATATATTTGTTTAAATTCAAGACTAGAAATTTAGTTTAGTTCTTGCATTTTTTGACTAATTTGACATACCCTTTATATTATTTAATTACGTAGCTAACAATTAGATAATTTGTTGTCTGTGTAGTGTTGGGAAACTTACAATAAGTTTAGAACACGACAAAATTAACATATGGTCAATATATGTTAGAAATAATATTTATCATGTGTGTAATCATATAGATAATCTAAAACTTAATGTTCTAATATTTTGAATTTTGACTAGAAATAGATCCAAGCCGAGGCTAGGATAAATTTAATTTGTCTTAAAAAAAATTATATATCATAAATTTATCAATTATCAAGAACGCATGAACGAAATTATATTATAAATCAAGAATTGAAATAGATAGCAATATATGGATTTGAAATCCAATATAATCATCTAAAATTTGATACAAAAACTCTTTTTACCACTTTCTTAGACAATGTAGTATAAAATCAAATCAAAAGCTCTTTTGTGTTATATAATTTGAATTCTATACAAAATTATTACAATGGAATTGATAATTATTTCACGTGGGACAATAGTCTCAATTTATTAAATATATTACTTGTCAACAATCTCGTACGCTTGCTGGTTTCGCAAAAACAAATTTTTGGATCGAATAAAATATTTAATTTGAGTTTATTAGTTTATATAGGATTTCAATTTTGTTTTATTTTGAGGTAGGCTATCATTAATTTTGAAAACTTATGACTTAATTATGTGTGATTTTTGTTTAAAAGGTAAAACTCAAGGTAAATTGGGTGAATTAGACAAAAGGAGCCAAAAAAAGGAATAAATATAATGTTCGAGACTAAATTGCATATTTTCAGTAGTTAATTCGAACTTGATATCGAAAATTGGAAATTTATTGGGTTCATTTGGAAGTTATATGAAGATAAATGATTGAAATAACATGAAAAATGACTCAAGAAACATCTTATTCAAAAGGCGAGAACCAAAATGTACTTACCTAAAAGATGGACTACCGCATGCATGAATAATTAATTGGAAACGGAACCGTCTGGGAGACAAATTAACAGGGATCAAATTGGTAAAATGGCGAGCGGGCGCCGATGAATACATTGCGAGAGCTCAATTCAATTTAGGACCTGTTGCGTGAAGAATTGGAATTTAATTCGAATTCTTCCCAAAAGTTTTTCCTACATGTATTTGACTGATTTTTGGGCTAATATAAATATAAAATTTGGCCAAAATATTGGGGGAACTCTCTCTAGCCTCTAAACACACAATAATATCATAAAATATATCAAGAACAGGAGGTTAATGCTATATTTTAGAAATTAGATAAAGCACTAGCAAGTAATTGAAGCCAATTATATCAAGATTTTGAATAATAAAACTTTGGAATTGAAGAACAAGATTTTTCAAATTCTTTCATGATTTAGGAGATTATTTTCCATTATTGTTCTTTTAATTTGTTAAGAACAAGCTAGACTATATCTCTTTTTGTATTAGATGAAGATGAACCCTATTTAAATTCAAGACTAAAATTTAGTTTATTTCTTGCGTTTCTTGATTAATTTTGTATACCCATTGCATTATTTAATTGCGTAGCTAGTAATTAGATAATTTGTTGCTTGTTGTAGTGTTGGAAAACTCATCAAAAGTTAGAACAAGACAAAATCAACATATGTACAATAGAAATTAGAAATAATATTTATCACGTGTGCTATCATATTGATAATCTAAAATCTTATGCATTATAATCATTTAAATTCAGGCTAAGAATAGAAGGTGGTTAGGATAAATTTAAATTGCCTTGAAAGAAAAAAATTATATATGATAACTTTATCTATTGTCAATAACCCATGGACGGAACTAAATTACAAATCAAGAATTGAAATAGATAGCAATATGCGAATTCGAAATTTAATATAATCAGCCATAATTTGATACGAAAACACTTATTACCGCTTTTTTAGATAATTTAGCATAAAGTCAAATAAAAAAATCTTTTGTTTTATATAATTAGAATACCATATAAAATTAGTACACTTGAATAAAAAATTATTCCTATAGGACAATACTATCAACTCTTTGAATCTATTACTTGCCTACAATAATGTACACATGCAGGTTTCGTACGGACATATTTGGGTCATTGATAAGTAATAATGTGATAAGTTGAGTTATCGTCCCACAAAAAATAACTATTAACTATAGAGTGCCAGTTTTTACCAAATTCGGTTTACGTGACAACAAAGAGTTGATTGCTTTGTAATTATTCTAAATTAAATAAAAATACTGTAAAATATTGATTTTATCAAATATCAAGATATATGTATTGGATTTCAGAATTCGCTTATTGATTTCTATTTCCAATTCTCAACATACGTAAGTTAGTTTTATTCAAGTATTCATTACAATCGATAATTCATTAATATCCAATATACATTTTCAAGATATATTAAACATATTCTTAGTACCACTCGACCTAATTCCTAGTCCGAATTCATATGCAAAGAAAACCATTCAATCTCATGATTATCACTATATATTGCACACGCCTTAACTATTATTCATAATACCTAGTGCTGGCGCGTGTCAAATATGCTATGTTCTGAATATTGTGAATCTCCCAACACTACAATAAGTAACAAGTTATCTAATTGGTAGCTAAGCAACCAAATAACACAATGTTCATGTGTATTTAATCACAAACACAAGAAATAGCTAAAATATGATAAATTTTGAATTAGAAATATAACTCAAAAGACTTCATTATTCATCCAATACACAAGAGAAGTTTAGCCTAGCATTATGATACTCAAATTATACAAGAAGATATGGAAAGATATCACCCGAAGTACAAAAATAGATGAAGAACTCAAAAACTTGATTTGTTGCATTTTAATTCTCAATATGAGCCTTGGAACTTCAAATCTTGTAGTAGAATTCTTCTTAAACATTTGCTAGACTCTTTCAGTGATAAAATAATGTTTCATAATGCTCTCGACCTTGTTTAAGTTATATAAAATGTTGAAGATGACATTCAATACACAGCGACATCAAGAAAAATGAAACAAAAATCTTTTCCCATGAATGAACTAGGTGCATGCCAGTTGTAAGTGAGGGCACGCCGTTAGGGCCATTTTGCCTTCTAAGGGTGCTTGGAGAGGGTCAGGTGCATGCCTAATTATGTCTCGAGCAGTTGTCAGTATTTTGTCGTACCTTTCTCTCTCGATATTTGATTGAGGCGATTTAACGTATGTTGAAAAGTCAACCCAACAGCCCACAATTTTTCTGGAAATATCATTTTTTCAATTTGAACGTTTACTATACCACAAATCAAAACTATGCTTTTTGGGGGTGCTTTTCATAGCTTTACTAAACCTCCCAATCGTACTAGTGGGGGATGAGTTCATCTCGTTAAGGATATGTTTTGTTGTTCATATATCAAAGGCTGGTAAGGTTTTGGACTGAAAATCTATATCATAACTTTTTTGATTGAAATTAATATGTGAGCATACTTTGACTATATTTCATTCCTTTTATTTATTTTCTCATCCAATTGACCGTAGCACTCTCTAATCTACATCTTGAGGACCGACATAAATTTTGAGTTTTGTACTTTAGTTCTTGAACTTTGTGTTTTCGCGCGTTTTCCAACCCGTCAACAATTACGAAGAAAGGGATCAGAAGATTGTGTAAGGAACAGACCTCTTGAGACAAAGTCCCAAAAAGGGGTGCGTTTATTAGTGAAGAATTACAATTGGAAGGTAGACAAAACACCTCCAAGGGGCGCAAGCACACGAGTACTGGGAAATGATTAAATTTAAACTAAGGAAATGAAAATTACATATTCTCTTGTCGAGAGTTTTTGATTCGGGGCCTTTTCTTCTACGACTTCATTCCTTTTTATACTTCCGGGCTTCTCTTGGTTAACGAAACTGCTTGGAACTGCTTCATTACCTTCGTGACCATCCATTTCTTAAGCGAAAAACTGTTCATTGGAGAGAGATTACTTAGCAACTTTTACCACTACATTCGCCCTTTAACTACCCATTTCTGGATCGTGGGGGCATGTCGGGTTTATTTGACAGCTGCTTTCGTAACTGCTGAATTAGGATAAACTACACCTTTTAGACTTGTCTGATTCTGGGCGACTTGGGAGCTTGGGCGATAGCGAGGCTATCGCTCTGGGCGATTGCGTCGTTCAGCTTCTGGGCGTCTTACGGGTTTGAGCGATGATACTCTAATATTCAGGCCTTTTCTCAGGTTTCCTAATTAGGCTTTTCTTTCTGGGCCTTTTAAATGATTCTCATTGGGTCTTCATCTTGGGTTTCTCAATTGGGCTTCCCTTTGATTTTGGGCTGTATTTTTAGTGTGTCAACAATTACCCCCCAATATGGCAGGATTAATACTAATCATTAATTTTGCCATATTCATTCTGTATCTTTACCGCAACATTTGAACTTCCCCAGAATTTCAATCATCACTTACGTTTTACTGCCTGAAGGATTGCGACGTTACAAACCCTTAAAACCCCAAAAGTACGCGGCACTCTTCATTTACGTCTTTGCGGTTTTACGCTTCTCTCTCGCCATTTCACAATCTCTATTGCTGCGACCTTCGATTTAAACCAGACAAGTTTCGAGAGCAACTTACTTTCTGTGCCATAATGACTACTTCCCAAACCTCTTCGATCAATGTTTTCAGCTTTGAGGATTTCCAAACCCTTTTCACAAGATCATACGTGAACCCGTCTTTTCTTTCGCAATCCAATGCTGACCGCAACGAGTTTTACCTGGGTCCGTCGTTTAATGATGCTGAAGCCGTCGAACCGGCTGCTGTAGGTCATTTATTCCCGTGCTCTGAAGATCTCCCTTTCTCGCAATCTTTGCCATTGAGGTCGATCCATGATAGAGGTATTCGCACTTGGCCTAAAACTGATGCATCTTTCCGTAGGTGGCATGCACGTATGGTGGCTCATGGTCCCACTAGATTGATTTTTGAACGTGCTAAAATTTTGGACTTATTGGATATTACCCTTTTTCCCCCAACGTATGACCCCGTGCTTTTTCCAATCGCGCTGAGTTTTTGGTCTCCTGAATTTAATACCTTTGTTTTCCCTCTTGGTCCCATGACCATTACTTTGAGAGATGTTGGGGCTTTGTTGAATCTTCCCCCTCTGGGCGATACCATTTTTCCTGGTATGCTAATTTCTGGTGCTGCCCCAAAATTTGATAAGAAACTTACTGAATCTTATTCGAGCATGCAGGGCGGTTATGTCACTGCTGTCTCTGAACCCTGCCATTCTGAGCGAGTCGCTTTTCTCCAAGTCTGGCTTTGTAAATATGTTCTCTGTGTCCCCAGTTTGAAACCTTCCATGAGTTACTTGCCTCTATCTCATGAATTGGCTCGGGATAGACCTTTGAACCTATGTTCATTCCTCCTGGCTGCTCTTTATAGGGGCATGGCTATGCTCCAGTTTCAACTGAAAAACAATGCATCTCCCACTGGTAGTGGGCCTTTATGGCTTGCTCAATTGTGGTTGAGATCTTATTTTCCCCAACTGAGTATTCCATCTTTTCCTCCTCGTGAGGTTACCTGCTATGGGCTTTTCATTCATCAATTGAGCCCTGTAAATATGTCTATGAGAGACGTTTTCACTCTTTCATACTTTGAACTCAACTTTTTCGTTCTTCCCTTTTTCTTCTGAGCAAATTCCTCCTTTTGTACGGCCTCCTTCTACTTTGGCCGAGGCAGATGCATTTCTGCCTGTTTGGGTTCAGTTTTTGGTAGTGAGGGAATTGTTTCATGACATTCTAGTGGGAACCAATGCTAAAGCGGGGGTAGAGATATACGCACCCCAATTTTGTGCTCGCCAGCTTGGTTTTGGCCAAATGTGGCCTATCCCTCCTTGCTATTCTAATAACTTAACAGATCGCTTCTACATCCTCAACAAAACGGAAGCCCAAGCCATAGACGCCCGTAATAAACTTCTGGCAACCGGTTTTACTTTCGCTCCCTTTAATCCTACTGCCGTTACTCATCCTCTTTTTGATCGATTGTGGCCATCGGTGAAACAAAGATTGTTTTCAACTGACGCGAATCGCGCTTTCCACCTGCTGGATAGACAGGGTACTACTCCCATTTCGGCTGTCTTACCCAGTAAGGTCCCTGCGTCCCCTTCTCGTTCCACACGCTCTGCTCTTTCATCCCCAACCTCGAAGTCTGCCGTTTCTAAAGGTGCCCCCAGTCGCAAACGGCCAGCTGCAACTGTAATATCTCTACAGGATGATGATGATGATGATGATGATGACGCTCCCCTCATTGTCAGGAGAAAGGTAACTGAATTTCACCTACTTCACAAGTTGTTTCCTTTCATGTGGTAATGATTTGCTTTGAAATTTTTTAGAAGGATTCAGCCTCTCCCTCCAAGGCCATAGTTTTGGCAGATTCTTCTTCATCCCTTCCTGTTGAGGCTGCGTCGCCCAGGCATCAAGGTCCAACATCCTTATCACCAACAAATCCTCTTCCTCAGGGTGTCGACCCCCCAAGCATGAAACCAGAAGGTAATGCTTACTCTTGGTGCTTTGACCTTTCCTTATTGTTGCTGTCTCATTGATTTACTGTGATGTGAAACGTGCAGAGACTCCCGTAGCTTCGTCTGGTGGGGAAGGTCCATCCTGCCCAGCTAAAGGAAAATCGCCCCAAGTGGTGGAAGAAACAAGGGGAGTGCCTGAATTTCCCGCCACCGCCGATGAGGTCTTTTTACTTCGCTCTTATTTTTTGATTTTTATTTGTTGTATCGAAAACCTTCAATATTGGTAACTTCCTTTGCAGGAATCCGATAGCATCCTTAACTCCATCCAAGACTTACTCACCTCCTGGGCACGCATGAAAACATCCTCTGCGTCACCCTCCACTCCTGCGAATGAGAACATGACATTTCTCAAACAGGCATTGTTTGAGTATGTCTCCTTTATGGACATGGAGGTCGGCCGTGCCAGCGCTGCTCATCAAAAGGCCAAACTGGATACATTGAGCGCGAACCTACTGCAAGCACTTTCACTCCCATCGCCCAGCATTTCTGTTGATTTTAAAGTGAAGTTAAGGGTTCTTCATGCTGACGTCGTTTCTTTGCTGGCCAAGAACGCAGAATTGAAGGCCAAAAGTGTTCAATATCTCCGCGCTTCTTCTGAGAAAGAATCCTTACTTCAGGAAATTGACAAGAACCAGGCCGAACTGACTGAAGTTTCTTCAGAGCTTGTAGTAGAAGATTCTTTAATGTTGAGCCTGGCCGCGAAGATGAAAGAGCTAAAAGCGAAAATGGACGACTGCAGGGCGAGGATGGCTGCCAAGAGGCGTACTGCATCCCAAAGAATTGCTAGGACAAAAACTCTATTGGAGCAGTATAAAAGGGTAGAGGTTGATGATGACTTGGTGAAAGAAATAGACCTCCTTTCCTCCAGGCAGAGCGAAGAGTGGAATAGACTTAGGCAGCAAATGCGCTCAGCTTGGGGCGAATTGTAGTTAAACATTTAATGTTTCAACCTTTGTAATTCTTTCGCACTGACTGCCTTTGTTTTTGCGATTTGATATTATTCACCATCATTAATGAACAATTATTTTGAAATGATGTTTTATCTTTGACCGTCAATTAATTGTTTTATGCCAACATCCATGCATATTCTTTTGGTATTTAAGTTTTCTTCTCTAAGTCTTTGGGTCATCTTGATTTCATTCACTGGTCATAAATGTGACCATTCGCATTCTGGCTTCTCATCTTCCAGCCCCTATAAATATGCATGTTTATACTCATCACTTTCATCTTCGTGCCTTTTCAAATTTGATTTCTCGCCATCAAAACCTCCTGCGACTGTATGGCACTCCGATCGTTTACTAACACTTTCCTCTTCTACAGGGATGGATTTCTTGACTCGTCCCTTTTGCTTTGATACTACTTTTGGTATGGGAAGTATAGGAAATGTTTTTGCAAACGGAAGCAAGATTCTTGCCATCAATTTACTTATTGAGACTGAAGCAAGATTCTTGCCATCCTTTTGCTTGTTGAGAGTGCTTCTCCCCGCCTACCATTGCAGCTATACAATTAGGAAGGTTAAGGGGACCTCTCTCTCGGCCATCGACTGAAGGGCTGCTTCTCCCTACCTGCCATTGCAGCAATGCATTTAGGAAGGTTTTGGGGTAGTTCACCCTCTTACTCGGCCACAGACTGAAGGGCTGGCCGTACTGGTTTCACTCTTTCTGTTCCCACCAAACAGAAAACGATTTGTAGTATGTTTCGTCTTGTATTTTGACTGTATCTCTTAATTATTGTGAAGAATGGTTTGTAAGGAACATTTGGTAATAAAGAACTTTATTTTTGAATGTGCCTTGTTTTTCTTTATTCAGAACGTGATCGTCCAATTTACTGCCATCGCTTGGCATGATTATATCGCAATTGCAATTTTATCACTTATGTATCTGTCTGTTCACTTTCCTATTCAGAACGTGATCGTCCAATTTATTAACTGCCATCGCTTGGCATGATTACAACGTAATTGCAATTTTATCACTTATGTACCTATCCGTTCACTTTCCCAAAGGGAAGGAACATATTTCTTCAAGTACTTACCGTTAATAAATCTTATATGCCTAGTACCATCTAAATCTTCCAAGTGGTAAGCTCCATTAGGCAATACACTCTTTACTCTATACGGCCCTTCCCAATTTGGCGACCATTTGCCATATTTTGGGTCTTTACTATCTAGAGGAAGCATTACTCTCCAAACTAATTCGTTCGCACTAAAAAACTTGGCTATAACCTTTTTGTTGTAAAATCTAGCCATCCTTTGTTTCTGGACTTGCAACCTGTCTAGCACGTCTAACTTCAATTCGTCCAATTCTAATAAATTTTGAATCAACAATTCCTTGTACTCATTCTCGCTTAATTCGTGCTGCCGACGTACCCTTATAGATTGCACGTTGATTTCCACGGGCAATACAGCTTCCTGCCCATAAGTGAGTTGGAAAGGCGTAATGTTGGTGCTTGAACGGGGTGATGTTATATAAGCCCACAAAGCTTTGTTCAAGTATTCGTGCCAATTTCTGGCATTTTCACCTATCATCTTTCTTATGATAGATTTCAGAATCTTGTTAGATGATTCTGCCTGACCGTTTGATTGAGCGTAGTATGGTGTGGAATTTACCAATTTAATTCCAAATTCGCTCAGGAATTCCTTCACCTGATCTCCATTTAGGGAAGTCCCATGATCTGTCATTAAAGTTTGCGGAATTCCAAATCTGTAGATGATATGGTCTCGGATAAACTCTATGATGCTTTTTTGGGTGATTTCCTTTAGCGGCACTGCTTCAACCCACTTGGTAAAAAAATCCATAGCGACTATAATAAAGGTGTGTTGTTTGGACGATGGAGGGTAAATCTTCCCTATCAAGTCTATCGCCCAACCTTTGAACAACCAAGGTTTGATAATGGGTGCCATGTTGCTTGCTGGTGCCCTCTGTATTGGACCATGTTTTTGGCATGTTAAACAACTTATTGCATATTGAACACACGATTCACCCATCTTTGGCAAAAAATAACCACTTCTAATAATTAGCCATCTCATCTTTTGGCCGGCTTGATGGGCTCCACATATCCCTTCATGCACCTCAGCCATAATTTTCTTAGCTTCTTGTAAGTTCACGCATTTTAATAATACACCATCAGAGCGTTTTTTGAACAATTCTTCGTCTATTAATGCATAGTTTAACAGACGTAATTTCGTTCTTCTATCAACTCCCCCATTAAGCTCTTTAAAGGACTGTTTAATATCATCTACCCAATCCAGCGTGACTCCATCTTCTATACATTGAATTTCTATTTTCCTTGCCCTTCGCTGAATAACGGGCAATATAATTCCGTATTCGTAAGTAGACCCCCAACTCATCGCCTTTGAATAGCCGAGGCCAATTGAGCCAACTCATTGGCCATATCATTATACATTCTATTGACACATTGAAGTTCTACTTGGTCAAATTCCTCCAACAACTCTTGGGCGATTTCGTGTAATCTTATAATAGAATCACTTTGGCATTTGAAATCGCCGGTCAATTGATGAATCACCAATTGAGAATCGCCCCTGATGATTACGTTCTTTACTTTCATATCTACCATTAACTCCAAGCCTACAATTAAGGCTTCGTATTCGGCTTGATTATTGGTACAGATTCTATCTAAGGTGAATGCAAACTTATAGCAAACCCCTAAAGGATTTATCAACGCCACTCCTACCCCTGCTCCTTCAGAAGTTTTCGATCCATCAAAGTATAAAATCCATGGTTTTAATTCAAATGAATCAACCTCTAGCTCTACTTCGTTGGGCATATCAAGGCATGGATGATCGGCCAGAAAATTAGTCAAAGCCTGATTTTTGACTGCCTTTTGGGGTATATACCTTATTTCGAATTCTGACAGTGCTAAAGTCCAAAGACCTACTCGTTGATGTAAAATAGGGCGAGAAAACATGTATTTGAACAAATTGACTTCGGAAATCAAATAGACTGTTACATGCCGTAAATAGGCCCTTAATTTTGTACATGTGAAGTATAATGCGAGACATAACTTCTCAATAGCAGAATAATTACTTTCACATCCGGTTAACCGTCTACTTAAATAATAAATCGCCATTTCTTCACCAAATTGGTCTTCTTGTGCGACCATCCCAGCTATCGATTCTCGTTCAGCTGACACGTACAACTTCATTGGCCGTCCTTGAATTGGTGACACCAACACTGGCGGATTTGTTAAGTATGCTTTCAGGCTTTCAAATGCCTTTTAATGTTCTTCTTTCCAACGAATTCGTCTTGATTTTTCAGCTTTAGGAGAGACGAAAACGCTTTCGTTCGCCCTGCACAATTACATATAAAGCGTCTTAGAAAATTGATTTGGCCTAAGAACCTTTGCAGTTCTTTTTTATTGCTAGGGGCTTGGCTTCTACGATGGCTTTCGCTTTATTCTTATCAAGTTCGATCCCTCTTTTGTGTACTAGGAATCCAAGGAAATTTCCTGCATTCACGCCAAACGCACATTTCAAAGGGTTCAATCTTAGTTTATGTTGCCTCATTCGTTCAAATGAACACCGCAGTTGTTCAAAATGGTCCTCTTCCTTAACAGATTTGACCACTATATCATCTACATAAACTTCCACAAATTTGCCTATCATATCATGAAAAATGAGATTCATTGCTCTTTGATAAGTTGCCCCTGCATTTTTTAGTCCAAACGGCATTACTACCCATTCAAAGCACCCTAAAGACCCAGGGCATCTAAAGGCAGTTTTGTGTACATCTTCGTCAGCTACGTAGATTTGATTGTACCCCGAATATCCATCCATAAAAGAGTACATCACATGCCCTGCATTCGAGTCTACTAGAGAATCTACTGTAGGCATTGGATATTCGTCTTTGGGAATAGCCAAGTTCAAATTCCTGAAATCTATGCATACCCTCAACTTGCCATTCTTTTTTAATACTGGCACTATATTAGATAACCATTCCACATATCTGGTTGTTCTAATAAAACCTGCTTTTAGTAATCGCTCTATTTCCTTTTTTATTTCTGGTAATACATTGGGAGCGAAACGCCTAGGAGGCTGCTTATGAGGCTTAAAACTTGATTTAGTCGGCAACCTATGTTCTACTAAGTTTTTATCTAAACCAGGTATATGTTCATATTCCCAAGCAAAATAGTCTTTATATTCTTTCAGTAAAGCGATTAATCTGTTACTAACCTCGTGAGGGAGCATTTGGCTGACGAACGTTGGGCGATCCTCGCCAATATTCACTTTGACCAAAGGGTCTTGTGCTTGTGCATATCCTGGCTTGGTGATCCTTGTCGCTTCATCATCCATATCGCTCAGGGGTGTTTCCTCTTCCAGACAATCTACTTTATGAATCTCCCAATCCAAGTTCTGCTCCATCTCGGACACTATTAATTTGTCCCTCAGCATCTTTAACGTTGTTTCTTCTTTCTTTACACATTCACACTCTTTCTTGAAAGCCATCAACTTGGCTTTGAAGGCCTGAATCTCAGCCTCTTGCCTTTGTTGTTGAGAACTCATTTAAGGCTGTTTGGCTTCTTTTGTGCCAATTACTGGCTCCTCCAAGGCCACTATGTTTGGCCTCATTTGATTAAACATTTCAGTAAGTGCATCCATTGAAAATGGTTCTTCGCTTTGGGCAGTAATTTGAGTTTCTTCCCCATCTTGAACCACTATGACAGGCCCATAATTTCCTTCATACATGAACATTTCTACTGAATTTGCCTCTGCCACAAAAGGTATATGGTCCGCTTGCACCACCTCTGCTTCACCTTTGTCATTCCAAAAGACCAAGCATTGATGGAGCGATGAAGGAATACAGCGACTGCCATGGATCCAATCTCTTCCTAGCAAGACGTTGTAGCTGGTGGGGCCGTCTATCACGAAGAAAACAGTAGTCCTGGTGGTTGTTCCTACAGTTATATCCAATGGCATAACTCCTTTTGCTGAAGTTGCACCCCCGTTAAAACTTGTAAGAATGACTTATGTTGGGATCCTGTCGCTCTCTGTTTTAGCGAATTTCCTCATCATTCTAGCTGGAATGGTGTTTATAGCCGCTCCATTGTCAATAAATACATTGACTACTGGTATCCCATTAACCAAGGCTTTGACGTACAATGGTCTTAAGTGCTTGGTTAACCTCATAGCTGGTTTGTTGAAAATGACTTTTTCAGCCGCATCTATTTCTACTTCCTGCTTATCTTCGGTCGGGCTACCTTTTGGTGATAGATCGACGTGCAGCATGTCGCATTGAACCTTCTTTCCTTGGATTTTTTCCTTCTCCTTTTCCAGTATTTCTTCCTCGGTTATCCAACCTGTAGGAGGAGGCATTATTCTGGGGGATGGTCCATATTTTTCAGAGCGAAGTACCCTTTTTTTTCTTTTGGGTGTCCCATACAGCACATAGAAATCGAATGATCGGCCAGATGGTTCCCCCAACAGATCTACTTCGCGGACTCCTTCTTGGTGCAGTTGCTTCAACGAGGTATTGCGCGACACTCTTCTTTTCCTTTTCTCTGCCTCTAAATCAATTTCCTCTTCGATGTCTGTCATACCATCATCTTCTTCTTCGCCACACATTTCTCTAGATGTTTGGCCTTCACCACAGACTAGTACGCAAGTTTCTTCCTCACTGTTTTCCTTCTCTTTGCTTTTAAATTCATCGGCCAACAAGTAATTATTGGCCATGACAGGAGGCAATGTGCCAAACTGGATAGTTAGAGGTTGGTCAAGATCATCTTCGTCTTCTTTGTATCGTTCAAACTTCGATCTCCCAGACGAGCTTTCTGGCAATTCTCCCATTGATTCGCCAGTGCCTGTTTCTTCACTATTTCCAACAGCATTTCTGTCGGTCATTCTGAGTAATTTGGGCACTTTAGGACGTGATTTTCCTTGCTATTGCCTCATCGCCCGTCCGTAATTATGTTGGAAACGCCTTTGTTGGGTCCTAGTCATTTCATTGAAAGGCACTACTCTTCTTGCATTATACTGGAACGAATGCCATACATTGGGTTGGCGAGGCTGTGGCATAAACGTTCTTCCTCGACTGGCCGATTCAAACCCCCTTTCTCTAGGTAATTCTCTCTAAAACGGTACCCTTTGCTCCCTGACAGGCTGAGCGACTGGCATGAAATCAGAGCGATGGTGGAACTGCCGCGTCGTTGGTGACCATGTGCTTGCTTTCAATTCGTGTTTACATCTGTCGCACAGAACCTCTCCGCCCTGTTTGGGCTCCTTTCCTTTGATGCGTTCAAAAATGCTGGGAAATGGTTTGGATTCTTCTCCTTCGTCATCAATCACCAATTTAAACCTTGGCAACTTGTTTTTCAAATCAGTTGTTATCATATTCATTGCCAATGGCCGTGGGAAAGGATCTTCATCCACCGCCATCTTTTTCTTTTCTTCGAACGTGATTCGTCCTGACTCAATAGCATCCTGCAACACATGGCGAAAAACCATACAATAATTAGTCGCATGTGACCATGCATTATGCCATTTACAGTATTTTTTACCCTTAATTTGTTCAGGGTCTGGCAATTTGTGTTTGTCGCTCAACTTTATTTGCTTATCCTTATATAACTTGTCGAATATAAGGTCAACTTTAGTTATGTCGAACGAGAACGTTCGCGCCTTTCTGTTTTCGCCTTTTGCAAGTTCGTCTTTGCCTACTATTTTCGGCTTAACTAGCATGGCACAAGTATATGCTTCTCCCTTTACTAACTCAGCCAAACATATTTCCGTTTGGTCATAATAACCATCATCGACAGTGTGAACGTTGAAATTCGAGTCTTTGTAATAAGTCCCTTTACTGGAATTTTTCATCTGTTCTTCTTCTCTTACCAATCGCTCATACCTAACGACGTTTGCACTAAGTTGGAATAAATCTGGGAATTCCCTATCCTGGAATTTCTTCTTTAAATCAAAGCTTAAACAACTTTGTGCGATTTTAACAAATTCCTTCTCTGGCAACGGCACAAAGCGTTTACTTCTGGCCGTTTTAAACCTTTGCAGGAAATTTTCTGCCCATTCGTTAGGCAATTGACGTAAATTCGCCAAATCGGCCAGTGTAACCTCAGACTCAGTTTTATAAAATTGAGCATGGAATAATTGCTCCATTTGCTGCCAAGTTTGGACGGAGTTTGCTGGCAAATTAATAAACCAAGAAAAAGCTACCCCTGTTAAAGAACTTGGGAACAACCTCAACTTATGGTATTCATTCACCTCACCACTTTGCAACGTGAATCGCCCTACATGTTCTAGTGTAGACACTTCTCCTAGACCAGTGAATAGTGAGAATTCCGGTACTTTGTACCCTCTAGGCCATGGATATGCCTGATCTATCCAATCAGGGTATGGTTTGGTATAAATTGGCCTCATCACCGGACGCACCCCAACTGCTATTTGATCTTGCACTATTTCCATAATTTGGTTTCTTAGCACGGCGTTAGGGTCGTATGGGTTTCCCATTGGCTGATTTACTGGCTGATTCGTGGGAGGCCTAGTAGTTTGCCCTTGATTGGCCATAAAAGTGCCATTATTCGGGTTATTATGACCGTTAAATTGAGTGTTTAAACCGTCATTTGTACGCAAGCCATTCTGTCCGTTATTTGGGACATTATCCCTTATGTTAGTACTACCCCCCGGGTTGGACGTAGTGTTATCATTATTCACGTTTATGGCTCCGTTTCCCCCTGGGTTTGAAGTAGAAGGGCCAAAAGGTGGCTCTAGACTTGGGCCTGAGTTTATACCAAGGGAATTATATGGCGAAGTATGCCCTACGACAGTCTTAGACTGAAAGTGACTACCTATAGGCATAACGGGTTGACACATTTGGCTTACCAACTTATTCATGATTTCATTTAACATATTCAGTTGTTTAGCCATGTTATCAAAATGCCTATTCTCATTTTGGGTAAACTTCTCTATATTATGAATACTTTGTAAATTTACCTATTCAACGACATCCTGCGTGAGTTCCCCCAGTAATGCACGCATTGTGCGAGGGCTCAATTCTGTCATTGGTTCGTAGCAGCTGGGACTGCTTTGAATTGGTCCATCTGTTCGTGGAGACTGTTGTTGCTCCTCATATCGCTCAATTACAGACTGAACTACTCCTTGACTTGCTGGTTCCTTATCGGAATTTTTATGAGGCATGATATCTCTTCTTTTTGTATCTTCACTTACAAAACACCAACTGTCCCACTGGGCGTGCCAAATTGTTTTCGCGCGTTTTCCAACCCGCCAACAATTACGAAGAAAGGGATCAGACGATTGTGTAAGGAACAGACCTCTTGAGACAAAGTCCCAAAAAGGGGTGTGTTTATTAGTGAAGAATTACAATTTGAAGGTAGACAAAACACCTCCAAGGGGCGCAAGCACAAGAGTACTGGGAAAGGATTAAATTTAAACTAAGGAAATGAAAATTACATATTCTCTTGTCGAGAGTTTTTGATTCGGGGCCTTTTCTTCTACGATTTCATTCCTTTTTATACTTCCGGGCTTCTCTTGGTTAACGAAACTGCTTGGAACTGCTCCATTACCTTCGTGACCATCCGTTTCTTCAGCGAAAAACTGTTCATTGGAGAGAGATTACTTAGCAACCTTTACCACTACATTCGCCCTTTAACTACCCATTTCTGGATCGTGGGGGCGTGTCGGGTTTATTTGACAGCTGCTTTCGTAACTGCTGAATTGGATAAACTACACCTTTTAGACTTGTCTGATTCTGGGCGACTTGAGAGCTTGGGCGATAGTGAGGCTATCGCTCTGGGCGATTGCGTCGTTCAGCTTCGGGCGTCTTACGGGCTTGAGCGATGATACTCTAATATTCAGGCCTTTTCTCAGGTTTCCTAATTAGGCTTTTCTTCCTGGGCCTTTTAAATGATTCTCATTGGGTCTTCATCTTAGGTTTCTCAATTGGGCTTCCCTTTGATTTTGGGCTGTATTTTTAGTGTGTCAACACTTTGTATCGCTTAAAATTAAGCCATTTTCACCCTTTTCTCCAATTCCACCATTTATATCGATTGTACCTAACAAACATAATACACATAGAATGAAATCATAATCCATCAGCATAACCAATAAATACTCTAAATTAAAGGCACAAATAAGTGTATAAAATACACTTATCAACGACCTCTAATGATTATGGTCTAGGGGAAAAGAGAGAAAAGATGGCAAGAAATTATGTGAAATTCGTATGGAAAATCACACAATTAGTGAAGTGCCTAGAGCCACATATTTTGGTACGGAAACTCACAAAATTAGACACTTAAATATGGGCAATAATTCCTTTTAATTATGATTGGGATTGACACCATTGGAGTACTAAAACATAGAGAATTTGGTGCTTTGGAAATAAGGTGACTCAACCACATAAAATGATCTTGGAATTATTCTTTCAAGTATTTTTGACTCGTAATTTATGTTCAAGAATGATGCGAGTTATTATTATTATTATTATTATTATTAAAACTAAAAATATTATTCATGCATTTGATGTATATTACCAGATTTTCCCTTCCCACAATAAATAGATTAGACCACAACCCACTTTGTAAGCAATGGATTTGTTGACCTCAATTTCTAACCTATTGATGTGGCCAACAGATTCTAGCTTTATTCAAGTCCACACGTTAGACTCCTGTGTACTTGGACAAACCTATAGAAGTTCATGGCATTTTTCATGGTAAGAGATGTTGTCACGAGCAGTCCAACGATCAAGTCAATCAACTTATATGTATTTGGATGTGGAGATGACAGTGATTTTAATTGGTTTTGTTGGCGGGAAAAAAATGAAAAATGGGTTTGGTCATCAGGGGCGGACCCACATGGGGTCATGTGGGGTCAGATGACCCCACAAAAAAAAAAATATTTTGAGTTTTTTTTTAAAAAAAAAAAAATTTTAACCTAAATATTTTTGAAATCTCATTTTTGACCCCACAAGAAAATTGATCTCGGTCCGCCCCTGTTGGTCATAGATTGTAATTTTTCTTTCATCAAAAATTGTTAATTGATAGTAAATTGGGTTCTGGAAACTTTTCCTGTCTGACATTAGGCATTGAAAAATCATTTTGTATTGTAATTCTAAACAACGTTCAGCTCATGGATAGAAGTTTTCCATGGCATCTCCACGAGTCTCTTTGGAAAAAAGGAAAATTATGAAACAATCAACAAAATATTGCAGTTCTAAAGAAAAACCTTGACCACCATCCCGTTCATAATATCCGAAATTGTAAATAATAGTTCACCATAGAATTAAATTATGAACCCAGTATGCATAAACACGATCTGAAAAGTCAAATTTACAGAGAAATATATCAGAAAATACTTAAGTTTCAGCTTCTGTGGCTCTAAAATACAGAGCATCGTAAAGGAAATAGTAGTATGATCTGCAAAAGAGGTTATGGAAGTTTCAATTGATCACATTGTTGGGATATTTGCCCAAATATATGAATTCGACATTATATTTTGAACAAATTAATATTAATTTATGTTATTTTAATATTTTTTATAAATGTATTTAATTTTTTAAGAGAATAATAAAATGCAGATCGATCACGAATATTATTATAAATTGAGTGCTTAAGTTGTTAAGTATAGATATATTCAATTTATAAAGTGATCAAAACTAATTGTCCGCGACCAATCAACAAAGAGGACGCTTTATTTTAATAAAGTCATATTATCTTTATTAAAATTTATCCGGACTTTATTAATAAAGGTAGTAATAATAATGAATATATTATTGGAGATGACCAAGTAACATTTAATAATGCGATGACCATACAGAACTAAATGTTATTACAGTCAAACATAATTCTAAATCTAAAACAGGTTATGCAAATTAATTTTTAATTCAAGTTCTTTGAGATAACAAAGAGCAAGATTAATTACAGCCCCTCCTTGGTAGAGATTAAAATCAGTTTTTTAATGAATTTTGATAAAAATTAATGAAATGTGTAGTTAAAAAATTATGAATCTTATAAAATGTGTGATTAATATTAATTATAAAATTTAACTTAGATTTAAATAAGATTTATAGTGGTACCTATTTCGCGCGAAAAGTCGGGTCTCGCTAACAATTAAAAGAAGGTTCAGACGATTGTGAAATGAACGGATCTCTTGAGACAATGTCCCAAAAATGGGTGCTTTATTAACGAAGATTTACAATGAGCGAAAGGCGAAATGCTTCCAAGGAGCGCAAGCACACAGAACAATTGAAAGTTAAGTTCGATAAGAGTAAATAAAATAAAAATTACATATTCTATGTTCGAGAGTGTTTGATTGTAGGGTCCTTTCTTCTATGCCTTCTCTTCTCTTTTATACTCCTCTGATAGTTATTATCGTGGAACCGTCTGAAACTGCTAGTCGTCCTATGACTACCCACATTCTTCATCATGGCTAACTCGTTACGGAACTACCGTCTTAATTGTTGTCATGAATTGTACCATTTGAACTGCTTGTAACTGGGATTCTGGATCGTGGGACACGATGAAATTGTCCCTTAACTGCCTTTGTAACCATCCATTAAGATGATAGCTTGCTTAAATTCTGGACGTCTCATAATCCTGGGCGATAATAGCTCTGTCGCCCTGGGAATTCATAAGGTGCTGTATTCGCCCAGAGCTAGGCGTCTAATAGGCTTAGAAGATGGTGGACATTTGTTATACTGCTCAGTCTTAGGCATTTCATATGGTCTCTTTTAGGCCTATCCTTCAAACTCCTTAATTGGGTTTCATTCATTGGGCTATCTAATTGGGCTTCGCTTTTATGTGTCAACAATTACCTACCAATATGGCAAAATTAATATCGATTACTAATCTTCTACCATATTCATTCTTTGCATCTTCTAGCAATACTTGAATTCATAAGAAAGGGGAAGAATCATAATTATCACCTTGTTTGGCGGCGACCTTATGCATTCCAATAAGTTAAACATCACGCCATTAAATAGAGAACACGCTACTTCTTCGCGTCATTATACCCACGTTGTGCTTATACAAACTACTGTTCATCTTCTCGCTTTTTCGTTACATCACATTCCAATACCCTTGAGAAGATCGCAACTTGTGATACACGGCGACCTCAGAAAACTCCTTCAATTTCGATGACTATCAAGAGCTTCTCACCAAATCGTATGTATCTTCGGTTTCCCTTTCATCAACCAACCTTGATACCAACGAATTTTTTCTAGGCCCGACATTTAATGATGTTGATACAGTGGGGCAAGCTGGGCAGGCCAATTGTTTCCCTGTACTCAAGATCCCCATTTTCTTAATCCTTTTCCCTTAACGCCAATCCGGGAGAGAGGTATTCGTACTTGGTCCCAATCTGATGCTACTTTTCATTTTTGACATGCACGTATGATAAAACATGGCCCCACCAAAGTAATTTTTGATCGCATTAAGATTTTGGATTTATTGGAAATCACTCTCCATCCCCCAACTTATGACTCCGTACTTTTCCCTATTGGTTTGAGTTTCTGGTCTTCTAAGTACAATACTTTTATCTTCCCTCTTGGTCCAATGTCTGTTACTCTAAGGTATGTTGGTGCTTTAGTTAACCTTTTGCCCTTGGGCGACACCATCTCTCCTACCATTTTGGTCAATGGCGCTGCCCCGAAATTTGACAAGAAACTTACTGACTTCTATTCGGGCATGCAAGAAATTTATAAGAACACTACCACTGAACCCACTCATGCTGAGCATGTGGCCTTCCTTCAGATTTGGCTTTGCAAATATGTCCTTTGCGTGCCCAACATGAAACCCTCCATGTCTTATTTGCCCATATCACATGAGCTAGCACGTGGCAAGCCCTTGAACCTTTGCTCATTGTTCCTAGCTGCCTTTTATAGAGGCATGGCTTCATTTCGATCCCAACTGCGAAATGATGCATCTCCTACTGGTAGCGGGCCTCTTTGGTTTGCTCAATTGTGGTTGAGAGACTATTTTCCACGGCTTGGTGCTCCTCCAATTCCACATAAATCAGTTAGCTACTATGGGCTCTTTATTAACCAATCAAGCCCTGTGAAGATGTCCAGTAGGGAGGTCTTCACGTTCTTTTACACCCTAAACTCCACTTCTTCATTCTTTCCTTTCTCTGCCAATCAGATTCCAATTTACGTGCAGCATCCTTCCGCTATGAATGATACAAGTGCAGTATTGCGCGTGTAGGTCCAATTTTTGATTGGGAAGGAACTGTTTCATGATATTTTGACTGACACAAATGCCAAAGCTGGGGTTGAGATATATGTTCCCTAATTCTTTGCCCGTCAGCTGGGTTTTGGCCAACCTTGCATGTTCCTCCATGCCTCTCCAAAAACTTGACAAACCATTTCCATATCATAACCAAGATAGATGCTCAGGCCATTGATGTCCGCAACATTCTTTTAACTCAGTGCTTCTCTATGGCTCCTTTCAACCCCATCTATATCGTTTATCAAATTTTCAATCGACTTTGACCGACAGTGAAACGCAGGTTGTTTACAACTGACGCTAATCGCACTTTCTACTTGCTCAAAAGTCCAAGGGATTCCTCCGTTTCTCCCATTCTTAATATCCCTCTAGCTTCCAAAAGTTCTGCCTCTCATTCAAGGGTCCCACATGCTCCTGTCAAACGCTCTTTGACCAATCCTGCTCCATCTGGTTCTTCCTTTGTTCCCACTATCCCAACTAAGGGTATTTCCAATCGCAAACGGTCAACTCCAATTTCGCCCAGTTTGCCTGATGATGATGATGATGGTGATAATGTTCCTCTCATTGTCAAGAGAAATGTATTTGACGTTATTTCTTCATGTAGACCTTGTTTACTTGTGAAAGATCCTTTGTAAGTTAATGTGTTGCTTGGACTTTTCAGAAGGGTTCCACTTCTCCTTTGAAAGCTCTGCCTTCACCAGACTTTGTTCTACCATCTTCCATCGAGGTTTCTTCATCTAAGTCTATTGAAAAGGGGACTTTAGCTGCAAGCTAAGCTGGATAACTTCTACCTTCCCAGGGTGATGACCCCCACGCGTTGAATTAGAAGGTATTACAGATTATATGGTCCTTTCCCCTGTTTGCATTGTTGGATTGTAGCTCATTACTTATATTTGTTTGATGCTTGTAGAAGTTCATGTGGATGCGCCCATTGCGGAAGGGTCTATTGTTTTGGATAGAGGGAAGTCTCCCCGAGTGGCTGGATCATCTGGTGATGTGTCCCAAGTCTCCCAAGCTGCTGATGCGGTATCTTATACTTCGCCTTTCATTTTCACTTTGTTTGCTAAAACAAAGATGCTAACTTGCTCACATTTTCCTTGTAGGAGGCTGATGCCATTTTATACTCCATCCAAGACTTGCTCACCTATTGGGAATAAGCGAAGGCAAGCTCTGCTTCTGACTCTTCTTCAATTGGTCATCCTTCTGCATCATCTTCCTCAGAAGATACTATGAATGTCCTCAAGCAATCATTGCTTGAATATGTTTCTTTCATTGACATGGATGTCCACCGAGCCAATGCTTCTGACCAGAAAGAGAAATTTAAGCAGTTGAGTGCACAGATGGTTCAAGCACTTGAACTTTCGCTCAATATTTCGAATGATTTCAAGTTGTCATTGAAGATTATTCACTCAGAAATCCGCTCCTTGAGAAGGCCAATGTTCATTTAAATACATATTATAGAATTTTAGTTTTTATCCATTGATAATCGATCTAGTTTTTGCTTCTTCAATATCCATATTAAGTGGTGATGCTTTTGAATTCAAATCCCAACACAAAGTAGGGACGGAGGGGCAGACGGGAGGAATGTAAGTGTTATGTCTTAAGTCCAATCGATTTGAGATTTAAACAATTTAAATAGGTTTAATACATTTCATTTATGGCAAATATATTATTTAATAGATTGAATTATTATTCTATAAATTAAATTAATAAAATCTATATATTCAAGTTTTCGATAATCACAAGGAGTTGTAATAGTAGGAAACAAATTACATATGACTCAATCTTAAATTATTCGTTTTCGTGAGTAATAACGAGATACAAATATCGTTATTACGGATAGACCGGCTCGCGTTGCATTTCTCACTTGTGAAGTAAATAGTTGATCTTGTATGCTAAAATGTAGTGTCATTTAAATGGACACATGGATATTTCGTAGAAACAAAAAGTTGGAGACCCACTAGGAAAATTTCACATGAATAACTTTATGAGTGTTAGTGATTAATTTCTAACATTCGATAGTGGAATTAGTCTTTTAATTTAAGGTCATCATAGTGTCTTATATAGGAACAGTCTTACTTTGGTGAAATTGGAAGTTGTTCTAATCAAAAATCGCTAATACGACATCGTTTAGATATGTCAAGAATTATATAAAGGTTGTGAAAAATCAATAAAAAATTCATCAGTCTTAGATAGTAAAAGTTTATTATCTGCATTTCATTCAGTTTACTTAATAGTGAAATCATTGGCCAATGTGTGCTTGTAAGTCGAAAAGGAGATTTAAGAGTAGTATGAAAGATATGGTTGATAATCGAGATTGATATATTTTCATATCTCTTAATTAATCGAATCATATTAAAGAAGAGATTATAGTCTCACGGTAAACAAACTAGTTTGGTTTTGTCATAATCTATGAAATTTTCCATCACATGTATTACTTTGACACATTGCTAGATGTCAATCTAGAACGACGAATATAGATTGATTAATTTATGTGAACTAATAATAAATTAAAATATTTTTAAATTTATTTCATTTTGATTAAATCAAAATAATAATTCACTTTGTTAGGTATCGTGATTAGAACCTAAAGGGTCACACATACAAAAGGAAAATTAGAAGAACGATATTTGATAATAAATTAAATTAATTAATTGAGCTACTTAATAATTAGTGAACCAAGTTTAATTAATTAGATTAATTCAATGTGGGTCTCGGTTAAGTTTAAGTATTGACCAAGCTCACTTGGACTTTTATTAATAAAATGTTAAGGTTGAGAAAACAAAGCTCAATTATCATCTTTCTTGCACAAAACAAGGAAATCCTAATTCTATCATTCTTGTTCTCTGTGTGGATTTTCATAGACAATTGGACATTGTGGATTACAAATCATGATTATTCTTCGCAGAATTAACTAAAAGTATAGTTTTTATCATAATTTCTATCTAAATACAAAGTAGACTCTTGGTGAAAATTGGATTTTTTTTTTTAAATTTCGTTGTGCATGATTAAGTAAATTCTTAACAAAAAATATGTATCTTAAAAACTAAAGAGGTTTCTATCTTCCATTTTTAAGATGAAGGATTCTGAAAAAATAGATACTATTTTAGGTATTAAAGTTACCAAAAATAGTGGGGGTTATTATTTGAGTCAATCACACTATATACAGAGTGTGATAGATAAGTTCAAACATTTGAACATAAAAGATTGTAGTACCCCACTTGATCCAAGTTCAAAGCTTATGAAAAATGATGGAAGAAAAATTGTTCAACTGGAATACGCAAGTGCCATTGGGAGTCTCATGTATGTTGTTCAATGCACGAGACCGGATATAGAATTTGCAATTAGTAAACTTAGTAGGTTTACTAGTAATCCGAGCAATGACCATTGGAAGGGTTCTTGGATATTTGAAGAAAACCAAGAATTTAGGTCTACAATATACGAAATTCCCGGCTGTATTGGAAGGATTTACCGATGCTAGTTGGATATCTAGTACGGGTGAAAGTAAATCCACTTCAGGTTAGGTGTTTACACTTGGTGGTGAGGCTGTTTCTTTGAAATCAAAGAAACAAACATGTATAACACACTTAACTATGGAATTCGAATTTGTTGCACTATCGGAAATCGAAAAAAAGGCTGAGTGGCTTAAAGATCTCTTATTTGAGATACCTTTGGGACCGAAGATAACATCTTCTATACCTATCATGTGTGATAGTCAAGTCATGTTAGCAAAAGCATACAATGAAGTATACAATGAAAGCCTAAACATATAAGTCTAAGACACGATTACATAAGGAAAGTAATCAAGAGTGGAATAATTTCCATAAATTATGTAAAATCAATTGAAAACTTGGCGGATCCTCTAACTAAACCTCTAAATAGAGATTTAGTAAATTCTACTTCGAATAGGATGGTGTTAAAACTTTTGAACTAAAAAGGTCCACCAATGATGGCAACCCTACCCGTATTTACTTAAAAAGTATTCCACGGGTTCAAATGGTAATAACAAGTTATTCAATATGTGGATAGTTCAGCATTATTGATATCCGCAATAACCCTATCCTAGTTATAATGCCGGTTGTTACTGAAGTGGGGGATGAGTTTTCAACTCTTAATGAAGTTCGGTATTAATTACAAGTATCTTAAAAATAACAAGATACCGAAAGAACTCTCAATAGAGAGTTAGAGTTTCTCTCTTAAAAGTTTATTGTAAAAAGGATTAGCGCAAAGCCATAATAGGGCTAAGCGAGTTTGAGAAATTTGAAAACACGTGATACTTGTGTGTGTGTTCGAACCGGTATTGTCATTTGGAACAAATGATTCAAAGTTTGCTACCTTTGATTCCGACTTTTCTTTGTTTGAATTACACTATGGTTAGATTCTAATAGAAAGGTATCTAATCCTTGTGCATAAGTGTCGTATAATTTTAAATATGATATTTTATTTGATTTTGAACAAGTGAGGGATTGTTGGAAAATCATTGTTGTTCAAGACAAATAAGATGTTGGAATGAAGAAACGGGAATAAAAAAAATGAACCATGCGGCTGCATGGTACAAATTTTCGACCATTTTGTAGTTGGTTTTTGCTCGTTTGGAATTTAAATTTGGTAGCTTTTGGAGAATTTTTTGCACCACTTTGTATAGCATTGTTTCTAGACTATAAATAAGTGGTTTGTGATCAACTTAAACAATTAAAAATCATACAAAAAATATAGCCCCAATTTTGAGAGATAATTTCATTCCAAATATACATATTTACCTTTTCATATTCAAAGTTCTTTTATATTCTTGAGTTTTCAAGGATTATACTTAATTGCTTGAGTAGTTGAGTATTAACCCTTGCGAGACTTGTTTAAATCCTGCAAACCATTTTCCATCAACCCTTCAAGCATTAAATCATCCCTAGATGGGGTAAATATTGTTTGAGGACAACGGTATCTTGATCAAGTTTTTGTGGAATTTATCAAGTTTGATTTCTTGTCTTCAAATTCGTGAATTGTTGCTGCAACCTTGGTTCGTTTTATTCTTCAACTCCGGTGTTTTCTCCATTTTTCTACAACAATTACAAAAGAAGTCACACAAACCTTATATATTTAAGATCGACGACCACCTTGCAGAATTGCCTATAATTTGATACTTGAATGATTTGAAGTCGGTTAAGGACGCTAATTGAATTGTTTTTAGTTGTCTAATGTGCAAATTAGTCACCTTTACCAAAGCAATGCAAGAATTGACCCAAGATTACGTCGGTAGCTAACAGAGGTTATAATCACTGTGGCTCCCTCGAAGGCCATGGGCTTGTAGTCGGGGCGGACGCAAACATTTTAGGTTGAGGGCACAATCAAACTCTTTACAAATCGAATACTTTGTTATTGATTCTTGAATAACTCATACTTGACCTTTAACAATGTAGATTTACATTTAAAAAAATATTTCTTCATTAATATTTTGCTAATTATTTTCATCCATTTGATTTCGAAAAGTTATTTTATTAATGTTTTGTTCATCAAAAGAAAATGTATATTTACGTTTAAAAACTTTATAATGTATTTGATACAAACAATAAATTCAAGTAATCGAAAGGAAAAGCATATAACTAATATTCAATATTAATAATCAATTAAATAAACACAATTCGTGAAATATAGGTCAAATTGGATATAATGAGTTCAGACACCTTCTATATACACAGTTAGATAGGAGAAAATGCAAATTTAGGTTCTAATTACTTGAAAATTTGATTGGAAAGTAAAAATTTGTAGTAAATGTGTTAATTTGTAGAGAAATTATATAGAAATTTTAAAAAATTAAAAGGGTTAAGATTTTGTTAAAAGTCATGAAGAAAAGAGTAAAAGTGAGCAAGAGAAAAGAGAAAAATTAATTATTAACTTTAATTTAGATTAAAATTAAAATTTCAATCGATATCAAACATGACTTTATCAAAAAAAAAAAATCTCAAAAAGTTTGGGGGTTACTTGACCCCCCGAACCCCTTGGGTCTGCCCTTGCTTGTAGCTAAATGCAGTGTAAGTGTTATACTCTAAGTTCATTCAACTTTGGACATAAACACTTTTAATATATATAATTCATTCAAATTTATGAGAATATATATTAATTAATTAAATTAATATTCTAATAAATTAAAGGAAAAATTGCAACCGCGGTCCCAAACCTTTTCATTTTTGCAGATTTTACATCAACCTTCACTTTGTGCCACCACAAATCCCAAACATTTGAGAAATTCGCACCGGTGGTCCATTTGGATAGAAACCGTCCAAATCACAATTAGTCAACCTGAAAAAAAAAAAAAGAAGATAGCATTTCCATCCATCCATAAATTTCCCTTTAAAAACAATAAATAAAAAAAATAATCACCATTTTTTCCAAACCCCCCACGCACCCTTCCCCAACATCAAAATCTTGCCGCCCACCACCATGGCCACCAAATATGACCTCATGTGCCCTCGCTCTCCCTTTATTTCTCATTGCGGCCTCTTCCTCAAATGAAGGAATAGTTTTATCTTGGAGTTCAACAAGGAAGAGTTTATTTGTTTGGGATCCTCACAAATTCTCCATGGATTTGCTCCGTAAACACTTCAAGCACAATAATTTCTCCAGCTTTGTTCGCAAACTTAATATCTATGTAAGCATCAGATTCATCTAGTTAGATCCTAAGTTTGTCGGACTTTGGGTTTTTTTGGTTCTCAGTTAGCTTTTGTGCTAATTTTTAGGTGGGTTTTTTTTCATGAAATTCCTCTATATTTTATTACTAACCAATAAATTCAATTTTTTATTTTTTTTTTGCTGGTTATTGCTTTTTATCAGCTCACTGGAGTATTTTCAGAGTTGGTTTTGCCTACTTTATAATTTCAAGATGATTTTAGCTAGGTATGAAATTTTGCAAATGTGAAAATAATTGGAAATTTGGTATCCAATTGTCCAGTGTTTCAGGAAGATCGATTCTGATAGATGGGAATTTGCGAACGACGGATTTCAGCAAGGGAAGAAACATTTGCTGAAGAACATTAAGAGGAGAAAACAACATCCAAAATCATTCATCAAAAAGTAGCAGCAAAATCTTGGTTAGACTCGTCCAATTACAGGTTAGAAAACGAACTTGAAAGTCTGAGAATGGATCAAAATACATTGTAAACGGAAATCTTAAAACTAAAGCAACAACAAGAGAACATGGGAAATTATATGTCCTATGTTAAAAATCGTCTACAGAATGCAAAGATGAAGCAGAGAAATACAGTTGTTTTCTTGGTTAAAGTATTGAAGGAACCTCTCTTTTTGCAATAAATCAAGAAAAGGAGGCAGAAAAATGAAGGGAGAGCGAGGGCGGAGGAGGACAAATTTGGTGGCCATGGTGGTGGTGGACGACAGGATTTTGGTGGTGGGCGTGGGTAGGGTTGGGCATGGGTTGGGTTGGGTCGGTTTTTGCCCCAACCCAATAGGGTCGGTTTGATATAAAATCAACCCAACCCAACCCAAGCAAATGTTTAAACCCAACCCAACCCAACCCAATCAAGTGTCGGTCGGGTTGGATTGGGTTGGTCGGTTTGGACAAAGTGTAACTTATTACCATATATTCAAACAAAACCAACAAGTCATCCAAGTAACTAATAATACGATTAATATTTAATACAATGTACAACCATCCAAAAAAAATAGCAATTTAACAAAAAATTGTGGCGGCTAAACTATGGCAGTCATCATATATTTAATTGTAATACAATACAGTCATCACTCATCATTGACAAAAAACTTGAAAATTAATATAGCAGACTTAGCAGTTGAACTGTGGCAGCTACATAATCACAGTTCACAGATTTACAAGTCCATTACATTCATTCACCCCCACAGCCACTGATTTACAACCTTCAGTGAATATTGTCTGAGTCAACACAAGTGTACCTACAGCAACATAACATATAGGTGAGTCTCTTATTGAACATTAATCAAGTAATAAAATAACAAACATACAAAGGGCTTAAATGGAGATCTATCCATAATATTGATCATATTGGCTAGTACACCATCCTTGGGTATTTTTGCAAAGGGCATTGAAGTCCCCCCAATATACCATTCTCTACAGCCTACAGTTCAACTGCTACATTCTCTGCAGCCCACAATTCAGCTATTAGAGAAGACTTAATCCTATTCCCATATATCTACAATAGGAAAAAATGCATGATTCTCTAATCATAAATAAGCAACACCAACATGAGAAAAACTTTCAACTAGAAAATGTCTAAACTAGGGCCCTAAAATTCCGTGAATGTGATTATCATATCAATTTGACAGATTTGGCGAGACTCACATTCTAGCAAAAAATGTATGAGCAATGGCTAGTAACATCATAGCCTCCAGCCTTCCACCACCAAGCACTAAAAAAACTATTGTTTGTTGAAGCAAAAGTTTTGTTAAGTGACCTGTTAGCATAAAAAAAATGTATAAGTCAGTGCTATAGAAGTGCAAAAACTGATGGAAACATACAAATAATAAAATTATTGACTGGTTCATATGTCTACCTCAAAAGTTATCTTGTAAAATGAATGAATCAATTAGCATTGGGCCCTTGGTCATCCTCTGATTTTGAATTCATTGATTCTAAAAGTTCATCCATTTCGTTGTAATGCTCAACATCTTCCATGCAAAAACCATCCAAGTTTGGAGAAGCTTTCAACCAATTTTGAGTGCATACTAAGACCTCGACCATCCTTCGACTTAAGCAACTACGGGAAGGATCAAGTATCCTTCATCCACCAGTACTAAATGCACTTTCTGAAGCAACAGTTGAAACTTGAATTGTCAACACATCTTTGGCCGAATTGGATAAGACAACATACTTATTTCCGTTAACCTTCCACCAATCTAGAACTTGAAAATCCTTGTCTTGGATGCTTTCACGAGCATCCAATAAGTATCGTTCCACATCATTTTTTATCTCAACCAAATCCTTAATTGCTTGTTTCTCTAGAAATCTACTAAGACGAGCATCACTCATAGAAGAACTTCCTTTACATGTATTGATAGAACTTGAAGAATCCTCAGTTGACACTTTACTACTTCCATTGATACCTTCATGACCCACATACCACTCATACATATCCATAAAATTTGCTTTCAAAGACTTCATCATGTTACTAACAACTTCCACATCCATATATAGATCATTCAAACAATATTCAACATAATCCATTTTGTATCTTGGATCGAGGATAGTAGCAAAAAGCAACAATTGATTCACATTTTCCATTTTCCCCCAATACTTATCAAACTTCTTCTTCATGTTAGTCGCCATTTCAACCAAAAAAATGTTTCCACTTAATCTCCATTCATCCAATTCGATTACAAGATTACAAATTTCATGTAGATAAGTACAAGCACTAACACGCAATGAAACACTAAAAGTCAAAGTCACATTAAAGAATTTTTCAAGAAATTTAACAAACACGGATGCGCTTTCCCAATCTAAACTTGAAGGAGGTCCACCCCCTTCTTCTATTAGTATCATCTTCTCGAAAGTAATGCAAATATTGAGCATCCTCCTCTTCTAACCTATCGAAAGCTTTTTCAAATTTCAATGCCGTCTCCAACATCAAATAGGTAGAGTTCCACCTAGTTGGAACATTTAAAAACACAATAGACTTGCAATCAATCTTCTCTTTCCTTGCACACTCCTTCAATTTTTCATACCTAGCAGGAGAAGATTTCACATATTTGACTGCATTGCGAATATTCACAATGGAGTCATGTGCTTCCCTCAACCCTTTACCAACGATCAAATTGATAATGTGTGCACAACATCTCAAGTGCAAATACCTTCCATCTAGAACACATCCATCACTACCCCAAGCAGCTACCTTTCGCCTAAGATAAGAAATGGCTGTGTCATTGGAGCTTGCATTATCAACAGTGATTGCAAAAATTTTCTCAATCCCCCAATCATGTAAACAAGTTTCAAGCATTTTTCCAATAGTTTCTCCCTTATGGTTTGGAACGACACAAAAATTCAAAATACGCTTATTAAACATCCAATCGAAATTAATGTAGTGTGCTGTGAGAGACATGTAATTAACATTTTGAATAGAAGTTCAAGTATCAGTTGTAAGGAAAACTCTTTGACAGTGAAAAGAAAATGCATATCTCAATTTCAGTTTTTCATCCAAATACAACTGATAAATGTCTCTAACGAGAGTCCTACGAGATGGAGCCTTAAATTGAGGACATGCTACACTACAAAAAAGCCTAAAACCACGAGCTTCAACAAACCTAAACGATAATTCATCCAAAACTATCATTTTAGCACATGCAACTCTACACTCTTCCTTGTTTCGACCAACAACAGTAAGATTGCTCCATCCATCCTCTTTGTTATCAAACGATAAGGTTTTTTGCTTCTTATCCACCAATCTACTTGGATACTTCTTACATTTATATGTCAGATGATTACCCAATGTACTAGTACCACACTTCTTAGTACCACAAGCATAATCTGCTCCACAATAATTACACTTACACCTAACATCTGGATCATCCTTTGAGCCTAATAGAGTGAAGTGATCCCAAACATAAGAAGCTAATCTATTAGATTTTCGTTTACCCAATGTTGACGGTGCACGTGGAGGAAGACTAGATTGCAAATTTGGGTCATTTGATTGAGCACGTGTGCCACGTTCTTCCCGTACGTCCATATCTACCAACATATTCCACAAAAATTATGAATACACCACAATACATCTATTAAATTACACTTATTAATGCACTACGAGGAAGGAAGAATATTTCACCTGAGTCCATTACTTAAGGACAATGCAGATTATCCTAACTCCAATTTCCAGAAGATCAAATAACAACAGCATGTCTTCGACTGCATTAGTACCAACACAAAAAGAAAAAACTAGTAAGACAACAAATCACAGCATAATAGTGTCAAAAAAATGAAAGTGTCCTACTGATCAGATCACATAGTTTCTCATAATCAATCTTCTTAAATCATAATAAACCATAAATCTTCTTAAAAATCTAAAATAAAGTATTGCATTTAAAAACAGTCTAATTTGAATTAAAAAAAATAAAATGAATCAATAAAATAAGCAAATAAAAATTACTAAATTGACAAAATAGTAATCACTTAACAAAATTACCCCTTTACAGCTAGAACTAAAAGTCTAAAAGAAATGACAATACGTCAACTACAAACATTTTGTTTACTTTAGCATTAAAAGGAAATAAAAGTTTGAGGAAATAGATAAAAACAGAGAACTAAAAATTAAAAGTAGAGATTGAGTTGCAAGTCTGAAGTCTCGATACTCGGTTGTACATGAATTCATTCTTATATTAAAAGTAGAGATTGAGGTTTATACTCTTAGCCTCTTAGGCGTGCACTCTAGGAAGTTAAAGAAAATATTGAACTGAAGGCTTACTTACCAGTTAGGCAATTACCCATATAGTCAGAATAGAGGTAAGTAAAAAAAATCGATGAGCATTTGACATGCCTGAGGTAGTTCAAGTTTCAACGATTCCAGCAGTTTTGTGGACAAAGGGCCAAGGCTAGACGAGCTCTCAAGTCTCAAGAGTCAAGCCACATATGAGAAGCAGAGAAAAAATTACGACGGATTGATGGGAGAAAGAAACAGGTATACAAAATAAGGAAATAAACTTACCCAGCACTGTAGTATGGACAAAACGGCGACCGGCAAGGTTAAACGTTGATCGCCGTCGACGATTGGAGAGAAAATGATGGGAGTAAAAGTTGATGTCTGTGCTAAGCTGCGGCGTGAAGAATGAAGATGAGAGAGATTGTGAATTTGTGTTGTGTGAGTTTAGGGCTTTTTGCCCTTTTATCTGTCGGTCCATTTTTTTTTAAATATGATTCGGGTCGGGTTGGGTGGGTTGTATCGGGTTTTTTTGGTTGACCCGCAACCCGACCCAAACCGACCCGAATAATGATCCCCATACCCGAAACCCACCAAAAAAAACTAAAAACCGACCCAAACCGGTCGGTTTGGGTCGGGTTGGGCGGGTTCGGGCGAGTTTTGCCCAGCCCTAGGTGTGGGTGTGGGAGGTTCGGAGAAGATAGTGCTTTTTTTATTTATTGTTTTTAAAGGGAAATTTATGTATGGACAGAAATACCCCTTCTTAAAATGGTCAAAATATCTCATTTTTGAATTTACAGGTTGACTAACGGTGATTTGGACGATTTTTGTCCAGATGGACATTCGGTGTGAATTTATCAAAGGTTTGGGACCTTGGTGGCACAAATTGAAGGTTGAGGTAAAATCTGCAAAAAATGAAAAGGTTTGTGACTGCGGGTGCAATTTTCCCTAAATTAAATAATAGAACCCGTATATTCAAGTCATGGTGATTTTTTAATAATAAGGAGTTATGATTGTGAAATACAAATTACATATGATTGAATCTTAAATCGTCCGTGGTCGTATGTAATAATGAGATACGGATATCGTTATTACGGATAGACCATCACGTGTGGCATTTCTTACTTGTGAAGTAAGTACCTAATCTCACAAGCTGTAGTATGGTGACACTTAAATGAATACGTGGATGTTTTTTTTATAGAACAAAACATTGGAGACTCGTTGGGAGATTCCACATGGATAACTATTTGAGTGTCATAGTTAATCTCTAACATTCAGTAGTGAAATTGATCCTTTGAGTTGAGATCATCATATTGCTTTATATGAAGACAGTCATACTTTTGTAATGTTGGATGTTTCTCTGCTAAGTGTCATTAATACAGTATCGTGCGGGTATGTCAATAATCATATGAACGTTGTGAATGATAATTATATGACTCGTCACTCTTATATAAGAGATTATGATCTATATTTTATCCAGTTAAGTTGATAATGAAATCATTGGCCAAGGTGAACTCATAAGTCGAGACTTTTTTACTTACATTGAATTAACAGTGGGATGGAAGATATGATCGATAATCGAGATTAACAAATATTCATATCTCATAAATGATCAAATTATATTGAAGAATGAATTATAATTTTACAGTAAACGAACAAGTTTGATTTTGTCATACCACATGACATTTCTCGTCACATGTATTGTCGTTAATATTGCTAGATGTCAATCTGGGGTGATGAATGTGAATTGATAATAAATTAAAATGAGTATTTTGTTTATCAATTTTGATTAGATCAAAATAATAACTCGTGTCATTAGTATCGTGATCGGGAACCTAATAGGTCACACACAAAAGAGAAATAGAAGAATGAGATTTACCAATTAATTAATTGATAAGCGTTGAATAATTAATTAATTGAGTTCCTTATTAATAGGCCTGAATTAATTCATGTATCAGATTTAATTAATTTGATTAATTAAATATTAGACCGGGTTAAGTTTAAGAGACGGGCAAAGCCCGCTTAGACTTATATTAATAGACTGTTAGAACTTGAAAACTGTATTGAAAAAATAATTCATTGTTCTTGCTAACACAAGAAAAGAAAAGTTTAATCGTCATTCTTGTTCTCTGTGTGAATTACCATTGGAGACTGAACAATTGAACAGCTTAGATTGCAAATCGTGATCATTCGAGTTCAAGAAAAACAAAAGAATTTGTAGAATTCATCAAATGTATAATTCCTATCACAATTTCTATTTAAACATAAAGCAGATTTTTGATGGAAATTGAAATTTGTTTTTATTTCCGCTGTGCATGATTACGTACATTTCAAATAGTGGTATCAAAGTCTACTTTATGTTAGTTAGAAATTGTTTCGTATTATATAACAATCAAAAGTTGATTGTTGATATTTTTCATGTTTCTAGCTTTTAAAGAAGAATTGATTTTCAAGTTCTAAATCAGATTTGGAAACGAAAATTATTTTTGTTCAAAAAGCAAAAAATGCCGGAAAATGGATCGGACTAAGTGCAGCGACGAAAGCCGCCACCGCCATACACTGACGGCATGCACAGTAACAGCAGTGTGCGGCGGCATCGATGTGCATCGCAGCGATAACAGACGCCGCTTCACTATGCAGCGATGTCCGTGGCAGCAGCACACGGTGGCATCGTTGCGAGGTTGACGCCGCTGCAGTCTGCAGCGACGTCCGTGGCAGAGCACACGGTTGTGTTGCTGTAACACCGCTGCAGCAGCGCACCGCGAAGGCGATGCTGCAGGCACGAGTTGTCGTAGCCTAAGAACGGCGTCCCTCTCCACGGATGGTAGACGCGGCGTTGCAAAGAGGAGTGGAAGGAAAAAATTTTAGGATTCTTCCGATCGGGTGAGGAATGGAGGCGGGGGCCTCTTATGCAATTTCTAAAATTGTAGGCCCCCGCATGCTATTATGATAAATTGGTCAACTTGCAATTTTTAAATGGAGGGCATGTCGTGCAATTAAGTTAATTGAATGGCATGTTTATAATTTTAATGGTCAAATTGCAATTTTCAAAATGATTTTGAATTTAAATTTAAAATGATTTAAAATTAGATTTTAAAATTGTTTGACTTCTAAAATTTCAAATTTGACTCATTTAAAACTTTAATTAAATTTGACGACTTTTATATTTTCGTTAAAATTAGATTTTAACTTAAATGTTAAATTTTGAGTTTTGTTTTATTTAGAAATTTTATTCTAAATTAAAATATTAATTCAATTTAAATTAGAATTGGACTCTAATTAATTAAAGTTTGATTTTAATTAAATTATCCATCCTAATATATTCTTGAAATTAGAGTTGGACTTTAATTTGACATTTAATTGAAATTTAATTTAATTAAATTGTCTTACCCTAAATTTTTTCTTGAAATTAGAGGTGGACTTTAATTTGGTATTTAATTAAAATTTGATTATAATTAAATAAGTTTGCCTTAATATACTGGAATTAGAGTTTGACTCTAATTTTTTTATTTAATTAAAATTGAACTACCTTAAGTCTTGAAATTAGAGTTGAACTCTAATTTGATATTTAATTAAAAATTGATTTTAATTAAATAGTTACACCTTATAATTGTAGAATTAGAGTTGGACTCTAATTTGGTATTTAATTAAAATTTGATTTTAATTAAATCATTATGCCCTGTAATAGTAGAATTAGAATGAGATTCTAATTTGGTATATAAAATTAAAATTTGACTTCAATTAAAGATACCCGCTAATTAAATTAATTGATTAATATGATTATTTATTTAATTAATTATTTCAATTCATTTGTCTAAATTAGTTTAGACGACTTTAATTGCTATAAATTTGAAACATGTTTGCATATAATATAGATATTATATAGAAAAGCATTTATATGATGAATGTTAATTAATGGATGATTATGGATTCGACCATATGGATGTGTTGAATGGTTAGTTTTATTCTTATTGTTTTATGGGCCTGCTGGCTCTTATTTATTTTGGACATGTGAGTCCGTTGTAAATTTATGGGTCAGCCTGTCCAATTTTTTAGATCTGCATGTCAACTAGTATATGATACATGTTGCAGCTGGACTAATTGAATATACAAGAAGAGGGGGAGACCATAGAGATGGAACATTGTATGAATCAATGCAATATCTCCTAGGAACTAACTAACTAATCTTTCTTATGACTCAGAAAGACTATGTAGTATAAGTTCATAATCGTCCACACTATTATATATATGTTTATTTGCATACTAGATGTATAATAAAATATATATAATTATTATGATGAGATATTTGCATGGAAAACCACTCGTTAAAAATATTAAGTCCATTTATTATCCGCATTCCATCACTATTGTTGACACCGACCTCCGAGGTCGTTGAGCTCAGACTGTCATGTCCCAATGAGGACGAGGAAAAGGGAGTTCGGTTATGCGAGATCAGGTCGCCAAGAGCATAGCTTCCCCAACAAGCCATTGTAGTCTTCCAAGACGCTACAGTGGCTAATGATTAGGATCACTGACAAGATCTTTTGGCATCAAACCAAAGAGATACACGTGGAAAGGTCCTGTGTCAGCGCCCACCTATTCCTCCAATCAGAAACCTTAGCCTGCTTTAGTAGACAATGCATTTACTACCTGGATCAACAAGTCCCATCGTCCTCAGTCAACAGTACAACGTTAAGGTCGGGCGCCAATCCCGTTAGGACAACACCCCAATCAGCTCGGCTCAGTCTCTGGGTTGATAAGACATAAGGATTAGACGTTGTTATGTTTCTACTATAAAAGGCTCAGAAAACAAAGATGGCGGGAGAGGCAGACAGAAAATCTAAAGGAATACATTAAGGAGAAAAACCCCAGCAAACCCTTTTGAATATTCAAAACTATCCACAAAAGAGAAGTAATTGTTTCAGAGACAATCTAACATTCTTCTTCATTGTATCTTTTAGACTACTTTCTGCACTCTTAGTTGGCCTTAATCTTGTTCATGCAATTTTGAACGTCAACAGTTTGGCGCTAGAAGGAGGGCCCCTGCTTGATAGCAGCCCCATCTCCACACACGATTCATAAAAGTAACCCCATGGACGAATTGTCAGGATCAGGGAACCAGTCCCACGCGGGCCATACCCACCCTGGGCGAAGCCATGATCCCGTGAACTCGGAAAAAGCGGGTCGGGACGAAACCGCTGACCCACAAATGGCAACGATGAGGGAAGCCATTGAGAAACTAACGAATATTGTCAGTAGGTTGGAACAAAACCAAGCCCAGTACCTGCCACGGGAAAACAGTGGGAAATCTCTTCGCCAGGAAAAGACCGAACGACTCCCCACCAGGCGGACCCTGCATTTTTCAAACGAAGAATCTTCCAGGGACCAAACTGGGGAAGTTGGAAGCTCCCCTGCGGCGACTAAATCGAAAATTAGGAGGACGAACAGTGCATTCGACAAGTTGGGCCCTCAGCGTCCCTCAACTCTCGCCAGGAAGCAAGCTGAACGCCAAAGAAACCATCCTGGAGAGCAACCAGAAAACGAGGTGAACGCCCTAAAGAAGCGCATTGCGGATCTGGAGGCAAAAAGCAAGGGAAGCCCGGATGAATATTTCACCAAACGCCACTCACCATTTACCGAAATTATCCTAGCAGAACCATTACCCGAAAAGATGAAAATGCCTCAGCTGGCCGGATATGACGGGGAAGGAGACCCCCTCAGTCATCTTGACAAATACTCTTCTTGGATGGAACTTCAGGGAGCCGGAGAAGCCATCATGTGCCGCGCCTTCCCCTTAACTTTGGGAGACAAGGCTCAAAGATGGTTCAGGAGATTACACCAAAGATCAATAAAATGCTGGGACGATCTTGCCACAGCATTCCTAGCCCAGTTCATGGGTTCAAAGGCAAGGACCACTCCCAAAGAAAGGTTGGTAAGCATAAAGCAAAGGAAAACAGAATCCCTTAAAAGCTACCTAGACAGATTCAACAAACAATCCATGGAAGTTGAGAAAATTTCTGACGACGCTGCGCTCATGGCAGTCTTGTCAGGACTGAGACCCAAGACACGATTCTGGTGGTCAGTCCATGAAGATGGCCCGCAAACGTACCATGGACTCTTAGGCCGAGCTGAGAAGTACATCAGTGCAGAAGAGGCCACCTCGGATCACGAGGATGTTAAACAGAACCCCCGTTCCCCGCGGCAAGCAAAGGGGAAACAAACGGAAAGAGACGGAGGTCAGGAGAGAAGGAAAGATAAAAGGGACCAAAGCCGCTCTAGACCGTATCCCGATAGGTCCCGTGGCTACCACCCTTTGGATGCCAGTCTGAAGGAGGTCTTTCTTCAAACCGAAGCAAAGAAGTCTTTTTGCCGACCCCTGCCTGGAGGCAAAGAAACAGCTGGGAAGAACCAAGCGAAGTACTGCCGATATCATAAGACAGTGGGACATGACACAGACAACTGCCGAGACCTAAAGGAAGAGGTGGAAGCCCTCATTCAAAGAGGCCATTTACGGGAGTTCGTAGCAAGGCCAAGAATAGCGGGTCCGTCCAGGCTTCAGCAGCCTGACCAGCGGGGAGAAAATCAACCAGCGCGGCCCGAACCCTCAGCTCGCGACCCCTAGCCCCGTGCTGAGATTCGAATGTTGGTAAGCGGAAACCAATATTTAGAGGGTTCAAGAAGAACTAGGCGCAAGCTGGCGCGTGATGCTCACGTACACCAAAACTATAGTGTAAGATACCCCGCATCGGAACCCGCTACTTATCCGGGCCCCGAGTGGTTCGGATTTTCAGAGAAAGATGCACAAGGAGTTCTGCAAGACCAAAGTGATGCGCTGGTTATCGCAATGGATGTGACAGGAGTCCGAATACACCGAACTCTAGTAGACAACGGGAGCTCGGTCAATGTGCTTTACTACCAAACGTTGAGGCAAATGGCCATACAGGATCAATACCTTCAACCGTACCCCCGTAAACTTCAAGGGTTTTCCGGCAATCCGGTCGAAGCTCGGGGACAGATTGTACTCAGTGTCGAGTTCGGTGAACCCCCATGCTACAGAAAAATCCTGGCGGATTTTGTCGTGGTCGATATCCCTTCAAACTACAATGCCATATTGGGGAGACCTTTATTGCACGAACTACAGGCGGCAACCTCAATGTATCATTACTGTCTAAAGTTCCCCACTCCGAACGGACCAGGAGTAATACGTAGGAACCAAGTTGAAGCGAGAGCCTGCAACGTAGACTTACCTAAGCCCCTGGTTGGAATGCTGGATGGCCGGAGCTGCCAACAAGCTGAGACATCGGAACACGAGGATCCAATGATAACCGAACTAAACGAGGTCGGTATGACATGCACAAGAGAGTCCCTCCCAGATACGTTGGATCCAAGAGTAAAAACACGAGGTGGAGAACCTGTGGAAGAGCTGGACGTCATCCGAGTTGGTCTAGGCGTCCCGCCCAAGGAGCTGAAAATAGGTCATGACCTCCAGCCTCCAGTGAGGGATCAAATTATCAGTTTCCTTCAGGAAAACCTAGATGTATTTGCCTGGGAACACGCGGACATGAGGGGAATCAATCCAAAGGTCATGTGCCACAAATTAGGAGTTGATCCCTCCGCACGGCCAAAACAGCAACGAAGGAGGCCTCTTAACCCAGAACGATATGAGGCCCTCAATAAGGAAGTGCAAAAGCTGCTCGAGAACGGATTCATCCGCGAAGCGAAATATCCAAAATGGATCGCTAACCCTGTACTAGTGAAAAGAGCAATGGAGATTGGAGGGTGTGCATAGATTTCACCGACCTGAATAAAGCATGCCCTAAAGACGGATTCCCTCTACCAAGGATTGACCAAATGGTGGACGCCACTGCTGGGCACGATTTGCTCAGCTTCATGGACGCATATTCAGGCTACAATCAAATTCCCATGCATGAACCGGACCAAGAACACACGACATTCGTCACCGACAGAGGTCTGTACTGCTATAAAGTTATGCCGTTTGGTCTCAAGAATGCAGGAGCGACCTACCAACGTCTGGTCAACTCCATGTTTGCCAAACAAATTGGGAAAACCATGGAGGTCTACTTGGATGACATGTTGGTTAAGAGTGCAGAGGCTTGGGAACATCGGCAACATCTCGCCGAAATGTTCGAGATCCTAAGAACATACGGGATGAAGCTAAACCCCCGTAAATGCGCATTTGGAGTAAGCTCAGGGAAATTTCTGGGATATTTAGTAAACCGCAGAGGAATTGAAGCTAACCCAGATAAGATAAGGGCCATCATTGAGATGCGTCCTCCATTCAGACCAAAGGAAGTTCAAAGCTTAACGGACGGATAGCCGCCCTCAGCAGATTCATGTCGAAATCAACAGACAAGTGTAAGCCCTTCTTTGACGTGCTGAGAGGAGGAAAGAAGTTTGAATGGACGCCGGAATGTCAGGTCGCTTTCGACCAACTAAAATCACACCTATCACACCCACCGATGCTGTCCAAACCTAGAGAAGGGGAAACGCTCATGCTATACTTGGCAGTCTCGGAGCATGCCGTCAGCGCGGTGTTGGCCAGGGAGGAGAACGGAATACAGCACCCAGTTTACTATGTTTCTAAGGCCCCGCACGACGCCGAAGTTCGCTACTCCCCACTGGAGAAGTTGGCCTATGCTGTAATAATCGCTGCTCGGAAACTGAGGCCATACTTCTTGGAACATTCCATTGAAATCCTGACGAGTCAACCTTTGAGGCAGGTCCTGCAAAAACCGGATACTTCAGGGAGATTGGTAAAATGGTCAATTGAGCTCGGCCAATTCGATGTAAGGTACAAACCACGCACCTCAATAAAATCTCAAGCGCTAGCCGATTTCATTCTTGAGTTCAGCTCAGACCCTGTGGGACAATCACCTCCCCATGCCCCTTGGAAACTGTTCGTTGACGGATCCTCCACGGATGAAAGAGCAGGAGCTGGGATAGTTCTAATAAGCCCAAACCAACAACTGTTCTGCGAAGCGTTACCTTTCGACTTCAGCGATTCTAACAACGAAGCTGAGTACGAGGCCCTGATAGCCGGCCTCCGGATGGCAAGCGAAATGAAAATTGATTGGCTGATGGCGTACAGTGACTCCCAACTGATAGTAAACCAAGTCAACGAGACCTATCAAGCCAAAGAGGAAAGAATGGGCAAATACTTCCAGATCGTCAGAAGCGAACTCCAGAAGTTTAAAGATGTCCGTATCAGACAGGTCCCACGAACTCAAAACGGGCACGCTGATGCACTAGCTCGGTTGGCAACCAGTGAAGGAATTGAGAGGTTTGATAGCATACCTGTTGGGAGAATCCACCGCCCTGCAATTGAAGAATCTGAGAAAATCCACATGGCGACGGAGCCCAGACACTCGTGGATGGAAGAACTCGTTACGTACCTCCAAACGGGTATATGCCCAGAGGATCCCACCTTGGCTAGGAAGCTGAGGGTAAGGTCAGCAAGGTACACGTTGATCGACGGCATCTTATATAAGCGAGGATATGCTGCGCCACTGTTAAGGTGCCTGGATGAGGAAGAAGCCCTTCGCGCTATGAAAGAAATACACGAGGGGATATGCGAAAATCACGCAGGAGGACGGTCATTGTCACACAAAATCATGCGCCAAGGATACTTCTGGCCGACCATGAAAAAGGATACGCTGGAATTCACCGTGAAGTGCGACAGATGCCAACGGTTCGCACCTAACATCAAACTCCCCCCTGGAGAACTGAACTATTGGCACCGTGGCCTTTCGCAAAATGGGGGGTCGATCTTATCGGTCCCATGCCTACGGGAAAAGGGGGGACGAAATTTGCAATTGTGGCTGTTGACTATTTCACCAAGTGGGCTGAGGCTGAACCTATGGCGAAAATCACCGAGCACAAAACCACTGAGTTCATATGGAAGTCAATCATATGCAGGTTTGGAATACCTCACTCCATAGTGACGGATAACGGAAAACAGTTCGACAACACTCGCTTTGCAAGTTTCTGCGAGGAATTAGGAATACAGAAACATTTCTCCACGCCGAATCACCCCCAGGCTAACGGACAAGTTGAGGCCATCAATAAGATTATCAAGCATACGTTGAAAACAAAGCTCGACACTCTTAAGGGAGGATGGGCAGAAGAACTCCCCAGCGTATTATGGTCTTATCGCACTACTGCTAGAAGTAGCACTGGAGAAACCCCTTTTTCCCTAGCCTTCGGGGTAGAGGCCGTGATCCCTCTTGAGGTTGAAATTCCATCTGTCAGAACTCTGATGTATCAAGAAGACAGGAACGAGCAAACATTACGAGAAGAATTGGATTTGATAGAAGAGAGAAGGGATGTTGCTGAAGTCAGAAATGCGGTATACAAACAACGCAATGCGAGATACTACAACCAGAAGGTAAAGAAGCGAGAGTTCGAGGTTGGCAACCTTGTCCTAAGGAATGTCTTCCTGGCGACAAGAGAACTAAATGCTGGATCTTTAGGACCTAACTGGGAAGGTCCTTACAGGGTAAGCAAGGTACTACTCAAAGGGGCTTACGAACTGGAAGATATGGAAGACAGGATTTTACCGCACCCCTGGAACGCAGAGCACCTCAAAAAGTATTACCAATAGGTTGTCGTAATATGCTGCCTCTATGAATAAAAGCATGGTTATCAAAATGACTCTCCAAGAAGTACGGCGTCCATGCCGGGTGATTCCTAAGCCCTACTCACGAAGTAGGCAGAATCTCCAGTAAGCCCTACTCATGAAGTAGGCAGAATCTCTTATAAAGCCCTACCCATGCCGTAGGCCGAGCTAATGTTGTAAGTGCTGCAACACTTAGCATGATTCCTAAGCCCTACTCATGAAGTATGCAGAGTCTCTTATAAAGCCCTACCCATGCCGTAGGCCGAGCTAATGTTGTAAGTGCTGCAACACTTAGCATGATTCCTAAGCCCTACTCATGAAGTAGGCAGAGTTTCTTATAAAGCCCTACCCATGCCGTAGGCCGAGCTAATGTTGTAAGTGCTGCAACACTTAGCATGATTCCTAAGCCCTACTCATGAAGTGGGCAGAATCTCTAATAAAGCCCTACCCATGCCGTAGGCCGAGCTAATGTTGTAAGTGCTGCAACACTTAGCATGATTCCTAAGCCCTACTCATGAAGTGGGCAGAATCTCTTGTAAGCCCTACCCATGCAGTAGGCCGAGCTAATGTTGTAAGTGCTGCAACACTTAGCATGATTCTAAGCCCTACTCATGAAGTGGGCAGAATCTCTTGTAAGCCCTACCCATGCAGTAGGCC